>OY728140.1:1769318376-1769918376 GCA_963277665.1 Viscum album
TATATATATTAATATACACACATATATAACAATCTATTTTTAGTATATATATATATATATGAGATAATGGTTTTTGTTTTAAATTTTAATTATTAGACTATGGTTTTCATGAGTTTAATTTTATTATTGGTTAAATTATGTTGATTATAAATATATATATATATATGTATGTATGTATGTATCTATATTTATATCTTTTGGATTTTATTAAATAGTGGTTTTGTCTTGAATTTTATCTCTAAGTTAATATGTTGTTAGAAAAATAATTTATCAAAGGGTTTGATTGTGTTTGTAAAACATCATTTATATATAAGGTATAATGATATATATTTATGTATATACATATATGTATATCAATTTTTATATTAAAAAGGGTTAATATTTTATTTCAAAATCTATATACAAAGTTAGAATTTATTCTTATTCTGTCAATTTATAGTTTATGTTTATGTGTAATCTTAGTTTTTAAATGATAATAGTTATCATTTAATGTAAAAATTCTAAATTTAATGTGTGAATTTGTATCTTCATCCCTTGGCATGTCATTCATAATTAGGTATGGCCATCATCTAAATTATAAATGAAATCCCATGCATTTTTAGATCAAGTGTGAATTTTAATTCTTTATCCATTATATTTATGATTTATAAATAATAACAGTTATTTCAAGTATTGAATTATCCTAAAAATTGTTATAGAAACTCTTGAGAAAATTTTTATGACATGCTATGAGGAAGGTTATTTTATTTTTGAAGAAAATAATACTATTTATGTAATTTTGGAATTTTTTGGATTAGGATTGAGAAATGAAAATTTATTAAAAGTGTTTTAAAAAATTGGCACTAGTATGTTATGTGACGTTATGGGGAGTGGAACCATAAGTATTAATGGAACTTTCTTCCATATGATTTATGACTAGTGGCCTTACGTTATGGTTTTTATTATGGTCTGCCAAGTATTATGAATGAACCACTAGAAAAATAATAATTTCAATGGAGAAATCCCAACATTCTTTCAATTATAATTATTTTGAGAAATTAATGGTTTCCTAAATTTATGTATTTATATTTAAAATGTTAAGAAAATATATATTTAAGTATGTATATTTATTTTAAATAAACATTTTCATTTTTTAATTATTTTAAAACCACTTACTGAGAATTTTAAATGCCCACCCTATGTTTTAAATTCTTGTTTTACAGATTTAGTAGATTTATTAGGGATTTATTTTTCTATGTAGAGACAATGCATTGAATACTAATTTGTTTAGTTAATTTATTTTTTACAATTTTTGATGAAATGTGATTTTTGTATATAATTATAAAAAACCTAGACTAGTGAAAGGTCCTTGATTGTGTAATGTGTTACGTAATTACTCAATTTATTTTTATAAAAAAATTTACAAATCATGTTTTATCACTGAATCTAGAAGCATAGATTGGGGTGTTATATACCCCGACTCACAAAACCATAAACTATGATTTTAAAAAAAATTACCATTTCAATATAAAATCCTTTTTCATGCCTCAATATGTAAGGATGAATCCAAAAAAAAATCCATGTAACCAATAAATAAATACATAATGAAAATTGGTCCACAAGATAGTTAAATCACCACCAAAAATCTATGAAAGATGATGAATGCATAGAGAAAAGAGGAAAATAAATCCACAAGAAACACAAAAATGGGTAAGGATATTGGCCACACAAAATATACCATTATCTATAGTCACAAAAATAAAATAAACAAGGAATCTATTTTAGGTTCCAACATCAAGATTCCCAAATCATAATTTCAACAAATTCAGAAGTTGACAAGGCTATGCTATTATCAAATACAAGTTTAATTTTTAAATAAATTAATCAATATTCATATCAAAATAAAAATAAGGGAAATAAAAATAATAAAAATATTACCCCATGGATATATTTATCATTAGTGGAGAAATATTTCATAAGTTATTTCAATGATAATTCTACTATGTTAGTGATCGGCTCCACAAATATTAATGATCAATTGGAATCAATCCTCAATCTTGAGTTCATCTGAAAATGTCCATACCATTGGGAACTCTCTCTCCCTCTCTCAAAATTATAGAGGGTTGTATATCCAACCATAGAGAATCACCTAATAGAGGATTAAATATAAAATTGATAGGGAAAATATTAAATTAAATTAAATTATAAATTTAATGCATTTAACCATTTATAGCTGTCAATGGTTGTGCATCACTGTAGAACCCGATACGAATAAGAATTATGTTACGCCTGAGGTAAAACCCATGTTGTGGATTCAAAACATAGTCTTAGATTCCCTATTCTATAATATTGTTAAGAGATAAAATAATTTTGTTAGAAAATATCATTCAAAGAATAAAAATTATATAATTTTTTATTATATTATTTCTGAGGCCACACAACACTCATATTTTCATTCCAGCTTAAACTGGGTGTAAACACTATAATTCAGAACCAATGGAACCCTAAAAAAAATTTGGTGTAAAAATATTTGTAAAAACAACAATTTTACCCCTAGTAATGTCCCGAGACTCTAAAAGTTAAAATCAATTTGAGTCCCACTTAGGTAAAAACCTGGGTCACTATAAAATTATTGGATGTGAATAAATTATCTATCAGTAGGGAATCTAGTGCTTGATTTTATTTTGGATTTGGATTGGTTGTGTTAGAATTTGAAGACACCATTGATGCTTTGAGAGGGGTAATTTTGAATCCTAGGAATTAGTAAAGTATGGTTTTGGTTGGGAAACTAGAGTTAAGTTTTAAATCAAGTTAAAGCCTATTTTTAAGGCATAGAGAATGTAAATCCATGTGAGTAATGATGGGTTGAGGAGTGATAATATGTAACAATATTGTGAAATCATGTTTTTAATGAAAAATAGTTTTGGTTATAAGGGTTTTAGGAACCTTAATATTTTGAATGAATGATGGTCTAAACATAAATTCATGGGTAATTAGAAATGATCATTAGGTGACTAGATTAGTGTTGATGAGTAATGAAAAACTTGAAGTTACTCCTGGAACATTAAGCATGATTTGAGAAAGTCTGTAATGGGTAGTACCAAATTAAATTACCTTATAATTTGGTGTTTTTTGAATCTTCAAAACTCCCAGTGGCAGGTTCAAGAAGTGATAGTGATTGTAGTGTGTTGATTAGGTTTTCATGGAAATATTTCTAGGTCCTTATGAAATTATAGGATGTTTATAAAGAGTTTATAAGATAATATATGGTTGTGTGCCTAAATGGATAAAGGTAATTTCTCATATGGAGAGTTAGTACATTAGTAGAGATTTTTAGGATCTATGTGGGATGAATTTAGTATAATAATAAGTGTTCTTTGGAAATGTAATATTGCAATTGGGGGATATTAGGATTAGTTCAAATTGGTTCTATGGGTCTGTGTTCTCTAAGGGGTTGGAGTGAGTTGATGGTTGGTAATGACGGATGGGGGAAGGTCAAATTGAGTGAGAGATATTTGTTTCCATAAGACCCATTAATAAGGATCATGGGGAAGGTTGTTGGATTTTAAAAAGTAAGGCTTCAGATAGGGAATATTGATGAGATGTTAATGTTAAAGTGACATGGTATTTGTGGGGAGATGGTATTGATAATCCTATTGTGGGGACCATCCTATGAATATTTTTCTAAGTGAAATTTATGTCAAGTAGGTGATGGATGGTACTTGAGATGTATTGATGTCAAGAAAGACTAATAAGATGGTGATTACAATGTCACTCTATAAGATGGGTATGATGAATCATGTTTAGTTTTTTAACTATACCAGAGTTCTCAATTCATTTTAGGTAGTTGGTACTATCAATGAATTTGAAAATTGATGAGGAGTATGTTTTAGCAGATAGTTTGGGTGGAGATCGTGTGTTTTATGATGTCATCTCAATAGTGGTGTCATGTTGTGGATTTATATTTGATATCATGGTGAGTTGGTTTCTATTTTTGGGTATGTTTGTTCATAGGGAGTCAAATAGAACCTTTTTTTTCATGATTGATAATAGAGAAGTGGTTTCAAAATCACCTATATTATTTGGATGATGATTGGTGTGGGTAGTGTATCAGACCAGAAGTTTTTCTGTGAAAAACTAGTTTTTCTAGATTGATCATGTGTTTATGGGAGACTTAGATAGATGATTATAGAATCAATAGATCATTACATATTCTTCTTGGGGATGATAATCCCCATGTTGGATAGTTTTTAATGACCCATGTCATTACATGTTGGTAAATTCATATAGATTTTCAATTTTGAGTTCCATAGTAAGGGGTTTTTAGAATTTAGATTTGGATTGGAATTATAGAGATTGAGAAATATCTAGGAGATGTTTTTTCATGTTCTTATATGTTTCAATGAGTTTTATTAGTGTTGGGAAAATGTTGGAGTATTTTATCTCAATGTGGGGTAAGAGTTTTGCTATTGGTTGAAAATAACTCCAAAACTAGGTGACATCATGGTATGGTATTGAGGGTGTATAAGATTAAATTATTAAGTTATTGGAGATCACTCCATAGAATAAGGTTATATATTGTGAGGGGTTTTCAAGGGGGAGTGTCACACTGTAATTTTTGGTTTTTGTCTTGAATCACCTTCTCATGTTCTCTTTATTTTTCCTTAAGGAGAGGTGTTTCACTGTGAACCATATGATCACACCATAAATTTTTTCTAGGAGTGGAGAGGGGAGGAGGAATTATTCTAGGATTCATATAGTCACACATTGATTTCCATAATATTAAATTTTTTATAGTGGGGGGGGGGGTAGACTCGTATTTATAGGGTGGGACTCCTTCCATTTTTTTCTAGGTAGGTGCTCAGAAGAGTGTATTCTATTAACCCTCTACCCCTTGTCTCTCCCCTTTTGAATGGCCCGAAGCCCTTCTTATTTATTGATTTTTGATAACCCCCCTTTCAAGGGATGAGGGAGAACCCTTAAAAGTCTTGTAGGCTTTTAGATTACATTTCTTGAAGGATTGGAGATATTACAGGACTCATAGTTCTTATGGAAATCATATAGAATATGACTAATTGAAACTACCCCTCCATGGAATCTACATTGTGAACAACCCTCAACCTTTTCATGACTGTTTGGATAGCTGTCCTGTGTAGTGATGCACATGCCTGGTACTGATGGCAATTCTATACCCTCTCATTCTTCCAAATCCATTTTCCCTACTCTGGTGAATGTGTCTTGCTCTTGAATCCTCCTTTGGAGCTGGTTCCCTGTAGAATCTATCTAGGCATCTTTATATCAGGTGGCCTAGAAGGCCTTGAGGTGGCCCGGAGGTCTTGAGGTGGCTCGAAGGCCTTGAGGTGGCTTGGAAGCCTTACTGGCCCAAAGGACTAGGTGGCCCAAAGGGCTTAATAACTCCAATCCCAAATCCGTGGCCCAAGGTGAATAGTTCTAGCTACTATAGTACCGAACAATACCTGCTATAGTAACTGCTACAGTACCCGAATAGTACTGCTACAGTACCAAAATTATGCCTCCACCTCATTACCATTTCATTTAGCAGTTGATTAGAGGATATTTCTTCTTGTTTATTAAAGGTAAATTCTCTATTTATTTATGTTATATTCCCTCCTTCCTTTGATTTAAAGATGTTTCATTTATGAATTCATGATAGATTTCACTAAATCAAGTTGAAATCTATATTAAATGATGATTTTTAATGTTCTAGTGGCTAGAGGGTGTCTAAATAAAAATTAAGTGACCTATTTATCAATATCTCACTGATGGTAAATTTCCTAGTAATATTTACTAGGGTTTTTAGAAAATCCATCATAAATTGGTGATTATATGGCCATTAATTCATTGTGATTTTAGTTGTAGGATTTCTAGAGGATTGTCTTGGGTCTTTGGAAAACTTTTGGATATGATTTTGATATTACAATGAATCTTGGGGCTTGAGATCTTGGTGAAACTTGGTATATTCTTGGTTTGAGGTTGGGAGATTATGAATAGAGGATGGAAACTCAATTATCAAGGTAGGTGGTCCCTTTAAAACTTAACCATACAAACATTTATGAATGCGCATTGAATTCATGTTCCCTTGGAGTCCATTTTTATGAAATTTTTAAAGGGTTCTAGTGATTCTAAAATTGTGTGATAGTCTAGGGTAAACCCTTTTTAGGTGTGAATTTTGTATTTTTTCTTAATTTATAGATTTTAGAGATGCCTGATAGTTATTATTCCATAGGTTGCTACCTTTAGTTATGTATAATAGACCCTGAAGTAGTACTAACTTATGTAATAAAATGGTAATGGCCTAAGGTTAGCTATAGTGGGTGGATTTAAGGCTTCTATGTGATTGTCCCTTGGGTGACAGACTACTAGAAGGTATTTTAGTAGGACACTATAGCAGCGGTGAAATTGTAGCAGTAGTGGCACTATAGCGGCAGAGGCACTATAGCTGGAACTGTTGTGGTGGTGCTACTATAGCAAGCACTATAGAAGCATATGTACTGTAGCAATGCTGTTCACCAAGGGGTCCTTCGGGCCAAAAAATGGGCTTTCAAGCCATGTATTTAGGCCACTTGGCCTTGGGACTTTAGGCTATGTAATGGGTCTCCCTCTACCCACACTAAATATATATTTGCTTTAAATAATAATTTGAGGCTTTGGCACCAACCATTAAAAAAATAGTCTGGTTAGTGTTGAGGAATGTAAATTTTATGGAAAGGGATAGGGGTGTATCATTGATATTTTGAGACTCTTTGAGTGAGATTAATGGTATTTTGGGAATAGGACTAGTATACAATGGCTAGATATTTGGCTTGAGTAGCCCATGTTATTGGGTTATGGAAGATATTAACCACCCTCTAAAGTGTGCCCAGTAGAACTATGGGAAGTTAAAGTGAGGGAAAAAGTTATCTTGAGAATGGAACTCTCTTCAAGAGTGGCATCTAAAGGCTTTGAGTGTGGACTCATAGTGATAATTCTTGTGATACATGGATTGTATCAAGAAGTATTTACCTTTGGGTGTTTTTTTAAGACTTTTGGGATATGATTCCTAGGAGTAGGTTGGAGCGGGTTCATCCCTCAGACCATGGGTGGAATGGTGCATGTGTAGGTATATTCTAGGAAACTAAAGCACCATGTGAGGCTCCTTAATTTATTTTTGGGTACAAATTATGTACTAGTGATAGGATTTAAGACTAGTATGTTTTTCTTGGAGGCCTTGTGGAAAATTTCATGGTATGAGAGGAGAATAATGAGTTTGTTTGGGTATGTGTGACTTAAAGGATAACTTATGATTTAAGTATATCCTAGGGTTCAATATCATAATGAGTGTTTCTTAAATATATTGTACATTTTGAGGGATATGTGTAGTGAGGCTAGACATTGTAGGTTGTGGGGGTTGTGATGCATTATCCTCTGGCTAAGTGCTAGGTACAAATAGGTGTATATATGATACATTGATTAAGGGATATTTATTCATTTTATAATGTTATAAGGACACACTCTGAGTGATATGTTGTAAGATTGATACATGGTAAGTGAACTCACCCTGAGTGATAGGGTGTTGGTATGAGACTTCATATGAGACTGAAACCTAAGTGATAGGGTGTTGGTATGAGATTTACTTATGAGACCTCAACCAAAGTGATAGGGTATTGGTATGGGACTCAGTTATGGAACTTACCCTGATTGAAAAGACATTGGTTGATTTTTTTGAGATTTTGGTTTTGGGTCAGGCTAAGTTATGCCTTTCCCCAGACATGCTTCCTTTTTTCAGTGAACACTATAATGACCCCCAAATTTTGGGATATAGTTTATAGATCAATTTTTTTGTTTATTTATTTAATTTTAGGTAATTTTATTTATGATTAGGAGGGATTAGAGGTAAGTGGACTTTTAGTGTGGGGGTAACCAGGGCATTGTTACTGGAAAGTAGTAGCAAGGGCCATTGGGTACCATGTTCATGGAACCAAGTACTCAATGAACTATCCTGGATCCCTGCATCCCTGCATCCCTTAAATCCCCATAATCTAGTTGATGGGGGTGTGGAAGGTTACTGGTAAGGGTTCTGGATACCTGTTGAAGGAAGATCAGACACTCAATAGCTTTTAGGTCTATTTTTAGTGGATTTTATATAATTTACCCTCTTCTATTCTTCCCCAAATCATCACTCAACTTGACCAAAATATATTTTTTCCTCTTATCTTCATCAAGATCTTCCCATATCATCTCTTCAGTTTTTCTAATTTCAATAGTTGGAGAAGTTTAGGAAATCCTAATACATTGAGACCCCTATAAAACATTTTATTTATTATTCCTTAATCTTTGTATCAAATCCTTAATTTCAAAGGGTTTATGTTAGGTTTTATATATTTTTAATATTTATCTTGAATCAAGTGGTTTAGCAAGAAATTTATCTCTAAATGGATTTAGGTAGGAAGTCCTTACCATGTTCTATCATTTTTCTATGATTTCATGGGATGTTGCGCATGCTTGTTCATGTGTATGCTTGAATTTGTCTTAATTGGGTGTAAAAGTGACATAATGGGTCTAGGTAGATGTAATTATCCATATGGAGGATTGATATGGGTGTGATAGTGCAAGTGTAACCTAACTACAATGTTTATAGAAAAATGGATTAGGGGTGTCTACTTTGTTTAGTTAGGAACAAAGTGAGTTGAAATAGATCATTTGTTGTACTGGGATGCATGGGGATTGGGTTATGGAACTATTATAAAATATACATCAATTTATAAGGGTTTAAGGGTGGGAAAAAATATTATGAAGGCATTGAGCTTAATTACATTAGAGTATTATTGAATGTGTCAACTACTAGTGGTTTACAATTGAGATGGTGTAGTAACGTGAGTGGTTTGACTATGAGGGTCTTGTGAGTTGGTTTTTATGACCCTGGTACCTATTATGTTTTATATTTTGATGGAAATAGTTAATATACCTCACCCTAAGTTATAGGATGTTAGTATGAGATATAGTTGTGATACCTCACCTTGAGCGATAGGGTATTGGTGTAAGAAGTGACAATGAGGCCTCAAACTGAGTGATAGGGTGTTAGGATGAGACATAAATGTGAGACCTCACCCTATGTGACATGGTATTTGTCTGGTACTTGATGAAGTCCATAATATATGTTATATGGTATGGTCTATATCCTAGGATGCATCTATATAAAAGGAATATTCTTTTTAAGATGGGGCTAAATCATGTACGGTTGGAATTCATGGTGGCTTGGTTAATGAATGATGGTCTGACTTGGGTGTACACATATTTAGTTATTTATTTTTATCAATGAATAAAATCATATATATATATATATATATTTAGTTATTCTATTAAGGATTCATTTGTGGTGTCCTATTAGGTTATATAATCATACCCCACACTGGAACTCCAGTGAAAGTGCATATTTTTTAGGGATCCATGTATGGGGAAGGCCACCATATCAGGTTGTTGAGTAGGTGGAGTTAGATATGGATGAAGGAAATGCCATGTCAAACACTAGGATAATTATTTAGTTGTGTCATTATATTATTTTATTATTTTTATTATTATATATATTGATCCATGACTTATGGGGATCACTCTTGATTGATGATGTATGATAGACATGGATTCATTTTGACTTTACATAAGATGTCATCATATGGTTGACATATTATTAGGATTATATAATATTTATTTAATACTTATTATTTATTCTTATATTTATATTATTTATAATTATTTTATATTAATGTTATATTCTCCCCAATTTATGGTTAAATCCATCACTGCTAGTCATTGGCCCTTACATATAGGTAGGAATTCATTAGTCTATGTATCGCTTTAGCTAATACATAGTGAACCATTATTAGAGGATCCTTTTATTTATTATCTATTTTAAGAATGGTAAATTTGAGATAGGATGGCTGGGACCTAGGTGGGATGTTATTTATGTGTCTGGAAAACACCTGCATAGTGGAGTTTCAATTTTCTTGGGTAATGGTATTTCATTAATTAGATTTACTATTACGATTTCAAGGGACTGTTCATGCGTGGTTGTGAAATTTATGGTTCATTGTTGTTTTCTCTCTTTGGGGTGGTGAAATCATGATCTCATCCATCATGATTTGACATGTAGGATCACACATCATGAAATTAATTTTGTGTGATTACAAAGGGTTTAAATAAATTAAATTTAAATAATAATCTAGTTAGTGTTTTCCCAAATACATTATTTCTAAAATTTAATTATTTTTACATGATGATTTTTCTGATTTCTCATATATATTACCATTACTAGCATACAAGTGCAAGTGATTTGGTCTTAGTATTTAGGTAAGTGGTGTGTGGAAGTATTCTAGTGTCACTTGTAGTGATCCCTTAGTGAATGTATCCTAGGAAGATATATGCTTGTGTGACTTTTAATGATTAATTTTTATTAATATTTAATCTATTAAATGTGTTTCTATGTTTATGTTTTGGTATTTTATAAAATACCCCCTTTATGATGTCCCATAACTACACCAAAGGATAGGGCTAAGTTTTTTCTATATCATCAATATGACCATGTCATACCTCTGAATATTTAAGAGGGAGGAAATGATATTTCTCATGAGTTTTCTCTAGTAATTCAAATAGTTAAGATGATGTAGGTTGGGGTGTTTTATATAGTTCTAGTTATAGGATGTGGTGGGTATCAGGATGGGGTTACCATAGTAGACTAAAACAAATATTTATATATATTTCATCCTTAATCCTTCTAAGGAATGATATTTCATCAAGATATCTATGATTAGACTGATATATTTGAGGGTATATTCAAGATGGTTGATACACCCAATGAGCGATATGTGAAGTTGGTAGATTTTAAACTATAAGGACTTTCCAACATATGGTTGGGTTTTATTATTTAGTCTATGTGGAATGAGGTACCACATTGAGAGGCCATCAAGTACCACTTCTTTGAAGAGTTTTTCCTCAATTCTCTCAATCTAGAATAGTCTCAAGAGTTTGTAGTTCTTATTTAGGTGGAATTATCTATGATGAATTATATCACCTATTTATTGAAGTTTCTAAAGTTTTCTCCTTTTTTGGATGGGAGTGATTATTATAAGTTTTATATGGTTTTGATTGATTTTTGTATAGATTTAGGCATTAGGTTAGGATATTAAACCTAACTACTTATTCAACTATAGTTTGTAAGGATTTTATGGATTAAAAGGGCTAGTTAGAGGAATATATAGTGGGTCCCATTTATTTTTGGGTATTTATAGTGGTGGGAATTTTAGTGGTGATAGGGATGTCATTTATATTAATAAGAAGAGGAGGTATGATGATATGTTCCAATTTGGAAAGAGACAATCATGCTATGGTAGAGGTTCATTAATTCATCTTTTAGGAAGAACTCATCTTGTCTGTTATCAGTGTGGATAGTTGGGGAATTTTCAATGTTTATGTCTTATACCACCTATGTAGTTCCATTATTATTGAATTATGGGTCACCTATATAATTTTTGTGAAATGATACCTCACCAAAGTTTAGGAAGAGGTCTAAGGAAGATGGATTTTTCTCAAGCTTAGTTAGGGGGACCTCAATAAAAAAATAACTGTGATTCATATTAGATCTCAAAAAATAGTGGTGGTTGGGGACCATATGGTGCAGTATTAGTAGGTTACATGAGTGTTACATTCTTTATCTTTTCAGATATCTTGGGTTTAGGTCCATGAATCTAATGTAGGAAAAGTTAATGCTTTGGACCGAGTTTTAGCCGATGGGGAAGAGGGTTCTTCTACCATGAGAATTACTGGTCTGGTTTCTTCTATGATATCAATTACATTAATTGATACCATATAATCTCATTTTATTTATATCTTCTCATGTTTTTTTTGGTTTGGGGAAGAAAGTGAAGTTCTTACCTTGTATGTTGGCTCTTGATATGCCTTTGGGGAAGAGTTTGGACTACATCGAGAGATTTGTAGGGTGTTCTATAGTGGTTGTGGGTATGGAAACTTATGAGATTAATTTACTATGGATATGGAAAGTTTTAATGTTATTTTTAGGATGGATTAGATAAAATGTTTTTGGGTTCACATTTATTACTATCTAAGTGGATATAGTGATGGTTCCATCTACTCTTACCTTGACAGTGGATTGATTTTAGGATATATTTCCTAATAATTCTTAAAGGTTTCCTTATAATAGGAAGATTGAGTTCATGATTAATCTCATATCATATATGGATCCAATATTGACACCTTCTTGAAGGTGTAGCTCAAGGATCATTATTTTAAGGGTTTTATCCATGAGAGTACCTCTCATTGGGATGATCCTATATTTTTTTTCTAGAAATAGATATGTGCACTTGAGATTGTGCATGAATTACCAAAAAATAAACTAGGTCATAGTGAAAAATAATTATCCATTTCAATATATATATGATTAGTTTTATTAGTTTTTAGGATCCTAATGGATCTATAATATTGATTTATTTTTAGGCAATCATCAATTGCATGTTAGGGTAGAGGATATATTGAAGATGATGTCTCAGAGTAGGTATGAGCTATATGGATACTTATTCATGCCATTTGGACTTATGAATTAACCTACAGTGTTCATGGATCTCATGAATCAAATTTTATATCCTTATATGGATTCATTTATCATAGTATTCATCAATAATATTCCAGTGTATTCTCAGACCCAACAGTTGCATGCTGAGCACATGGAAATTATGTTGAGTATAGTTTGAGTACCTCATCTATATGCCAATCTACCGAAGTGACACTTCTGGATTAATGAGGTGTAATTACTTAGGAATATTTTATAAGTGGTGGTAATTTATATAGATCCATTAAAGGTTTAGTTAATTATATCTTGGTATAGGACTAAGAATTTATTTGAGATTAGAATTTTCCTTGGTCTGATTGGGTATTATAGACAATTCATCTAGTATTTATCTCTTTAAGAAAAACCTATGAAGAGCCTGACTAAGAATAGTGTGAAATTTATATGGATAAATTAATTTGAAGTGATATTTTATGAGTTTAAGGTCATATTGATAATTATATGATTTTTATATTTCCAGACCAAATAAAGGCTTATACTATGTATTGTGATGCCTTTGGGGTTAGTCTGAGAGCTATCTTGATACATGGGGATTGGGTGGCCACTTATGGGTCTTGTTAGATATGAATCCATGAGTGAAACTAACTTACCAGTGATTTGAAGTTAGTTGTTGTGGTCTAAACCTTAAATTATTGGTTTAGTTATCTCTTTATAGAGAGATTTCTCATCTACACTGACCATAATATTTTGTGATACATCTTCACTTAGTAGGACTTGAACCCAAAAAATAGGTATTAGGTGAAGTACCTATAGATTTTAAATTTTGAGATGTCTTATACCTTGAGGACGGTAAATTTCATAGTAGATAATCTTAGTAGGAAGACTTGGGAGTAGGTGGTTGGAGATTATAGCAAGGAATGGTGGTTGATGAGCTTTTTTTATAGTGATATTTAGCTATGATGGAGGGATGGGAGGCTAGGATTTTTTCTTCCCTAGTCATTAATTCCTATAAATTAGATCAAGTCAAGTCTATCCATGAGTCTGAATCTTATTTTTTGGTGACGAGGGAGAGGAATATAGGTTATTAGCCTATTCCTCTGTGGTCTTAGGATGTGGATGAAGTGTTGTGTATTCATGGAAGGGTGGTGGTACCTAATTCTATAATGGAGAAGTTAATGAGGGAATTTACAATGGATCAGACCTTACTAAAATGTTACTATAAATATTTTAGGATTTGGAGTTTTTGGGATAAGGTTAGATGAAATGATATTGAGTTAGAGTTGATATTTTAGCTGGAATAAGTGTTTCATGATATGGACTTGGGAGTCACAATAAAAATGGATGGATGGAGAATATAGTGTTTTTTCATTTTGACATGTTGTGTTGTAAATTATTGAGTCATATCATGAGGATTTGTGTCATTGTGCGAGTAAGTTTCACAGATCAGGGGTGCGGGCTATTGGAATTAGGTGCTGTTCTTTTTTTGTAGAGTAAGTGAGGTCTTAACATGGTGAATTTGGTCATAATGTGAATGTGTTCATAGTGAATTTTGGTTAAAGTAAGACCTTTATATATCGAAGGAAGACCCATGCATATAGATTTACTCTTATGTATTAGATTTTATGATTTGATTATCAGTACACAATGGAATTTGATCACGAAATGAATGGATTTTTGGTAGTTTTCTTAATTCTTCCATGAGTGGTTATCATGACATGGACACCTATTTCATGGCATGAAACATGGAGGTCAAGTTTAAGTGTATTTAATTTTCAGGTGCCATCCCTTTATGGTTCTATTATCACGACATTATCCTTATTAAATTATATAAAATTAGGTTGTTGATAATGATTTAAATGGGGGGAGAGACATGGATTCCCAACATGAATTTTAGATATTTTTTCATTTTATCCTTATCACGACGTGACCATTTACTATCATACCATGACCATATTAGTTTTTATTTTTAATATAAATTTGGAATCCCATACAAATTCCTATCAATTCCTCTATTTAATCTAAAAAATTAGATGATTATGGGTACATCCTTAGAGAACTTTGATCACCCTAAGGCAAGTTTCTCCTATGTTTTTATTGGTTATCTCCTACCTTTCATCTCAGAGAGGAAACCCAATGGCCCAAAATGGTTTTTTTGATATCCGATTGAGTGATTAAAGGATCTTAATGTGTTCTAGGTTTTTTATGATTTCCCTTATGTGTTATGAATGGTGTGACCATACCATGTTCTCATTTTTTACAATAATTATTGAAGATCTAGTAAAGGTTGAGTATTTGAGACTTATCCATTTTATTTTGTTCAAATATGGAATTACCATTTTTTGTTTTCTATTTGGTTGAATTGTAAGGATTAACCTAATTAATATAATAAATAGGATAAATGAAATTAATTTTGATGGGGGTGATTTACATGTGTTTATATGTTTTTATAATACCATTTACGTTTAGTGGATTGTTTGGTGCTTCTGTTGATAAAATTTTATTGCTGTTGTGATATGTTAATTCCTATTGCGATTAAATTATTGGAATAAATTATCATAAAGGGTTAATCAATTAAATATGGTAATGAATATATTGTGTGAAATCTTGTATTAAAGTGGAATTTCCCATGAAATAGGTGTTGAATTAATGTGATGTATTTTTTTCAAAAAGAGAACAATGAAAGTGTTTTATTAATGAAATTGGGTGTTTTTTATTACTAATTATCCTTGTTTTGATGTTTTTATTTTTATGGTTTTGATAGTGGGTTGTTGTGGCTAGTTTTGGTATTCTAGTATGTCTTGTTTATCTAGTGTTGTGGCTAGTTTTGGGATTCTAGTATGAGTTGTTTATTTGGTGTTGTGGATATTTTTACATGGTTAGAAAAGTGAGTATGTAGTTTTTAATAAGGAAATGGTGTCATAGTTAGGTATGTAGAAAATGGAATGGTTTTGTGATGGTCATGGGGACTGTTGGGATGTATTATGTGGTGGTTTTTATAATGATTGGATATATATTATGGGGATGTGTTATAGATAACTGGTGACATGTAAGATAGTTTATAATATTTATTTTGGTAATGGTAATGGTCTATAATTTAATAATAAGTGGATATTAGTGAATTTTAAATGTTTATAAAGAATAGATAATGGATGGGAATTAACATGATTGATGGTTAATGAATGGGCCATCATTAAATATAGGTAAATGAATGAAATAAAAAATGAAATGTGTATGAAAAAATAGTAATTCTAGAAATGGATATATGATATGACTAAATGGGAAACCATTAATATTGTTATGACTATTTTTTTGAAAAAATGGGGTTGATTTGTCCTATAATCATGGTTGTGGTTGTTGCCCTGTGTCGTTGTGGGGCGGTGGTTTTGATAGGATGTAATAGTGCTATTTTGGTATGAAATATTGTGTTGGTATTTTTTTTGGATAAATATATATTGTATTTACCTTATGATTTCTTACTCACCCACCTATTTTAGATAACCTTACCAATACCCAAACGTTTTGGGTTCTGAGTGGTTTCCAAAAATTTCCAAGTTTGCAAGGGAATAGATAAAGGACTACTCTCTCTTACCCTCTCTTCACTCCATGTGTAGTATGATATATTATGGATTAGTATAGGTATATAAATATTGGTTGTAATGGATTTAAGTTATATTAAGTGATATACTAGATGACTTGGTTATATAGTTGTGATGACGATACATGACGAGGGTCGTACATGGTAGAAGGAGGGTAGGAGGAGGGTATGAGGTTAACGTCCTTCATGTTTATGATACCATACTATTATGAGGATGTGGTATGTGTTTGTGATGTAGTGATGTGGTATGTGGATGAATATATGATTATAAATATGGTGCATAGTTTTTTTATGAGATGAGATATAGATTGTGCGATTTCATGATTGCAGAAGGGATGAAATCACATGATGTTTTCAGTTGGGGTGTGAGAGAGAAAAACTTGTGGGTAAATAGTTATAGGGTTCCTTATTACTATATTATTTTTATATTATGTTAATATACTTAGATACATTATCAAGGGAGTGATCCTTGGTGAGTTTGGGTGTCTGCTAACATGGTTTAGGTGTATGTTGCTTTCATTATTTATTCACCAAGGAATTAGTATACTTCTTCAGCATTTTCATGAGAGGTATTGAGAAGGATCCTACTAAGTATACATGTATTCTAATGCTATATATATATAAATATATTTTTTAGGATTTCAGTAGGTATTTGGAGATCAAGATGGATATTACTGCTACAAATCTTGGAGTTATGATTAGAGTTGATATCCTTGGAGTTTCGTTGGAAATTCCTTTTTGGGAGAGGTATTTTGTATGAAATTCATATGTATCATGGGATTTTTGTTTTATTTTATATTAAAGAGAAGAATAGTTTATCCTTTTCTTGTTTTTAGGATTTTTAAGGGTATTAATTCACATCAATTTGATTTATACCTTCAGTGCTAGTCACCAACCCTAGGTATATTATAGGCGGGACTTAGGGGGTCACTCTCTTCTTCAATATAGACTCAGAGGGATTCCCATTGGGGGGGAGTAGGGTGGGTCGGGATAAAGTGAGGGGTTCCTAGTGGGGGAAGGTCATGATAAATTGGTATTTGATCCAGGTAGAGAGTTATTATTGAGAATAGAGTTAAGAACATATGATAATTGAATGAGTTTGGTTGGGAAACAGTATCATTAAAACTTATTGTGTGATTTAGTAAGAAATATCATCTTGGAAACATATGATTAGGTCACCAATAATCATATTCAAGAACCTCAATCCCACTGAACACCCTAGGTGATATAATACTGATTATAGGGTAGAGACCTATGATAGGTGCATGCATCATGTTTATCTATGAATGTATTTTAATTAATGTGGTTTTGGGGGAAGTTAAAGTGAATATAATTAAATTAATATTAATTAATTACATGATATAAAACTTAGGATTTCATTATTTTTCTTATAGATATGGATTCAGGTTGTCATCCATGAGTGGATTGAGTTTTTGAGGTGTGAGAGGATGATCTGATTGACTATAGAAGGGTTAAACTAGTTCAAGAGAATGAGTCTTTGAGGAACATGGTGTGTGAGTTAAAATTTCAAAAATTGGATAAATATGATACAAGTATCTCTGATTTAGATATGGAGCACTTCTTGGAAGATTTAGAGATCAATTTTATCTTTATTTGTGATAGAATGAAGTATCAAGACCCAATGGTGGTAATTTAGATAAGAGAATATTAGTTATGTAGGAGCTCAAGATTAGATCTAAGGATATTCTTCAATTTTCACCTAAACTTTTCCCAAAATAGGAATATAGAGTGATGTGTTTAGAAGAGGTTATACGTCCAACTATTTGGTTTACAATTACCCCATATACATTTCCTATGTATATATAGGTGAGAAATAAGGAAGAGGTGATTAAGAGGATGTATTCATAATAAAGATCACCTAGAAATAGGATTCATTCAGAATCCCAATAGGAAAAGGATATTGTTGGGGGAACTCAGACATCATGATAGTTGAGGCTTTGACTGGTGGGGAGCTATAATCAATAGTTTTCCCTTTATTTTTCTAGAGTTGTTAGTTCTCATGAATATAATGAGGTATCCATCCCTATATGATTTTCTAATGGGGTATATAGATGTTGGTGATTCCAATGTACAACCATTATCAATGGACAACTAAGAATGGGTGAATAATTCCCAATTCATCTTTAGTAGAAGTTTCCTCATAGGCATTATCAATAGCAGAGACATGATATTTTTTCTTAGCCAATAAGAGATAGATAAAGTAGTGGAAAAATTTATAATGCACCCATCCTTAGAGAAATATGGTAGAAAAAGAACATATAGGTGGCCATAAATAGGTCCAATGAGTTAGAGGAGCTTGGTTTGGTTGGTTATACACCATGATAGTGCCCGTTATAGATGGACTAGATATTATTTAAATTACAATATACATATATACTTCCCTAGATTTTTCATTATTTGATTCATGAGATATATATTCCTTCATTTAACCCACCTTGTATATACCTTGCGAATTAAGGTGAAACAGACTCAGGTCCCCGACTATTGGATATAATTATTTAAGTTTAGTCAAGTCTATTTTATGTGTGATATAGTTATGATCTAATGATAGGAAACACAAGTCATTTGGGGGGGGGGGGGGTTCTTCTTACTGTATATACAATCACACAATGTTATCTTTGGATTGGATTAGTTGTATTATGTGCAAAAAAATTATCAATTAATTCTAGAGGATAGTTTCATTTTATAATACAAAAGTCTATTGTATAGTGTTCATTGGAGATTAGGACTATCATATGGGTTATATTCATTTAGATCCTCCTTTTCCTCAGTTAGTGAAGTAATCAAGTTTGAAAAATTGATGGTGATAGAGTTTCCTAGAGTTTTTAAAGAATTTTAAAATTACTTTGTTGAAGAAACTATGATACTATACTCTTGACATGATATTGAGTTTGACATAGAGTTATATCTTGGAACCTATCCCATTTTAATGGATCCTTATTTAATTTCACCTTTCTAGCTATGGGATTTGAGGATTTTTATCAACTATTTAATGTAGAAGGATTTCATTTAATCCAGTGTGTCACTGTTGGGTGTTCCAATATTGTTCTCTATAAAGGAATATAGTAGTATGAGGTAGGGTATATACTATTAGATATTTAATTTGGTGATGTTCAAGAACCACTATCCCCTTTTGAGGATAGATTATTTGTTTTATTAGTTTAATGGAACTTGCTAATTTTTAAAGATTTATATGTGGTTTGGGAATCATTATATGATGTTGAATGAGGTGGATATACCAAATAAAACTTTTCAGTATTGTTATGGTCTCTTTAAGTACATAGTTATGATATTAAATGTCATTAATACCCCATACATTTTAATGGTATTCATGAACTCTATGTTTCATGATTTTCTGGATTAGTTCATTGTAGTGTTCATTGACAACATCCTCTTGAACTTGAAGTAATTAGAAGATCATACTGAGATCTTATGGATATTTTACATGTCCTTTGGCACTATTAACTATATGGTAAGCTATAAAATTGAAATTTTTGGATTTGTGAAGTTTTTTTTCTTGGGAACACTGTGTATCATAAGGGAGTACCATTCGATCCTTAATAGATCAAGGTGGTTATTTTTTAAAGAGAACCCAAGAATTGTTTAGAGGTTTATAGTTTACTTGGTCTTTTGGGCTATTATTTAAGGTTAATTTCTGATTTATGTTGTGTTTTATCCCTATTTATATCTTTGAGTAGGAAGGACCAGGCTTTCAAATGGACTGATAATCATTAGACAACTTTCAATTTCTTAAAGAATAAGTTAATTAGTGCTCTAATTATTTGGTGTCTAGAGGAGAGAGTTATGCTAGAGGTTTTATATGATACTTCCAATTTTGGCTTAGATTTCATCTTGATAAAATATCGTGAGGTGATCTCATATGGTTCTACAAAGTTACATACTGATAAGAATAACTATGCCACCCATGACCTCGACTTAGTAGTAGAGGTGATTGTTTTGAAGTAATGGTGGCATTACCTCATCATCAAATGCTTTATGGCCTTTAAAAATCATAGGAGTTTAAGGTATATTTTTTCTTAGTGGGATTTTAATATTCATAATCAAGGATGGATAGTGTTCTTATGGGACTATGACTTTAAGATCTACTATTCCCCAAGAAAAGGGAATATAGTGGCTGATGTACTGAGTAGGAAGTCACAAGTAGATTCTATTCGGGAGCCCATAGATACTTAGAGAGAGATGGATGTGCTTGTAGTGAAGAATATTGATATGGAAGAGGATGATAGTAAATATTTCCTATATCATATGAATGTTTAATACTCTATACCGTAGTAGGTGTAAGAGTATCAGTGGGGAGACTTATATATAGAGGTGATGCAATATCACATCTTTTACAGTGACACACCAGAGGGATGGTTAGAGGATAATCAACATTAAATGTCGTTTCAAAGGATATTTTTTTCCATTAGGGATGAAAGAGTAGGTTCTTTTTATGTCTCATAGATCACCCTTAGTAGTTCATCTTAGTATATTTAAGAGTTATCATGCATTGAGGGGTCATTTCTAGTTGAAATGGATGAAATAATCAGTGGTAGAGTTTGTATCATGATGCTTGGTTTTTCAATTGGTGAAGGTAGAGCAATTTATTTCTAGAAGTTTCTTACAACCATTATATGTCCCTACGTATAAGTGGGATATAATTGTTTTTGGGATTTATCGTCAATTTTCCTCGATCTGAGGGTGTTTTATACTATTTGAGTGATTATTGATCGATTAATGGAGTCATCGCATTTTATAGTGATAGAGGAATCAAGTGATGTGGATGTTATAGAGAGGTGGTATGGAAATGGGATTGTGAAGCTTAAATGGGTAATGAATACCATCATCCCTAATTGGGATCCTATTTTTACCTCTTGAGTCTCGAGAGCTCTTTGGCATGAAATTGGATCTCGGATATGTCTTATCACTCCCTTCCATACTTATATATATAGTCAAATGGAGTGGACTATCCATACACTGGCGGATATGTTGCACAAATTTGTTTTGAATTTTGGTAGATCATGGATTGAGAAGCTTACATTGGTAAATTTTTCTTATAATAATATATTACACTCTTCCTTTATCATTAATCCATTCAAGGTGTTTTATAGGTGACCTTGTATATCTTCATTATGCTGGATTGTGGTTGAAGAGTTGGTGGTCTGTGGACAAGATGTGGTGTAGATAATGACCAAAAAGGTGTAGATGATAAGAGAGAGGTTGAATTTGTACCAGGACCACCAAAAGTCTTATGCATATTAGAGGAGGATACCTCTAGAGTTAAAGGTTGCGATCATGAGTTCTTGAAGTTTTCCCCTTATCCTGGGTAGTGAAGTTTTAGTCGAGGGAGTAATATTTCCTTGTGATCCATCATTATTTTTTCATATGTTTGGGAATGTCAGTGATTTGGTGTATCATATTGAACTTCCTCAATAGTTAGATTAGATGCATGATTTTTTTTCATGTGTTGGAGCTTCATCAATATCCCCACAATGATTCCTATGTTATTAATTGAGGTGATATGGATGTAATTGATGGCATGAAATTCATGGAGAAGATAACCAAGAATCAATATCATTTGGATATGTTTTTTCATGGTCATTTAATTCCATTGGTTCATATTTGTAGAGGCATGGTGATGTGAAGTAATATATATGGGAACATGTGTCACAAATGCATGTTTAGAATTTGAAGTTATTTTGAACCTTATTTTTTTGTGATGTAGAAATGTTTGATTTGTTCTAAATTAATTATGAAGTTTAATTATTTTCTAGATTGGTTGATATGGTTGTTTGATATTATTTTCATTACAATTTATTATTCCAAATGTTTTATTATACTTTTTTGGTGATGATTTATTTGTCTGAGAGGTATCTCTTGAGTGGTGGGTTTGGTGGGTTTTTATGTATTTTTGGGTTTGGTTTTGATTGTTAAGGATGAAAACTATTAGAGAGGAATATATTTACATCATACAAATATTTTATTTTATTTTATAATAAAACTAATTTGAGGTTAAGTAGAAATCAATTATAATAAAACTGAAATAGGAATCACATACCTATTATCTAACCACAAACCGTCCATACAGAAATCAAAACCCCCATCAATTACAATTTGAAATTAAAAATTCAAATTCACACTAATGAACTGCCACCGCACCATGATCCACAATAACTATCATATCAAAATAAAAAATAAAAAAAGAAATGATGACCTAAGAAACCATATCATCTGACTAATCACATCACGCCTTGATCCATGAGATCCTTTGTGAGGAAAGCAACCGAATAATCTATTGATATTATCTTCACATGAAATTCTAGTGATATAAGACCACTAGAACATTAGTGTTCACATAATTGATCGTCAACACACAAAACCATCCATGATGATAAAGAAGAACATACAACCATTGAACCTATAGATATAATGATCCTATGTAGGATGAGTCTCCTTGAACCACATCAAGAACTTTCAAATTACATCCCAAAAATTCCTTGGAAACCACCACACCTGACTGATTGCGATATGTGAAATGGAAGCTAAATCCAAAAAATAGTTGAAAGAAGATGGGGTTTTACCAATGATTCATGAAATTCACCAGGACTACCTATCCATTCCTTCAGGCCTCCTCAAACTTGCACAAAAAAACCATCATCGATGAAAAAAAGATAACAAAATGAAAAAACCACTACATCATATAATAATAATTAACCCAACTCAAAAATCCATCCGCATCAAGTCCAACTGAAAAAACATAAAATATGAATAAATAAAACAAATGAAATATGAAATATAAATCGATAAAGAAAATCCACACAAATATAATCAAATTATTAACCACAACCATGAAAGGAAAAGAACAAATCATAAAAGGAAAAAGGAGGCAATAAGGAAAACTAGGGAGTAAATTTTATCATCCATGACACCACACCATCCCAAAAATCCCTAAAACATCATCAATATTGAACAAAAAATAGTGTCTTGCATAGTGGGTATGAAAATAAGGGAAGAGTAGGAGCACTGAAGATCAATATTGGAACAAATAGTCTTGATATCCATAAGAAAGTAACCCAAAAAATGTGAAACTAGGAAGTTAGAGGAAGAATATGGTTGAAAAAGACCAATATAAATGAAAGTATGAAAGAAAAAAACCCAAAAAACTGGCCAAGAAATCAAACAAAATACCTCATCGGATGCCAGCACCAACACAATTCCAAATTGATGAAGTTTAATTGAGTTAATATAAAATGGGGTTTGTTCATTATGGTTCCAAAAAAAATAGTGATAGTCATAATAGATGAGTCCCTTGAAGAAGTATTGAAACATATCATCTCCAAGCAAGAATGAAGAATCTAAGTAAGGAGATGAACATGCATCAAGAGGAAAACAAGGGGATGATAAATAGATAAGAAAAATAACTCCATAGATGAATTCTCACCATAATAGGGATGATGGGAGGAAGGGCGTGGTGACACTGGGAAGGAACCCTAGAGTGAGGAGAATAGGATAACTAGAGAGTGGGGATCCATTCCTTCGATGCTCTAAGATCTTATTGAACTAGTGTTGTTAGGTACAATGAAAACCTAAGAGGAATATAATGTAATGGCCCAAAACTTACCATTCAATTACTTTATTTATTATGTAATTTTTAGGTTTTAGGATAAGGTTGAATGAAAAAATATGGAGTTAAAGATAATATTTCATATAAAATAGGTGTGTTATTATGTGGCCTTGGTAGTCACCGTATGATGGGGAAAATAAAGTAGAGTGTGATTTTACAATATCGTGTGTCATTCTGTGAATATTTAAGCCTTGACAAGATGTTTTTTAGCATGGTGTGTGAAATTTTCATGGATCAGAAGTGTATTCTATGAGAGTTAGGTTCAGGAGGAAGTGAGTTTGTGGTATTGTGATCTCCAGTCATGGTGTGAAGGTGTTCAAAGTGAATTTTGGTTAGGGGAAAACATTTATGGATCAAAGGAAGACCCATAAGTATGGATTTAATCTTATTTATTTACTTTTATTATTTATTTTTCATGGTGTTATGGTCTTTGGTCATGAAATGGAATAAATTTAAGGAGTTTTCATAATTATTCCTTGATTGACTATCATGGTATAGCCACCATGGCGAGAGACCTGAAGGTCGAGTTTAAGGGTCCTGCCTTTTTGGGAGTCATCTATCCATAGTGAACTTTTCAAAACAAGAATATTATTCTATTATATTAAATTGGGTGGTTGATTATGATTTAAATGGTGGGGGGGGGAGAGATAGATATGGGGATCCATGATATAAATAATAGAGATTGGTTTAGTTTATCCCCATCACATCATGACCAGAACTTTCCAGAATGTAACCCTATTAGTTTTCAGTTTTTTTATAAATTTTTAATCCCATATTAATTTCTATTAAATAATCATTTTCCTATAAAAATTTATCAATTAGGAGTTTATCATTGGTGACTTTTTAGCACCCTTTTATTATCACTAGCCTCATCTTCCAGAGATCAATTTCTTATGGATGAGAAGATTTTAGCCTTCTGTTCTTCTTATCTCTCTCTCATTTATTTCATCTTAGAGAGGATGTAGAGTGTTACAGTTTGGATTTTATTGACATTATATCAATTTATTGATATATAAAAATGAATTTTAGTCTATTGAGGGTTTCCCTTGGGTGTTCTGAGTTGTTCTAACATCACATATTCTCATTTTTAATAGTGATTATTGAATCGCTTATAAAGGCAAGGGATTTGAGACTTCACCCTTTCATTTTATAAAACTATGGAATTAACATGATTTTATTTTCATTTTAGTTAATAATAGGGATTAAACTAAGTAATATAATGAATTTTCTAAATGAAATTAAATTTATTGGGGTGATTCACATGTGTTTATCATGTTTTTATGTTACTATTCACGTTTGATGGATTATTTGATGTTTCTGCTGAGAGAGTTTGATTACTGATGTAATATGTGCATTTTTTCATGATTAAATTATTTTAATAACATATCATAAAGGTTTAATTAATTAAAAATAGAAATTAGTTAATTTTTGAAATTTTGGAATAAATTAGTAGCACTTATACAAGAGGTGTTGAATTAATATGAAGGTTTATCTTTAAAAAGGGAACTATGGAAGTGTTTTTTATTGGAGTCAGGTGTTTTTTGTTAATTGTTAAACTTGTTATGATATTGTGATTTGTGTGGTTTTTTTTGTGGATTATTGTGGATAGTTTTAGGATGTTGTTATGAGTTGGGTATTGGGAATTGTGGTTATTTTTACATGGTTGTTAAAGTGGGGTTTTTAACATGGAAATAGTGGAATGGTTGGTTATGTGGAAAAGGGATTGGTTTTGTGATGGTTGTGGGGACTGTTGGGATGTGTTATATGGTAGCTCATGTGGTGATTGGTTTTGTTTTGTGGGTATGTGTTATGGATTCCCAGTGGCATGGAATGTGGTTAAAAATAATGAATATGAAAATAAAAATGAGATAAAATTTAATAATACGTGGCTATTAATGAATTATAAATTTTTGTGAAAAAATAGAAATGGATAAGAATTATCATGGTTGATGTATAATGAATGGAATTTAATTAAATTTGTGTAAATAAATAGAATAATTAATTTAATTTTAATTTTAAAATGGTAAATAAAGAAATGGATAAATTATATTATTAAATGGTATATCATGAATTTTTTTATGGATGCTTTGTGTGGAATGATGGGGCATGTTTTTTCTCTAGTACTGGAAAGGATTGTTTGCAAGTGGCAGTGATAGTGTGGTGGTTGTGAATGGATATAATAGTTATTTTTTATGAAATATTGCATTGGGATTATTTATAGATATATAGATTTTATTTTCCTCATGACTTATTATATACCTCTCTTAAATCAGATAACCTTAGTGATTCCAAAATGTTTTGGGTTCCAGGTGTTTTCCTTGAAAATTCTAGTAGGTGAGGGAGAATATGACTGACAACCCCATCTTCGCTACTATACCTTCTACATTTATTAAAAACTATGATTGATCAAAGTAGGTAAAATAATATATGATATAATGGTTTTATGATATAGTATTTTATATATTTTCTGACTTGGTTATATGGTTATGATAATGATACATGGTGGGGGTCATGCATTCTTAGAGGATGGAATGAGGTTGATGTCCTTCATCTTAACAATACACTACTGTGATGAGAATATGGTACATGATTGTGATGTGAAGATGTGGTTTGTGTGTAGATATATGGTTATGGATGTGGTGTATGGTTATGAGATAAGATATATATTATGTGATTTCATGACTACAAAAGGGATAAAAGAACATGACATTTTTCATTGGGGGTGTTTACATGACAAAAAATAGGAAAATGGTTATGGGGTTACTCATTACTATATTATTTTGATGTTATGTTATTATACTTGGATGTGTTATTGGGGGAGTGATCCTTAAAGAGGTTGGGTGTTAGTTAACCCTGTTTAGGTGCACATTGGGTTTTTTGTCTATTCAAAAAGGCATTAGTATCCTTCTTATAAATTTTCATGAGAATAAATAAAGAGGATACTAATGAGAATAAATATTTCTCACCCCCAAATTTATAAATATGTTTCACAATATTCTAGGAGGGATTTTGAGATCAATTTAAACATTACTAATTTAAATCTTGGAGTTGCGTTTGGATCTTCTATCCATATATTTTCTTTGGGAATTTCTTTTTTGGGCTACTATTTTTGTATGATATTCATATATATAATAAGATATTGGTTTTATTTTATATTATATATTTTATTTGTGTTTTTTCTATTTGTTCCAGGTATTTTTGAGTTAAACGCCTCTTATTGGTGTAATTTATTTCTTTGATTCTACCCGCTAACCGATGGACTATTAGATGTGGGCCTTGTGGGGTCACTATAATCATTATTATAAGACCATAATGGGTTCCTAGTGGGGGGAGGGGGTCTTGAAATATTCTTATTCCTGTTCATGGGACATGCACCCCGAGGATGAAAAAGATGTATCATGATATTAGGAATTATTTCTAGTGTCCTCGTATGTGTGTGTGTGTGGGGGTATCATGGATTTTTTAGATCATTTCATGACATACCATAAGATAAAGGCTGGATAATAGTGGTCTATAGGTTTAATTCAACCAATTATAGTGCTTGTGTAGAAGTGGGATGAGGTGAACATAAACTTCATCACTAAACTAATAAGGACCCCAAGGGGTCGTGGTGCACTATGGGTTGTAGCGGATCAACTAATGAAAATCAAGTATATCTTGTCTATTTAGGATACCCAGTCAGTGGATGAGTGGAGCGAGCTATATGTATGGGACATAATATGACTTAATCATGTGTTGATGAGAATATTATTAGATCGAGATGCACATTTTATTTCCAGATTATGTCAGTACTTACAAAAGGATATGAGGTCTCATTTGAAGTTGGGTAGAACATACCTCCTGTAGACACATGGGAAGTATAAGAATACTATCTTGATACTCAAGGATATGTTTAAGGATTTAATGTTGGATTTTAGAGGATCATGGGATGACCATATAGTTTTTATATAGTTTTCATATAAAAATAAATTTTAGGATTAAATCTAGATGTATCCCTAGGAGGTCTCGTACAATCAACTATACCACTCAACCTTTTATTGTATATAGGTAGGTGATTCACCAATTTTAGTTTTTATATTAGTACAAGATTAAAATAAGTGGGTTTATTTTAATAGAAATTGTTTTATTATCACTTAGAGTAAGAAATAAACATATGGAGATCATAGAAAATAACATTAAAAAATTTCTGTGTGGGATCCAATGTTCTTATGAGTATTTTTTGATTACAACGCTGATGTTTTAGGATGTAAATGAATCTAATGCTATCATTTTCTTCCATTCTAGATCATGTATCAATTCAATACAATTTCATAATAATTCAATCTTCTACCATGAAATCAGTGTATGAAAGGCATTTTTTCTATGTCATAACACTAAATGTATGAGATGGACTCCACACACATAATTGATAGCAATGATTTCAAGTTATAAGAAGCTATATAATTGGAGAAAAACTATGTACGTACTTCCGAATGGACTGATAAGGTTCCATGGGGGAAGAAAATACCTCTTATGAATATATTATGAAAAAATGAGAATATTTGGGAGGAGGTCTAGGAGAGGGAGACATATGTATGAGCCCTATGACCAGAGTTGTTTGGTGAGGAGAATTAAAGAAGCTTCTTAAAGATGGGAATCCCTTATGAGGATAGTTTTTAATTTCCACTAAATTTTGAGTCATAATTTGAATCTTTCTTTTGGTAGTGATTTATTTAATTTTGAATTATTTGAGATGTTATTGAGAGGTTTTAGGGATCAATGATATTTTGGAAAGTGGTAACCTAGGCCTTGTTATTGGAAAACTAAAACAAGGGATACTGGGTACTTGGTTCCCAATGCCCCATCTAGGGGCCTTGCATCCCTTATAAACCCACTGACTATCTGGTGAGGATTGGATGGGTACCATATAGGGAATCAATTAAAAAATCAAGGTATACTATGTAATAAGTGGATGATGGGTTGGGTTTTAGGGTCTTTTCACTAATTTACCCTCCTTACTTCCTACAATAACCCTCTCTCTACCTGGACTCTATTTTTGGTTCATATTAACTTCATTAAACTCATTATATCTCATTTATACACTATTTCCAGTGTCGTGAGTTGTATTGGTCTTCTTCAAGTAAGTCTAATTCCATGGGATCCCTAAACATGGTTTTCTTTAATATTTTTTCTTAATTTATATTATATCCCTAATTAAAAAGTTTACATTCAGTTTTGAGTATTTGAATGATCATTCTAAAATCAAGTGGTGTGGATGGGAAATTTTACTCTCCAAGGCTCGATGAAGGATTTCCTTACCATGTTTTGGTGTTTGTATATGATTACATGGGTTATCATACATGAAGGTGCATCCATATGCATGAATTTATTCCACCTTATGTATTAAAGTGATTGGGTGGATCCATTTAGATGGAATTGAATCTGTGGGGGATTGATATGGGCATACTAGTGTGATAATGAAATAACTTTGAAATATATCGTGAAATGATATAGGGGTTTTTTCCTTATTTAGCTAAACACTTGGTGAGTTTCCTTAGCACATATTTATTAATGGTAGGCATGTGGATCAGGAAATTGATATGTGTTATGAACTCCCTCAATTTAAAACGTTTTTAGAGTGGTAATGGATAACATGAAGGCATTGGGATGAATTTTATCATAGGAGTATCCAATCGATCAACTCCTAGTGATTTGTGAGTTGAGAAAATTAAAATTAAATTATATTTAAGTAGAGGGAATTAATTCATTCCCAATGGAATAGACCACATGTTGATCCTATTTCATAAGTCCAAGTTATGGTCATCATAAATTTTTAATAGACATCATTTTTGGTTTTACATGTATTAAAATTCAAATAACACATATATTAATTTTTATCTATTTCCATTTTTGAAAGCTATTACTGATAATTCTCATTGTCTAGATAGAATATGAACAATGAAAGATTTTTTTATTAATGGTCAAAACATTCCACTAGATGAAGAAATTAAAAAAATAATAATAAATTTTAAACTCATTTAGGCATGTCATGAAATGGAAAAACATATAAAAAACAAAAAAGTGGTGTAAAATTGGGAAAAGAGTGGGTGAAATATCAGATATAAAAAAATTCTTAAATAAGGGGAAAATTTTGGCAGGATTCCATTGGTACCCAGTGGTTTATTGATTTTTTTAATTAAAAAAATGAGGAGGGTAATCACCTCTCCCTATAGTGCATCCCACCAGTGGGAAACAGTCACACTAGTGATGCCTCCTCCAAGCATACCCCTTCCATTTAACCTGCTTGGACGCCATCACCCCACCCCACTTTTGATCACTGACCATCATTTCATCACTCACTAGCCCTCACTACACTCAACCATGACCTCGACCTCCCCTTCCAGGTGTTTCCAATGAAGCTACCTACACCAGCTACTATGGACATCACTACCACTTTTTTATCCAACTATTGAGGTCTCCTCTACCACCTTAACCTCTACCATATTCCCCATTTCTGCCTTGAGCTTACACACTAGTCCCTTCTATGGTTCCCTTTGTCCTAATTCATGAGAACACCTATGAGATAACCCCCTTATGTCAAACCCTAGCACTGTCCATGACCTTCCATGGGTTATTTTGGACCTGAACCACCCCAAAACATTCCTAGGTGAGTCCTCCGGACCTAGAATGGGTCCGAAAGGGTCTACTTGACCTATAATATCCTTGCACGAGGTCTGCCTGACCCAAAATGGGTTTCTATGGTTTGAACCCGACCGACAATGGGCCTGGGTAGGGTTTTTGGACCTGAGAAAATTTTTAATACAATCTAAAAATTATTATTAATTTTTGTATCACAAACAATATAGATTTTATTATTTTAAAAAAGTAATTTAATTCTGGTATAAAATTAATTAATTAATTTTTTGGAATAAAATTTAAATTAATACTGGGACCAAAAAAAGTATATTATTTTAATTTAAATAATTCATTTAATTACCCAACTTTAAATTTATTACAATTTAATTTTATCAAATTTTTATTTTACCTATTGACTGGTCTTGAGCAGTGACCCACCCATTTATTTTTTATTTTATTTTTATTTAATTATCTATTACCTGCATGTGATGATAGTAATATGTAATTAGTTTTATTGACGGTCCTCACATCATCCAATATTATTCAATAATTATAATGGCATGCACATCCATTAATATCTGTATGTGAATTGTGCTTCCCGAGCCCCCATTACTACGTGCGAGTATTTTTATACTATTGATGATGACACCATAAAATGTGGGCCATGCCAAGATGAGGAACGATCCTAAACAATAAGTGAAAGAAATGAATAGTGAAGCAAGTTTCAATACGATTCAAGATCCAACTCATGTACAACACACCTAGGTCACAGTTGATCCACTGATTTTAAATTGATCAACCAATATTAGATTCTCAAGACCAGTAAGGTAATTTATTTCTTTTATGCATTGTTTATTATTTTATGAATGTTCATATTTATTTCCAGAACACATAAAATAATAAATTGAAAAAATTTGTAAAGTTGTGATGAATGTTTTTATATTAATTCATGTTCGGTTGTGAGTGAAACAATATAGTATGAACTTATTTAATAGAAATGTATTATATTCATCAAGAAATATTAAAAATGCTTTAAATAAATATTAAGTCATAAACACCTTCTGTCATTTATATTTGAATAAAACTAGGAATACGAGGTGGTCATCAGCCATAATTGAGGGTCTCTCCTACTATTGGGGAGTTATTACATAAGTTATGGGTTGACTTAACTAAATTTGGTATCAAAGAAGTAGTCATATATACCTTGATATAACAATAGAGGAATATAATTGAGGGAATCAAGGTTATGATTATGATAAGCTAAGACTATACCCAAAAAATCAAGGAATCATGTGTTAATTCGATTAAATACCCTAGTTACTACCTTGGAAATATTCGAGTAGTGATGTAGACATATCTTGTAGACTATGAGGAAATGTTTTAGGGATTATTTCCACTTGGATAATCAATATATAGAGTATTCTGATTCCAATATAAAGGGATACTAGAGTTTGATAAAATAGTGGAAGAAATTTAATGATTTAATTAATTAATCAATAATTCCTAAAAGGTAATAAATATAATGTAATAAATTCTAAGCTATTTATTGTAGAAAAAATGGTAATCACCATTACCACTATATCATTATCATTGTGATCTATACTTGATAAAGAAAATATCCTCACTAACCATAACTTCTAGAAGTAGTATAGATGGCTGCACATATTACTATACCAAGAGAGGAAGATTTATGTATTGGAGCCCTCACTTCTTATTGAGCCTCCTTAGGGATTAATCAAGGAGGATAAATAAAAATGAAAAAAAATCATATAGATGATGCACTATATGTTCAGTTCATCATGTTTTCATCAATTTTTAGTATATTATAGAAAATGTACGAGCATTAAGATGCCTAGAAGATTCTAAATCATATCTAGTAGTTATATCATAAGAGATTTAGGAAAGAAAGGTATGAGATATCTAGTGCATTGTATAGGTGCATGCTAGTATAATGGAATAAAAAAGGACCTCATGTACTCAAGATGGCAGGGTACATCAGGAGACTTGAAGCCCTTGGGCTCAAACTGAACCAAGAACTAGGGAATGATCTCATTATTGACACTTTAAGACTATTATTTTTGACATTTTTTGTGAATTACAATATTAATAACATTAAAAATATTCTTCCACATATTTTGGATTTATTTTTCCATGTAGATAAGGATATGAAAAATACCAATTCTTCACTCCTTATGGTGAATAAGAGGAGGAAGGTAAAGGCGAATAGGTCTAAGGCTAAGTCCAATCCAGAGACACTAATGAACCATCCTTCGAAAAGGAAAAAGATATTGAGGTTGGGGAATGAGTAGGAGGATATTTTCTTTTCATGTGGCAAGAAAGGTAACTGAAAAAATATAGATCTAGGAAAAAGAAGCAATGTGATGATTCTACTTTAGGTATTTTTTATCATCGAATGCAATATTTCTTTATCTACAAGTTGGGTATTGGATACAACATGTAGAACAAAAATTTATTATCAGATATAGTAACCAAGTAGATTCTAGAATATTACAAAGGGAGATGTGGATCTTCAAGACACAAATGGTGTGAGACTAGAAACCTTGGTAGTGGGATATTATCACCTAACTTTTCACTGTGATTTTTTTTCTTATATTAAATAACTATTATTATGTTTCATTGGTTAGAAAAAACACAATCTTGTGTCAGTTTTATAAACCATGGGATTTTAGTTCAATTTTGGAAATAAATTTTTTCTCTTCTATAAGTATAACATATGTTATGCTATGGTGAATCCTAACCACGAAATATATATACTTGAACTCAAAAACCCTATAATGGAAATCAAAGATAAAACCAGTGAACATGACTCATATAACACCAGCCTATGGAACTTCATTCCTGGTCGTGTAAATGAGAATAATTTAATTAAATTACATCAAGAAGGGTATTAGATTTAGTTGATTTAAAACTCCTAGATATATTTCATGCTTGTTTACAATGTAAAATGACCAAGACACCCTTTTATGGGAAAGGAGAAAGTGCCACTACATTACTGTAATTAATTCATAATGATTTATGTGTTCCGTTTATAGTAGAGTAAAGGTTTTGGTTTTCATACTCAATTAATTTTATTGATGACTATAGTAGATATGATTATATCTACTTAATGAGGTATAAGTCATATTCCTTTCATATGTTTATTGAATATCAAAATAAAGTAGAAAACTATCTTGGTAAGAATATTAAGGAACTCCACTCATACTAAGGTGGAGAGTATCTTAACCAATATTTCATTGATCACTTAAATGAGTGTGGGATAGTATCCTAACTCACTCATCATTATAAACCTTAGTGGAATAGTGTTAGTGAAAAGAGGAATCAGACCTTGATTGACATGGTCCGATTAATGATGAGTTAGGAAACTCTTCTATTATCCTTTTGGTGATACAACTTGTAGATAACAACATATAACATTAGCTAAGTAACATATAAATCTATATATGGGATTATATATGAATTTTGGTATGGAAATAACATCTTGAAGCATGAAATACATCTTTATAGGTCACACTTGAGAAACTAGATGATATTACATATATAAACCTTCAGATAATAAAGTGATTGTGGTGAGGCATTCCATATTTTTATAAAGGTAACACATTTCTAATGGAAATAGTGGTAACAAGATTAAATTCAATGAAATTAATGCTCCAGATGTAGAAGAGTTGTAATAAGAACAATATACAAAATAAAAAGTAGAGATGAAGATGTTCCTGAGACATAATACTAAAGAGGTCAAATTGAGAGGTTATAGAACCAGATTATTATGGTTTTCTTATCACTAAGTCAGGTGACACATTAATCCTTGAGAATAACGAACCTCTAACCTAAAATAAAGTAGTAAAAGGAAAGGATTACACGAAATGTAAAGATTCCATTCATTTAGATATGATATCTATATACCAAAATCATGTTTGGATTGTGGTAGACCCTCCAGCTAATTTAAAACCCATTGGGTGAAAATGGGTATTCAATAAAAATATGGATATGGATTGTAATATCATTACCTATATAGAAAGACTAATAGTGAAGGGTTTTAGGTAACACTAAGGTAGAAACTATGATGAAACCTTATCACTAGTAGTGATGCTAAAATAAATTAGAATATTACTTTCAATAACATCCTTCCATGATTATGGGATTTGATAAAAGATTTCAAAACTTATTTTCTAAATAAAGTCGGTCGAAGATGTCTACATGACTCAACTTAAAGGGTTTGTTAAGTCAAAGAGTGAAAATAAAGTGTGTAAGATACAAATATCCATTTATGAGTTGAAGTAGGAATCACAACCATGGAATGTTTGTTCTCATGAGGCTATAATAGAATTTGGTTTCATCAAGAATGAAAGTGATCCATGTGTCTATAATAAGGTTAATTGGAATTCCATTGTTTTCCTAATATTATATATTGATGGCATATTAATTACGGTAAACAAAGTGAAAGTATTATTGTTAGTTAATACTTGTTTAAATGAATTATTCTCCATGAAAGAATTATAAAAATTAGCCTAAATTATAGGGATCAAAATATATCAAGATATATACCGAAGGGTACTTGGGAGAATTCAAAGTACATATATTGAAAAGGTACTAAAGAGGTAAAAAATGGAAAATTCCAAGAGAGGGTTATTTCCAATCTCACATGTTATTAATCTATGTAATAAAATGTGTCAAAAATCACAATAGAATATTGAAATAATGAGTAGAATACCTTATACTTCAGCAATGGGATCTATCATGTATGACATGATATATACTCAGTTTGATGTTTCCTTTTCTTTAAGAATGGTGGGAGAATATCTAGATAATCTAGGAGAACTGCACCGGGAAGCTGTATAATCTATCATGAAGTACTTGAGGCCTACAAAGGATATGTTATTGGTGTATAGAGGATAATAGGAAATAGCAGTGAGAGGATACACTGATGCCAGTTCCTAGATAGATCATGATGATATAAAAGCATAGTTTGGCTATGTATTTTACCTGAATGGTGGTTAAGTGAGATGGAGAAGTTCAATGAAACCTATGGTCACCAACTCTATAATAGAATTTGAGTATATAGTGGCTTCTAATGAAGCTAAGGAGGTAGTTTGGTTAAATATCTTTTCCTTAGATATTGGTGTTGTTCCTATCAGTTCACACCCTATCCATTTCATTGTGATAATACCATATCAATGGTTCTTACCAATGAGCCCGAGTCACACTAGAGGGAAAATTGTATACTTTAGAAGTTTCATCTCTTGAGGGATTTTACTCAAAGAGGTGAAGTCACTGTTAGTAAAGTATAAAATGAGGAAAATGTGGAAAACCCCATGACTAAATCCACATATAAATATAAGCATGATTCTCATGTGAGAGCTACCAGGTTGAGACATGTTAGTAGTTGTCTATAGTTTAAGTGAGAGTGTTGAAAGTGGGTTCCCTTGACCCAAATTATGTATATACTTTGATTACTATTTCAGGTATATAGGTTGATATATACATGTTTTTATCTTACCAAAATAGTGTGAATACTTATATGTATACTATATTTATTGTAATTTACTTATATTACCAGTTGTATCAAAATGTTATAAAAGTTCATAGGATATAATGAGAACAAAGGGAAACCATGAAAATAATATTAAAGTTATGTCCTATGTTCTAGATACATCATACTGATAGAACAAAAATTATGTGTGACCATAAGGTGATGATGTCTCATAAGTATTGATAATTCTTCTCATGAAGTTCACACATGGTGATCTTGAGTAGATCAGATCATGAGGACATACCATCTAATGAATACCCCACATGTTTTGGGTATCATTTTTTCCTATCTATGAACATGTATATTGGTATCCTAACTTGATACCATTATCAATGTGTTACATTTTATTGTGTACTATGATTCGATGAAAAAACCATGAAATTGAAGTAATGGAAATGTAGATTCTATTGGGTGCATCAATAGTGGTATGACATTGGTTGAATTATGAAGATAGAATTTTTCCCTTCAAAGTTGAGTAAGTGATATCTCAGAATGAGTTAATTAGGATGGTAGGAACTTTATAAATCCATATAAATGATATTCAAATGTAATTCCATCTAGTTAGATCAATAAAAAATAAAGTAAGAAAGTATGATGACACAAGTGTGAATCTTTCTTTATGATATATCAAGAGAAAAATAGATTATATTAAACAGTGTGTGTTAATAGGATGGTTGTCATTTCTATGACCATTCCTTATCTATTTGGGGGCCTTATGGTTTTCTAGACTCCACTCTTGGTCTACGAATAGTATTCATTAATCTTGAGGTAAGGGCTTAAAGGGTCACACAAAATACTTTATTCAAGGGTTTTAACTATTCTAGTTAATAGGTGTATAAGACATGGTGGGACCCACCATAGGGTTTGAGAGTTATCCAAGTTTTATCGGTCACAAAAAAATAAAAAATCCATTGTTATTTGAGTAAATAATAATTGGGTTGAATTTATTTATTAAAAGTGTTCACAAATTATGTGAATACATGGAATAATATTATAATAATGAATATTATTTTAATATCTAAAGTTCATTTTATATTATTAGGAATTATGAGTTAAGTTAATGAATCATATTTATCATGTAATGTATTTATATATTACAAGTAGGTGATAAAATATAAATAATGATTATGATTTTTTTAGTTTGTCATAAATATTTATTTATTGATTATTTAGTGGACAATAAATATATTGGGTCTGGGGAACCCTATCTGGGTATTTGGACATCCACTATATAAGCATAAATGATCTCATTTATGATAGAATATTGATTATAAAATATTAATAACAAATCTATCATATTTCCACATATAAGAGAGAGATATTTCTCATCCAAGCCTTCAAACTTCAATCACATTTTCAAATCTAAGGGATGTGATTTAGGTGCTCATCACAACTTTGAAGAAATCATTGGAGTTCCATGCTAGCACCCAGATTTTGATGATCAGAAAACATTCAGATTCTTGAATCATGTTTGGACTATCTAGAGGGGTTTTATCTTGGATCCTTCAAGAAACAATCACCGATGATGATCTACTATCGAGTGAACTTTGATTTGAATGAGCTGACATTTTTTATTTAATTTTTATGCTTTTTAAAATTCATGTGAGATCCCCAATCCCTATCTGGGCTCAGATCACTAGAGATGATGAAATGTCATCACTCTAGAGATGAAATGTTTTAAACCCCCATCCCACTGGCTTTCACTATGTACCTTGATACCGTCACATTCATGGATTCTTAGTCACTGTATGATGACTTGACTTGGGTGTATACATGTTTGGTCATTTATTTGTATCAGCAAATCTACTCACTTTTATCTATCAAACCTTTTATGGTTGAATTTGCTGTTTTCTATTTGGTTATGTACCCACAACTTACATGGGAACCCTAGTGCATGTGTAAATTTTTTATTAGGTATATTGGTAAGGGAATGATCCTTATTCCACGTTGTTGAGTGGATAGAGTTTATTGTGAATGGAGGTAAGACTAGGAAATAAATTTGGATAATTTTTTTAGTTACACCACTATGTTCATTTTCTATTTTAATTGTTATATATATTGATATTATTCTTATGAGGATCATTATTTACTAATGATGTATGACGCTAATGGGTTCATTTTGACATTGTGTGGGATGTTATTATATGGTTTTATTACCATAGTGGCTCAATACCATTTATTTGTTTCATATTATTTTTCTCTTTTTATCATTGATTGCTATCTGATATTAAGGGATTATCTCCCCAATTTAAGGTTCAGTCAGTAATTATAATTTGAAAACATATTGTGTAAATGGAGGCATACATGAGACCATGTATTACTCTATCTTGGACATAGTGAACTAGGTCCAATCATTAAAAAATGGCATCCTAGATCTATTTTCTTTGTTAAATATTTTAGGAATGATATATTGGAAATATGATAGTTGAGACTCAGGTGGGAATATATGGTTGTGTTCATCAAAAACCATTATAATGTAACTTTGAGTTTCTAGGGTAATGAGTTTTCTTTAATTAGTAGTGATATTATGGCCTCAAGGTATTCTTCATTCATGATTTTGGAATTTATGGTTTATTGATGTTTTCTCTTATTAGGGGTGGAAAGCACACATGAGTTTATGGATAATGATTTTACACATAGTTCTACATGTAATTTGACATATTTTTTATGATCACAAAATGTTTAAATTAATTAAATGTTGAAAAATAATATTTTTGGTGTTTTACCAAATACATTATTGGCGAAATCTAATTAATTTAACCCAAATATTTTTTATGATTTATAATATATATGAAAATTAATAATGTTCAATTATAGATGATATAGTATTAGGACTTCGGTAAGTGGTGGGTGGTAGTATTCTAGCATCTCTTATAGCGGACCCTTAGGGTATGTGTCTTTGGAGGATAGTAACATTTGTTCCTATTAATGATAAAATTTTGTTATGATTTAAGCTGATAAAAGTGTTTTTAAGTTTATATTTTGTATTTAAAAAATTCCAACACAGCGATGTCCTATAGTTCAACCCATGGGTAGGCTTGAGGATATATTTGAGGTTAAAGATGCTCCTATCATACCTCTAGATGACAAGGATGGAGGTGATGAGCCAACTACTAAGGTTTCTCTTACAGTTTAGTCAGATGAACTAGTTCAATATCCAATGTTTCATATAGTTCTATATGGGGGAGATGATAGAAATTGGGGTGGGGTTACCTTGGTAGACTATGCCTGTGATTTCTAGACACAATATCCTCCATCATTCCATGATATGGGAGGCCCTTAGGATATTGAGTATTAGATATAGATATTAGATGATATCTTAAATTTGGTTGAGAATCCAGATGATTGGAGGTTGATGTTTAGATATTTTATGTTATATGGACCCTCCATTAGATGGTAGGGTGTTATGATCTATACTAGGTGGAATGTGGGCCTATCATAGGAGGAATTTAAGGAACTATTCTTTTGGGAGTTTTTATTAGATTCAGTCAACATATATTAGACTCAAGAGATTATAGATCTTTATTAGTGGGGATTATTAGTAATTTATTATTCCATTTGTTTCTAAAAGTTGTAATAGTTTACTCATTTTTTGACTAGGAGTGAGGATTATAAGTCTCATAGATTGAAGATTGGTCTTTAACTAGATTTAAGGTTATAGTTTAGGATGTTCAACCTAACATACTATTCTAATATAGTTTGTAAGGCTCTTAAAATTGAGAAAATAAAGATACAGGATAGTTCAGTTGGTTACCTTCCTTTTTTGAATAGTTTTATTGGTGGGAATTTAGGTGGTTCTATTGGTGCCTATTCCAGTGATAGTAAGAGTAGGTTTGATTATATGTTTCAAGGAAGTGGGATATGATTATTCCAGGGTAGATATTTATTGCTTCATTCTTTAGGATGAGCTCCTATTATCTATTATTAGTGGATGGTTAGGGATTTATCATAGTTTGTGTCTTATTTAATCAACAGAGTTCCATAATTATTGTAGGTTGGGTGACTAGAAATATTTTTGAGAGAGGATATTTTAGTAGAGTTCTGGAAGAGGTTAAAGACATATCCAAGATTCTCTAACATGATTAGGGTGGCCTAAAAATATTTATAGAAGGGATTAATTTTTGAGTTTAGTCCATGTTGGTGGTTGAGGATCATTAGGGAAACAACAACATGTTCCCTAAGCATTAGTTCCTTAGGATATTTAGGGATTATAAGGTGAATAATATAGATTTGAGGTAGGTAGGGTTTATTCTTTAGACCAATATATAGCTGATGGGGTAGATGGCCATTCAACCATGAGTGGTATCATTATGGTTTATTTTATGATTTCTGTTTCTTTTTTTTGATATAAAATCATATCATTGTTTTATATTTTATCATATGGTGCATGGTTTGGTGCTGGAAGGGGAGTTATTACCTAGTATGTCAGATATTTATATAATTCCAAGGATGATCTTGTACCATATTCCATGATTTCTAGGGTGTTCCATAGTGGTATAAGACTATGTATATTTTTTTGTATTTTTTCATTCTTGATATGGAATGTTTTGATATTATATTTGAAATAAATTTGTTGATTTACTTTTAGGTCCATATTGACTACTATCAGTAGTGGGTGTCATTATCATCCTTTAATGAGAAAAAATACCTATTTTGAGGTAGGTAGAGATATATTTGACCTCTATTAGCTAGAATCCATTAGAACATAGATATTTGGTTTGGTCCTTATAGTGGATTAGGAAGCTGTTCAATTTATTATTCCCTTGGTAGTGGGAAAATTTTAGGATGATTTTCTAAATAATTTCATAGATTTTCCTCCTGAAAGGGAGATCAACTTCATGATATATATCATAATGGGTTCTAAGAACATATAGATGCATTCTTTCCCTATAGTTTTAGTCTAGTATAGAGAGTTAAAGGTATAACTATAGGATCTTCAAGAGAAGGGGTTTATCTATTTGATTACCTCTCTTTGGGGTACATTTATTTTTTTTCCAAGAAGGGTGATGAGAGATTGAGATTGTGAATGGATTATAGAAAGATAACATAGTCCATGGTGAAGAACATGACCTATTATCCTAGATAAAAGGTAGTTTTGATCAGTTTAGAAGTGATTTATGGTCCTCTAAGATCGATATACGATTAGGATACCATCAGTTGTAGGATAAGGTAGTGGCTGTACTGAAGATGGATTTTTTTACTAGGTATAGATAGATGAGTACCTTGTGATACCATTCGATTTTATGACTATGTTGATTGTGTTATTGGATATAATAAAATAGATTTTATATCCTTACTGAAACCCAGGGCCGACCCTAGGGAAATCCCCACAAGCCCTTGGGCTAGGGAGACACACCTCAAGGGAAGGAAATACACTGTAAGGGAAAAAACCCCAATATTTTATTGTAGCATTCTTTGTAATTAAGAGAAATGTTTTAAATGAAGACATTAGAAAATAATATCTCCAGAGTTGGTTTTGTTCAAACCTCTTCATCATAGTATTTATTAACGATATTATGGTATACTATCTGAACTATGAGTTTCATGTAGAGCACCTAGAGATTGTTTTGAGTTTTCTTTGAGTGTTGGTTGTATAAAAAGTTGTCAAAGTGTCACTTTTAGATTAAAAAGGTATGATTTCTTGGGAATATTTCATTAAATGTGGGAATTTATAATGATCTAGTGAAGGAGTATGAAATGAGATATTGGGATATTCCCATGAATGTGTTTGATATTAATAATTTCCTTGGATAGGCTAGGTATTATAGATGGTTCATTAAGGATTTATCTCGCTTCCTAGAACCAATTATAGGCCTGAAGAAAAGTGTTTTAAATTAGAATAGATTGATCAATATGAAGTGGTATTTCATGAGTTGAAATAAATATTTACATATACACAAATTATAATTTTATAGACCTGGGGAAGGGTTATACTATGTATTACATTTCCCTTATGGTTGGTATGGGAGATATATTGATGAAAAAGGATGGGTGGATGATTATGGGTCTCATCAGCTATGAACCCCTGATAAAAACTAGCCTTACCACAATCTGAAGGTAGTGGTTTTGGTCCAAAACCTAAATTTTTGGTGCTATTATGTCTTGGGTGAGATATTTATACTCTACACTAACTAAAAGAGCCTACAATACATCTTTTCCTAGTGGTACATAAACCCATGAGAGAGGCATTGAGTGGAGTAACCAAAGATGTTTGATTTTTGTGATGGATTATGACCCATTAAAGGGGAATTTTATAGATTATACTTTTAGAAATAATAATTAGTAGTAGTTGGTTTGGGATTTTAGTGAGGAATAATGTTTTATGAGACTTTTTGTATAATAATAGTTTATGAGACTTTTTTAGAATAGTGGGTGAATATGATAGAGGGATAAGGACCAAGTTTTTTTCTCCCTAAACCATTTATTCCCCACTAATGGATTAGGTAATGAATAGATAAGATCTTAACTATGATTTCTTGTTAATGAGGGAAAGTCTTATATGTGATTAGAACATTCCAAGATGGTCTCAGGATTAATATTTAGTGCTATATATCCAAAACAAGGTAGTGGTGCTTAATTCTACGAAATAGGAGTTGATGAAGTAATCTCATGAATCTCATTCGGATTTACACCCTGGGTTGTTAAATATGTACCATTATATTAGGTTTCGGTCCTGGAGACCTCATGTGAGGAGGTATTTCACAGGGTTTATATCTCATTGCTTTACCTACTAAAAGATAAATTAATAAAATCAATGGTAAGGATGTTTTGCTTAACCACTTTTTATACTTATGTGTAAGTGGGATGGGGTGACTATGAACTTAATTATCGAGTTTCCATGGGCCCTGAGGGATCAGGATGTGGTGTGGGTTATAGTGGACCAACTAATGAAGGTCATACATTTCTTTCATATCTGAGATACCTAGTTGTTGGGAGAGTTGGGAAAGCTATACATACGAGAGATAATATTTTTTTATGGTGTACCTATGAGTATAAAATCAGTTTGAGGTGATTGTTTTATATCTAAATATTTCCAGAGAATGCAGAAGGTTTTGAGGTCTTAGTTGAAGCTAAATATAATAGACCACCCATAGATATATGGGATATCAGATACAATGATCCATATAATTAAGGATATGATTAGGGATTGTGCATTGAATTTTTGTGGAGAGTAGGACAACCATATAGCCTTGTTATAGTTTTTATGTAATAAAATATTTTAGTATTTGATTCATATGGATCCTTATGAGTGCTTACTTGTTTAGTTAAAATACTTACCATTTTTCTTGATAGAGGTTGGTGAGTTGATTATTTTTGTTTCCATCTTGGTACAGAAGACCTCCAAGTGAGTTTAGTTGATCATAAAGTGGTTGGTTACCACTTATTGCATGAAATTCTTAGATTTTTACTAGATTAAATAACCTATAGAGTTTACTAAGGTGGATCAATTATTCTTATGGGTATTGCCTCAATTGGGTCATAAATATATCAGGAAGTAGTGGAAGTTGGATCCATGGTTTTTCAATCCATTCAAGATCTTAGAGTTGATTAGAAACATGGAATACCAGTTGGATATTTAGATAAGACATCATGGTATGCATGGAATGTTACACATGTCACAACTCTAGAAATACGGGTTAGAACCCATGTATATAATTAATAACGATGATATCATGTTGGAGGAAGAAACATTATTTGAGGAATACTCAGTTCATATTTTTCAATAGAGTGAGAATTTTATGTGGGTGAAGAAACACCTATTATGTATATATTATGGTAGAAAAAGTGTATCCAATATGATAATTGAGAATGGGAGTTAGATTTATGACCCCAATAGCCAAATTGGTATATTGAGGAGCATTAGAGAAACTTAATGAGGATGAGAAGACCTTAAGGTGCGAGTTTGTAATAAACCTTGAATTTTTAGGTATAGTTAAAAGATCAATTTTGGATTATATATATATATATAATTATGGTTGATTTGAGTTGTTCTTGGGAGGTATTGAGTATCAATGGTGTTTTGGTGAGGAGAAACCCATGCTATATTGTTGGAAAATAAAAAAAGGGTTCACTGGGTACCTGGTGACTTGTACAGGGGCCATGTAGCCCCTAGAAACCCACCGACTAGATAATAAGAGTAGTTTTGGTACCCACTAAGGTTAAAAAGTACTTTTTTAAGGCATAAGAGGTACCTAGTATCTCCTTGGTGGGTCTTGAAATGCTTTTCTATAATTTCATCTCTTTCCCTTTTTTTACTCTCCGCCATTCCTCCCCTGACCCTCACTCAATTGAACCTCCATTTTTGGCCCCTCTTAGATTACTCAAGATATCACATATCATTTATTCACCGTTTATAGTTCTATTAGAAGTGTTAGTCTTCTTCAGGTAAGTCTAACACCATGGGTGAGCAAGACATTGTTTTCTTCGTTGTTCCGTATTCCACTATCTTAATCCCAAATTTTAAGGGATTATATCTGGTTTTAAGGATTTATAGTATTGATATTGAGTTGGGTGGTTTGGATAGTATATTTTGATCTACAAGAATTTAGGTAGGAATTCCTTACCATGTTTTGGAATTTTTATATGATTTCATGGGATTTGATGCATGTGAGGGCATGTATATTCTTGGATTTGATCTGTCTGGATGGTTTCAAAGTGACTAGATGGGTCCATATAAATGAAATTGACCCCATGGGGGATTGATATTTTTGTGATAATTTGAGAATGAACTAACTATGGAACATATAAATACATTTTATTGGGCTTTATTCTTTTTTTATCTCAACACAATGTGTGTTTCCATATATCATTTGTGGTACCAGGAAGAGTGTGGATTAGGTTAGGCATATGTGTTATGAACTCCTTTAATTGAGAAGGGGTTGAGGTTGGGGAAAACTAGAATAAATGGATTAATATTAATTGTATTATATAAGTGTCCAATGTCTCTAATCCTAATGGTTTGAGATTGAAATGATATAGTAACATGAGTGGTTTAACTTTAGGAGTCTTGGGTATTGGTTTTGATGAACATGACGCTTGTTGTGTTTTTTTATTGTAATGTGTGTAGGTACTACTCCTAACCCTAAGTGATATCATATTAGTATGATATATACTTATGAGACCTCAACCTGAGTGATAGGGTGTTGGTGTGAGATATGGCTATGAGGCCTCACCCTAAATGATATGGCATTAGTATGAGATGTGGATAAGAGAACTCAACTAAGTGATAGGGTGTTTGTTTGGGACTTGATAAAGTTTATACCTTGAGTGATAGGGTATAAAACATAGTTTTGTATGTATTCATGGTATAATAGGACTCTTATTTTGAATATATAGTTAAAGTAGGCATGATCATGATTCATGGAAGCCTTGTTAGTGCACGATGACCCCATTTGGGTGTATATATATTTATTTATTCTTGTTAGTTCATACAATCACATACATTAGACACACTTATGTTAATGATTCATTGGTGGTGTACTATTGGATTTTATACTCACACTCTATATAAGAACCTCAATGAACCAGTAAATTTTGTTTTTAGGTATCTAGGTAAGAGGACCTATGTCAGGCTATTGAGTGGGTAGAGCTGGTTATGGATAGATGCAAGACCAAAACATTCCCTAGGTTAATTTTATAGATACACCTATATATTTTTTATTCATTTGATAAATATATATATTTATCCATCACCAATGGGAATCACTCTTGACTACGGATGTATGACAAACAAGGGTTCATTTTGGCATTGAATGAGATGTAAGTATATGTTTTGGGTACTATTGTGATTCCATACTATTTATTTATTACTTATTAATACTTCTTCTATTTATATTATTGATAACTATCATAAATCAAGGAAATATTTTCACCAATGTATGGTTTAGGAACTCACCAAAAGTCTATAACCTCTTGCATATAGGGAGGAATTCATGAGGCCATATACCACTTTAGCACATACCCATTGAATTGGGAAGGGTGTTACAACCATGTTGAACATATTACATGTATTGGTCAAAGTAGGTGGGGTCAAGTGTCAGGGTGGATTGGTTATAACATGATGACATGATGGGGGTTTTTGTATGTTATATGATACTTCTTAGTTTAGTTTATTTTATATATACACATTATATGATAGGATATATAAGGGATGTGTTGGAAGTTCCCTACTGAGTTATATTCTCATACCCAACATGGGTACCATGATGTATATGTAGATACTAATATAGACTTTTAGGAAATAGGATATATGTCTGATATGTCTAGAGTAGCTGTATCGAGTGTGGGGAAGCAGAACTTTGGAAATAATCATGTGTTGTAGTTATGTCTCCACCTGTATTTTATTTCCTATTTGTTTTAATACTTGATCATCTGGATGATAAATCCTTGATTTATGTATGTGGGCTGTGTATGTGTTTTATTATTGTTATATCATATTGATGTTTACTTGATATTAATGGATTACCTTTATATATAATTCAAAACTCTTAATCGTATGTTTTATATGTTGATGAAATTATTGATTATTATTTTATGTGATAGTACCAAGAGTATTGTATTTATACATCGGTGTTATAATCCAGTCTTAATTTGAGGTATAAATCCTTTTAATTTCAGTCCAGTTCTTTCATTTGGACCTAATATAGATGAATAATAATATCATGAGTTTTTTTGGGTTTTTGAAGCTTTTTTGAAACCTGAAACCCAAATTTTTTGGAGAAACAAATTGGCCACACAGTTAGGATAAACCGTGCGGGGTAGCCCACATGGTTACCCCTAGACATGTGGGTCTTGAATATGAGAAGTAAAGGGTTGTACGATTTGAGGAAACCATGAAGATTGGACTTCATTCCCATGAATATGGTTTTTACTATTTATCAAATCCATTTCAAATGGTTGGAACATGATTTCTCAAACCATGTGGCCTAACCGTGCCGTCCCCCTTCCAAGGTAGTGATCCAAGCACAATTGGATCATGGTTTGGACAATCGTGTGGCCAAACTATGAATTATTAGCCATTGAAATAGGATAATATTCATTTTTATATAATAATAATCATGAGATTAAATGTTCATAAACACATGTACTAGTGCATTTTATAATTTGAACTTCTTTTTCTTAACACGTTTGTAATTCCATCTTAAAATGAACTATTACATGGTAAATTTTTAAACTCCTACAAAAACACCCAATGGTCTTGATTTTATTTTAATAGTTCAATTTTATGTCTCACATACTATGATTAACATTATATCCTTTTTTATCCATTGGATATTCAATTTTGAAGATGACCAAAGTGGACCTAGAATGAAGAACACTCTGGGTAAAGTGATATAGATTAAAACCCAATAAAAAGACTATAATGACCAATATCAAACCATAATTAAGATAAAATTTGAACTAGAGATATATAAAATCATTATTAAAATTTACTCCAATAGCTAAATGATCTAATTATGAGTTTTAAGGGAGTTCCTGGTGGTATAATTTTAAAATGAAATTCTGGGCTAGATTTTGTATCCCAAAATAACAGTCCACTATTTCAATCATATCTATAAAATAAAACATCTATCTAGACTGTAAATTTTCATGATATCTGGGGAAAATTTGAGATTAATTTTCTTCTACTATTTACCACCCCAATTATTCTATCTAGAATATATTTTTGGCACTTCTACTTTGTAGATTCAAGATGGCTTGGATTTTTGTCAATGGTGGAAATTTTTTGTCTCCATTAAATTTCCACCCACCGTGGCCTACCATGATTAATTGAGGTGACTTTAATTATTTTAGGCTCTAACCAAGGCTTTAAAAATTTCTATTTAAGGTAGTTGTGTTTAAGGAGTTGAGGGATTTTTGTGTTTTTTCCATTGTAATGTTATGCTACCACTTTTCCTTTGTAGCATTATTTTTTTAATATTAAGTTATTTAAATCACCTTAGTTTTTAATAAAAGTTATTAATTTTATATTATTATGTTCTTATTAATATCATGTTTATATCATTTCCCTAAGGTGTGAACTAATTCACACTAACACTTGTGAAATTCTTCAAATAAAGGTGGAGTGATTGTTATTTCATTTTTTTTATTCTTCAATTCCTCCCTCATGAGTCTACTTTATACTTCTATTGAGAGTATAGAATCAATGGAGGGTGAACCATCTAATGGGTTTATCTAAGGGAGTATCAAAGGGCTATATTGGATGTTATTTCTCACTCTATAAATTTTTAATAATTTCTTTTATTTGAGTTTTTCATTCAATAATTTTTTCCCTTCATATTCCTTATTGAATTTTTCACCACACATTTCATGTGATAATAAGATCTATTACATAGGATTGATTATTAAAATTATCCTACAAGTGTATTGGTTATTATAATGTGTATATGAAGGTTTTAAACTAGTAATTTAGGAGGTTATATTTATTTCATTGAAAGAATCATTCCTGAGTTATTGAAATTGAAATAATTCAAAACGGAATTCATCAAATCCACCCCAAGTGATAACATAAGATCAACTAATTTTCTAATAATTTTAATTCACATAGATCTCTTAGTTTTCATTTAGCCTCATCTAAAAACAACCCAATTTTTTTCACTTTATTTCTAAAAAATCCACAAAATGTACATGTCTGTAGGTTTCTTTTTAGGCCTCTATGGATTCAAAAACCCAAGATACACTACAAGAGAGTGATTAACCATAAAATATTTGGTAAATTTGAGTGAGACCAAATTTTTGAACCATTTATGGGGACCTTAGTTAGTTATCTTAGACACTATAATTCTTTTCTCACTCAAAGTTCTATATTCTCACCCCCATTTCTCTTATCTTTTTACCTTTCAATTTTTGTGTGTACTAAGAATGCCAAATCCTAGTTTAAGTCCACTCCAATGGAGTCTATTCAACATTACCCCATCATAAAACCATTCTATAATCAAATTGGAAATCAATATTGGTAAGCCCCTAACTTAGGTAATTTATTTTATCAAACCTTGAATGATTATCCCACACTCGGTGAGATGTAAATTTATTTGGATGATGATTGTTTAAGGGATAAATTTATATCCCTCTCAAGGATGGTTAAAGAGATCAATATTGGTGAATCCCATTATGTTCAACCTTATACACATTATATTCCCTAGAAATTGATTGAAAAATTGTGTAATCAAATAGAGAGAATGGATTTCGAGGTTTTATCTTTGATATTAGAACTAAAAAGCATTAAGACATGTTAGGAGCCAATCCATACAAAAAATATCCCTTACAAGACCTTATAAAGAGTTTCTAGTTTCCCCAAACCTCTCATGAATTTATTGAAGAAACAAACTTTGGATTTGGGGTAGATGAAGAGGATCAAGGAATTATTGAAGCATATTTAAATCAAAAGAAAATAGTATTCAAAAGAGGAAAATTGTACATCAAAGGTTGAGGTTCTTGAATACTGTTTGATGATGTTTTTTTAGAAACAAAAATCACTGAACCATTATAAGAAATCAAAAAAATAATGTCCATATACATTGAAATTTATATGTCCAATTTTTTAGTTGAATATTTTGTTAAAAAGAAACCAATTTTATTGAGAAATTTTGAAAATTAAATTGAGTTCGATTCAAATTCCCATCCTATGTAGGAAAGTGTTACTCTACCTGAACTTGAACATATTTACTTTCCATCCTCCCTTAATTTTTCATTCATTAGGTACATCCAAAACCACCATGTTTTCCTTATTTCTTCTCTTGATACAAGTAAAAGAGGAATGATCGTTGATGTCTTATGCAAGACTACATAAGCAAATAGATAAAACTTTTCTATTACTACTTGGATTTTATCACACATTTTAGAACATATTTTTATGCATGAAACAAATTATAAACAAATAATCAATATCATTCAAGTAGAAGTGGTGAAAAAATGTGGTCCTTAAAAATTTAAAGTTGGTATTTGGTATGTTGGGGGTCCAAGTTAAGCTAATAAATTTAAAATAAGGAATTTATGGGAGGAAACCCATAATCAAAATTTATTTTATTTTTTCTTTATTTATTATTCTTTTTTTTATTTGTGAGTTAAAAATAATCAATTTCAAAAAAAATTAACTCATTTTTCTTCTTATACCTTTTTGATTCTTCATTTATTTTCTTTATTTTCAATTTATTGTTCTTCTGTGTAATATAGAATTTATTTCATGCACACACAAATATATATATATATATATATATATATGTATATATATTTAAAAAATGGGGAAAGAAAATAAAAATAGAAAAAATATAATATATATTTAATTTTTTTTGCAAAAGGCGACATCATAGGTCGTGGGGACAACCCTGTCACGTCTGACTAAGCTGCAAGACTCAAACCCATGACCTAAGGGAGATATGGGAGTTCACCTTTTACTTACATAATACTCATAGTGCTTCCATATTTGTATTTACACACACACACACACACTTATCTTTGATAACATAAATATATATTCTTTATGTTATTATTATTATTTACTTGTTCCTTGTATCAATCTTTGGTGCGCTAAAATAATTTGGTACATTTTTTCTCCTTCCCTTTTTTATTTGCTTGTTTTTATTTAAGGGAGCCTCCTAGGGTTTCCATGGAATCTAATTTGGTTTGTGTGTGAGAAGTTAGGGTTGTTGAGGATGAAGTTTTTTTTAGGGAAATAACCTACATCAAGAAATTACACACCATTCTACCATCCACTATGGGGAGTCCATGAGTGACATGGAGATTGAAGGATAATGTATTTGTGGAAAAAAAATTCATCAGTACACTACCATGTGACAATGTTACATAAATCATTTTCAATTTTATTTTAGAAATTATCTTCTCTTCCTGTACCCCCTTTTGAATTTTCTTTTCTTTAAATATTGGGGACAATGTTATTATATGTTGGTGGTGGGGGGGGGGGGTTGAAAAGAATGATTTTTTTCATGTTAAATAAAATTTTGTTTTAATAAATATAAACTAATATTTAATTAACCATTTACATGATAATACACATTGAAAACTTTGAAACTGAATATCAAATAATTTATCACCCTTTAGTTCTAATTTTCATGCATGTTTATGTTCATAAGCATATATTTTGGAAAGTGTGGTTGTCTAATGTAATTTTCCCCATTAACATTTTCATTATATTTAATCAAAATATCACTTTTCATGTCCTTTAGATTGTGGGGTATTATTTTTATTTCTTTGGTTCCATAATAATTGGCATATTTTTGGTGATCATTTTAATTTTAATATGAGTATTCAAAAAAAAATCATCAAACAAATGTAAATAAAAAATAAAAAAACGTTAAATTTTCATGTAGAGCAATGAAATAACCTAATGCGTGGATTTTCGCACTTGGGGATCATGAATCTATAGTTTTATAGAATATATTTGGTAAATTTATCTCTATTTCTGGTAATTTTAATTTGTTTTCATTGATTTAACTCAAGATGATGCTCGAATATGTGAGGTTCACTTGGTGCCCAAAGATCTTTGAGCCTGGGAGTCATCAGCAAAGTCTTGCTACTGGAGTTGACTTGATTGAGTAAAATTTCAATTACCATGGAAAAATTTAAAAAAATAAATAAATCATGAATACTCATATAAAGGTTAAATTTAGATTCCACATATCACTTACAGATTTCCCCCGGAAATAAAAATGAACCCCATGTCTATTGTGATGCACGACACATCATCAAATATTATTGAAATTGGATGAAATGTTGTGATGAATTTAAACAAAGGAATGAGATTTGTATCGAAATATTCTTAGGAACCCATCTTATATTAAAATATTCTTACGTGTTTCATAATGTTTTTGTATGAGGTATTTTGGTGAGAATTTTATATTAAAAAGTTTTAGGAAAAGGGAATTTGAATTTCATATTTTTGAGATGCATTTTTCTTAGAACTAGAAAAAATTAATTTGGGGGTGTTATTAGACACTAAAAGAGATAATATTCCATTTTTATAAATACCTGTACTAGTGAATTTTACAATATGAACTTCTTTTCTTAACATGTCAGTAATTCCTTCATAAAATGCACTATTTCATAGTACATTTTTAAACACATCCTAAAACACCCAATGGTATTGATGTTATTTTAATATTTAAATTTTAGGTCTCCCATAATATTAGGAATATTCTATCCTTCTGTACCTATTAAATATTCAATTAGGAAGATGACCAAAGTGGTCCTTGAACCAAGAACATTCTGGGTAAAGTAAGCTGGACAACATACCAATAAAAAGACTACAATGGTAAAGATACAATCCCAATTAAGCTAAAATTTGAACTTGAGATAGAAATAATAATTATTAACATTTCATCCATCAGTTACCATAGATAAATCTGAGTTTTTAAGGGATTTACAGGTATCCTAAGTTGAATGTGAATTTTTGGGCCATATTCTGTGGCCCAAAAACACAGTCCACAATTTAAATCACATCTATAATCCAAAAATTCAATTTGGGATGAAATTTTTCATTATATTAGGTAAAATTAAGATATTAATTTTCTTATTCTATGGAAACCCCCAATTATTCAATCTAAAATCTATTTTTGGCATGTCTATTTGGTGGATGAATACTGGCTCGAGTTTTTGTCAAGGGTGGAAAGGTCTTCACTCCATTAACATTACACCCACCTAGGCCTACAAAAATTATTTGGGGTGACATTAAATTTTGGAGGCTAGACCCAAGGCTTCCAAAATTACAATTTAAGGTAGTGGTGTTGAAGGAGTTGAGGGATTCTTTCATTTTGTTTAATTGTAATGTTTTGTCGCCATTATGTCTCTGTAACATTCTTCTTTCAATTTTTAGTTATTTGAATTACCTTAGTTTTTTATAAAAGTTATTCATTTTATATTATTTTTTTCTTCTTAATATCATATTTATAGAATTTTTCCATGGTGTAAACTTATTCACACCAAAAATTAAGAAATTCTTTACACAATAGTGGAGTGATCATTATTTTATTGTTTTTCTTCTTCAATTCCTCCCTCATAAGTCTAATTCCAACTTCCATTGAGATTGTAACATTAATTTAGGGATAAAAATCTTATGGGTTTATCCAAGGGAGTATAAAGTAGATGTATTGGAAGTTTTTATCACTCTATAAATGTTTAATAATTTGTTTTATTTGAGTTTTTCATTTAATGATTTTCTATCTTCCTCTTCCTTATTGAATTTTATCGCCATGATTTTTATGTGACAATAAGATCAATTACATAATAGTGCTCATGAAAATGATCCTCCTTGTTTATAGGTGATTAGAATGTGTACGTGAAGGTGTTAAACTAGTAAGTGACGAGGTTATGTTTATTTCATTGAATGGATCCTTCTCTAGTTAATGAGTTTGAAATAATTCAAAAAGGAATTCATCAAATCCACCATAAGTAATAACCTAGAATAAAATTATTTTATCATAATTTTAATTCACATTGATCTCTTAGTGATTATTTAAATTCATGTAAAATTAACCCAGATTTGGCCACTTAATAGCCAAAAAATACATAGAATGTATGTGTTTGTAGGTTTCTTCTTAGGTCTCTGAGGATTCAACAACCCAAGCTACACTATAAGTGACCGCTTAACCCTAAAAAATTGGGTAAATATGGGAGAGACCAATTCACCTTTATTTCTTTTGGTTAAAATACCAAAATTCCCTTAAATGCATATAATTGAATAATCTTATCATTTCTCACATTTCCAGCGTAGGAGGCTACCCTTTCTCACATAGAAGATCCCAAGTTCCCTCCTCATAGGTTCATTGATAAATCTTTGAACTGGACTCTGATTCAAATTATAATCATATAATTAGATCTATTCTGGTAAGTTATTCGATCATATTGAACCTTTCTCTTTCTTTCTTTCTCTTGATGGAGTTATCGAGGTGTAGGATCATATGCCATATTTTCATGACATTGATCTGTACTTCCATTTTTTCTCAATTTAGACCAAATCAAGGGTCTATAATGGTTGAGGAGAATACTAAGAGCATAAGGTAGGTGGTATACTAATTATCCCTTCAAGTCTTTATGTTTTATATTTTGTGATATGTGCCATAGACCAGTTTCTAAATTCATTACCCCTAAATTGTATTTGCCTTAAATTGGATGCCTTGTTTAGAAACTAAGGACCTGTTAGAACCCAAATTATTATTAATATTGATTTAATTATAACAATACATCCTTTTGGGTGTCCCCCATACATTCCTAATTTAATTTCATGGTAATAAAGACAAAACACCTATTAGTGTGTTTGTATTCACTTTTAAATTATGGTATCATATTAATATCAAATAAATATGGTGGAATGGAATGGATAAAACCCTTATCAATTATAATTAATTGAATTGGATGTGAGTGGTATGACCACATCACCTGACTAAATGGAATAGTGGTTATTACCTTGTTATTACTTAATGTTAATAGATTATGAATTAAGAATTATCTCATATTAAATCCAATGACCACTTATCAATTTTGATGTACAGGCATGGTGTACCTTTGTAATAATATGATATGGGAATGGAAAAATTAACCCTTAACATATATAAATTGGAATTATGACCCCTATGTATGTTATTTAAATAAATGAGATATGGGCCTGGAGTCCCTTCTATAAATGTGATACAAGTATGGATACCCTTATATAAATCAGATATGGTCATGATTTCCCTGGTGATACTCTATGAGAATGACGTCCCTTGTGATAATATAAGTGAATGAAATCCCTTGTTATATGATTATGACCATGGAGTCCCTTTTTGTGATATTGGTATTGACATACCTTTCCATGATACTGGTCATGATGACCCTATTCTGTGATACTCAACATGGCGTCTCTTATAAATGTGATACAAGGCATGGTGTCCCCTTTACTAACATGACACTGGGTATGGAATCCATTATAAATGTGATATCAGGCATTTGATACCTTATTAATCATTTAGAGATATTCCAAAATGATTCGAAGTAGGGAGTTTCATCCTGGTTTCCTATAGGAACCATAGCCAACCCTTTTACATTTTTTATTACTACTTTACATTACTATATCTACACAATACCATATCATAAACACCAACTGGATATTTATAGACACTATTGGTGGTGGCCTAATGAGTTTATCTCACACCCTATCCTAATCGCCGATGGTACCCTAAGAGACTACATGCTTGTAGGTTTAGATAAAGGGAAGTTTTCCTCACATGAATTCTTGACTCATTTCATGATTTAGAATGGATCTTTGTGGTTAATAACTAGGATAGAGCTTAGGATGTTGGGATAGATTTAGAACTTTTCGGATTCGTTTTGTATAGCCTGTATAGTATTGCTTCCTACTGATTGTATCCATGTTTTCCTTCTTTATAGATACATGACATACATTATCATCAATTTTTTATATGATTTAGTTTTATGTTACTATTTGATTATATTTTCCTGGATGTTTATGCCTGCTTCTTCTATGGTGGGTTACTGGTCCAGTCATTATTGTGACTGTTTTCACCATGCCATCTATTTATATACGATTTCTCTATTTATATGTCTTTATCTTATCAATTTCAATCCAATATAGTATTTAGGTAATAATATCCCCATCAAAACACCCTAGGAACTCCCTTATATTCTAAAACCTCTTATGTTTGATGATATTCTCTTAAGGATAAGTGAGAAACTGGGCTCGGGGAACCTCCGAGTGGCACCCTGGTCCGGGAAATCACAAAGTGGTATTAGTGGATTTCTTTTCTTGCATTACTATTTTTAGATAATATACAGGAGATTAGGAATTCTATGATATTTTTTAATAGTCTATTCCCAGGAGTATCTAACTCATGTATAAAGAAAATACAAATGGCCTCAAATGAAATTTCTATTTTTTTTCATTTTTCTTATTATAGTTGATTTGATTCCACTGTGGGGTGATTAACTTGAATTGTGATATTACTATTGTTATAATTGAGATTTTTATTTTATTCTTGGACTGATGAGATGAGTTCAAGGAAGCATTGAGGTTGCATAATTTTAGGCACTTTATAGGAAATTTACATTCCATGCCATATAGGAGCATTGTGTTTGTTTCATTTCCTATGATTACTATGAGTGCTTTGATTATTATAAATATAGTTATTAATGGCTAAAATTTTTTACAGGGGATTGAGAGAAAATAATTAATACTTAGAGTTCCTACTGTAACCTAATTTTGTTATCCTATATATGCTACATTAGACACCCTAAGCAGTCAATTATGTCATGTTGAGTTATGTACCATTGGTCACATAGACTGCAACATGTTATCGTATGGATTAAGTAGACATCACATATCAGTTCATAAGGTTTATGGACATTATGAATAAGAAATAGTGAGACACTTGGTTCAACCATTTAATTAAAATTGTATTATAAACCTAATTTTACAATTAAATTGAAACACAAACAAAGAGCTTGACTCATTCCTAACCATAGTAGTGGGAAGTAGGTAGTATATATTATGTTATATATAAATGATACTATCACCCATACCAGAATCTTTGATTTAGAAGAGGGGTGAGAGAATTATAGAGAAAGTCATTGTACCTTCTATATTCTTACATTGGTGGCTTATGACATTATTGAATCCTTATGATGCATGTGTTTGGAAATTGTAGAGCAATACCACCATGATGTCCTCCAGACATATGCTTGGAGGGTGGTTATGAACATGCTATGAAGGTGGTGGGATATGAACCACTAATTATACCTCCAGTAGTTCCACCTATAGCACCACTTCATATTCTTGATTCAATCAATGATTCTCAATTTTGAGGAGATTTTCTACCGCATATGCAAACAATTCATAGATCATCACACTCTGCCCCTTATATGGGAGAGTTGACTCGGGGGTTTTAGTAGTAGAATCCACCTATATTTTTGGGGGATGGAGGACCATAGGATGAAAATATATGGGTTAATATGGTTATTTCTAAATTTGAGCATCTGGAGACACCTCCTTAGAGGAGAGTGAAACTTTTTATATGCTTTAAGGTTCTTCTGAACACTAGTGGGATATTCTAAATCCGGATGGTAATTATTGGGAAGTGAATTGGAGGGTTTTAGTATCAATAGTTTTGACAATTTATTCCATGAAACCTTTAGAGTTAATCATTTCATTAAGTTTATGAACCTGCAATAGGGTTTGATGATAATTATGGACTATTTGGATCATTTCATAGATCTTCATTACATTGCGCCTATCTATATAGCTGATGAGATATCAAAAGATAGATGATTTGAGGATAGCCTAAGGAATCCAATTCATTATTAGTTGAATGTTTTTTCAGTTGACTATTATATTTATTATGGTTAACTAGTCTCATATCACCAAGAGGAACTTTAGGGAAGCAGATTGTATGATCCATGGAGGTACATAACCTTGACAGAGTAGTGGTTCTACTATTGTTCAGAAGCGATGCTTTGAGTCTACACATGCAAGAAACAATAACTAGGTGAAACCCACTGACAATTACATATTATGTCACCAGTGTGACACTCCTGGGCATAAGAAGCCCCAGTGTCCCAGAGACCCCACCAAGTCTAGAGGTGGTGAAATATTGGGGCATCTTTAACATTTCTCTAATACCTTCCCATATATTCCTTTTGGGAGAGGATTTTTTCTAGATCCACCTTCAAGATAAGGTTCATTAGCAACTCCCCTAGTAGGTAGATGGATTAATACTAGCCATACAGGTAGAGGTGGAGGTCTTGGACAAGGTATCCGAGCTTCATATACCCAACACCATCATATCAGACCCACTCTAAGTAGTCATGTTGTGGCACATGGCCATGGATCATGCCAAATTTATTCAGTGCAACCTATATATAAGGAGTAAGATTATAAGACATATATTGTTTGAGGTATTATTTTTGTAGCCTCTACTATTGTTTCTTCCTTATTAGATATAGCTGTATCACATTATTTCATATCTGTTCCTATTGTGGAGAGCCTTAGGTTTCATGTTAAGTAATCTAGTGGCATTATGATATTTTATACACCTTTGGGTATACATTCTGAGAGTACACTCTAGTGAAGGGACTGTCCTCTCAAGGTAGGAATCCATCACTTCTTATGTAACCTCTTCATTCTTAAGATTAAAGTATTTTATGTCATTCTCAGAATGGACTGTTTGATTACATATCATTCATATACAAATTATTCTCATTGGAGGGTGTCATTTACATCACTAGAGGGTGGAATTATATCCACAAGGGAGGGTGGGATGGCTTGGTAGGTATATCTAGAATAGATCATCTTAGGCTAGGTGGAGTGACCATCCATATTGTTCTTCTTCACATGAAAGATTAGAGACTACATGAGACTGAGTTCCCTCATATAGTTGGTCTATACAGGGTTGGTTTCCTTGATGAATTTTTAGGGCTACCTCCTGAGAGAGTGGTAGAGTTTACTATCGAGATAGTTCTTAGAGTTAAACTGGTATCCATTCCTTCTTATAGGATGGCTAATACCAAGCTTCCCAAGATCAAGAGGCAACTATAGGATATATAGGCCAAATGTTTCATATAGACTAGTACTTATCCCTAGGGTTCATTGGTCCTTTTCACCAAGATGGTGGATGAAACCCTTAGTTTATACAAGTATTTCCAGAATTTGAATTAGTTTACAGTAAAAAAATAGTATACCTTACATAACATAGATGATCTTTTTTACAATATTAGATGAGAGTGGGTATTCTCGAATATCGACTTGATATTAGGTTATCATCAAGTTTGATTTAGAAATTTATATATTCCACATGCATCATTCCATAGTCATTACAGCTTGTATGAGTATCTCATGAGGTCATTAGGCCTTATGAACATGACTACCATCTTCATGGATTTGATGAATAGGGTTTTCTATCCCTATTTGAATTCTTATATCGTAGTTTTTGTAGATGAAATCTTGGCGTATTCTCATAGTCAAAGTGACCATGGAACTTATCTTGATATCATTTTGAATACAGAAATAGAAAATAGCTATATTCTAAGCTCAATAAATGTAATTTATGGATTAACAAGGTATAATTTTCGAGTTATATTATCTTAGATAAATGAGTTTAAATTGACCCAGAGAAGGTGAGAGCCATGGTTACTTAAGAGCAGCCCAAAAAAGTTTTTGACAAATGAAGTTTCTTGGGGATATATGGTTAAAAAATAATTTTTTATAGGACTTATTAGGATTATAATCACCTATTATAGACTTTAATAAGAAGAGTGTGAAGTTTTTATGGTCTAAATCCTATGAGGCAACCTTTCAAGATCTAAAAGGGAGATTGTCTTTGGTGATGATCTTGATTCATCCAGAGTTTGGAAGAATCTATATAGTCTATTATGATGCATCAGGATTGGTATTGGATTAATTATGATGTAGGAAGATCAATTCATTATGTACATGTCACAATAGTTGAGGCCTCATGAGCAGAATTAACTAATTCACAATCTCAAGTTAGAAACTGTTGTGCATGCTTTGCATTGTTGGAGGCACTACCTACTGGGAGAGTGTTTTTTGGTGTTCACGGACCACACAAGACTCATGCATATTTTTACATAGTGAGACTTGAACCTTAATTAGTGTATATGAGTTGAATATCTTTAATATTTTGAATTTGACTTTGCCTATATTCCCAAGATTGGAAATGCGGTTGTCAATGATTTGAGTAGAAGGACTCATACTCAAGAAGTTCTAAAGGCCAGTACCAAATGACATCTTATGGATTTATTTTATGAGATGAGTATAGATATTAAAGACCGTCATGTAAAATCTATACTTTCATCGCTATCAGTGATATCTTCACTTCTAAAGAATGTGAAGATGAGGTATTTTTTAGATTCCGAGGGCTTGGTCCTATGATAGAGTATTGCTGGAGAGGACATACCTCTGAATTGGTCTATTGATGATGATGACATCCTAAATATACATGGGTGTATCTGGATTTCCATAGATATGAGAGAGGAACTGATGTGTGAGTCACATTCTTCTTAGTGAAAAGTTTACTCAGGTATCTCCAAGATGTATCGTGATATACTTCAATAGTACTAGTTGTCGAGGATGAAACGTTAGATAACATGTTTTATCAATAGGTGTTCCAATTATCAGTAGGCAAAGACAAAGAACCAATGACCTACTAGCTTATTATAACCATTACCAGTCCTGGAATATAAATTGGATGATATTGTAAAGTATTTTGTTGCCGACTTACCTAGGTCACCTCAAGGTAGTGACATATTTTGGGTAGTCATGGATCGAATAATGAAATTATCCCAATTCCTTCCTATCTAGGAGACTTTCTCAGTTGATGACTTGAGTAGATTTTATGTCCATGCGGTTATATGACTACACAGGGTCCCTCATACTATTGTTTTAAGCAGGTACTCCCATTTTATGTAAATGTTCTTGAAGGGGCTATAGAAGGCTATGAGTACATAGGTTCTTTTGAGTAAAAATATTAAACCTTAGACCGATGGCCTGTTAGAACAAACTATACAAGTTATGGAGGACCTAATCTAAGAATTGATATATGATTTCAATAGTTTTTGGGAGAAGAATATACCTATTATAAATTTATACTACAAAAATATATTTTAGGAGATGATTTAGATGGATCCTTAGGAGGCCTTATATGTTTGTCTTCTCTGTTCTCCCCTGTACTGGTCAGAGGTAGGAGAGACAATGGTATTGAGTCCTCATATCATTCAGGAGTCTTTAGAGATGGTTCAACTAACAAGGAAGTGTATGTTTACCACTCAGTCTAGAATAAATCTTTTTTCTTATCACTATTAATGACCTCTAGAGGTTGAGTTTAGGAATCATGTTTTCTTGCGGGTATTACCCAGACTTGGGAATAGATGAATACATAGGAAAAGAAAGCTTTCACCACAAATTTTCTTGCTATTTTCTACTTTTGAGAGATTTGGGCCAGTAGCCTATCAGTTTCTATTATCTTAGAGTTATTGTGCCATGCATGATGTATTCCACATTTTACAGCCTCACTGATATCATTCCGAACCATCTTATACATTTGATCCTATGGATTTTAACATGATGATTATGCTTCTTTTGTAGAGTATCCTGTATGTATCATTGAATGGATCATGAAGGATATCAAAGTATGGTCTATCCATTTAGTATTGGTTCTATGGTATCACTTTGGGTACATGGTGAGACTTTGGAGTCGGAGGATGATGTATTTTCTCAATGGCTTTAATTTTTCTCAGATGGTGTTTTTCTTCCCATAAAAGGTGAACTCAGGGATGAGTTCCTTTAAGGGGGGAAGACTGTAAGAACCTGGTATTTATTATAGGTATTAATGATTTTTATTTTAGTATAATTATTTTATTTAGACCTAATATAGATTCATAATAATATCTTGTGTGTTTTAGGGGTTTTTGGGTCTTGTTCAAAGCCCAAAACCCAACTTTCTAGGAGAAACAGACTGGACACATAGTTAGGAGAAACTGTGTGGGGTAGGCCGCGTAATTATTGATAACCACATAGGGATTAATAGTAAGAAGAAAGGGGTTGCATGGTTTGAGGAAAACATACAGATTGGACCACACACCCATGAAGATGGTCTGAAGTTTTTATCAGATCCATTTCGAATGGTTAGAGCATGGTTTCTCAAACCGTTTGGCCTAACCATGCAGGTCCCCTTCCAAGGTAGTGATCCAAGCATGGATGGTCTATAGTTCAGACAACTGTGCATAAAAATAGTTCTCTATGGTTTTTCTTAGGTAAATGGAAAAAATTCCCTTAAATGCATATATTTCAACCCCTCTTCTTATTTATCCCATTTCTAGTATATGAAGCTTCACTTTCTCATGTTTTATCTCCCAAGTTCCCTCCTCCTAGGGTCATCAATAACTCACTAATTCGGACTCTGATTCAATAACCGATCATCTCAATGGATCCATGCTAGTAACTTATTATATTATTTTGAGCCTTTATTTGTTTTTCTTTCTCTCAATGAAGTTATCAAGTTGTAGGATCATATGTTGTATTTTCAGAGCATTGATCCATTCTTCCATTTTCTCTCAATATGGTCCAAATCAACAGTTGATACTTGATGAGGAGAGTACTTCAAGCATAAGGTCAGTGGTCTACTAATTATCCCTTCAAGTCTTGATGTTTTATAAAATGTGATATGTTCTATATGTTGGTTTCACTATGAGTTGAGCCGAAAATTTATCTTCCTTAAATTGGTTTCTTTTTTGGAACCTAAGGACTTATTTGAAACCAAATTCCAATTAAGATCGATTAACTTATAAGGATCCATCCCTTTGGGTGTGACCTCATACCTTCCTAATTGGATTTCATGTTAATAAATCCAAAACACCTATTGGTGTGTTTGGATTCACTTTTAAATGATGATATCATATTGATATTGGATAAATGTATTGGTGTGGCCTAGATAATTCCCTTATCAATTATACTGAATTGAATTGGATGTGAGTGTTATGATCTTGTCACTTGAATAAATGGAATAATGATTATTCCCTTGTTATTACTAAATGTTAATAGATTATGAATTAAGTATTGGCTTGTATTCAATACAATGATCACTTATTATTTTTGAAGTACTGTCTTGGCATCCCATTGTAATAATATGATTTGTTAATGGTGAAATTGACCCTTAACATATATAAATAGGCATGATGACCCATATATATATATATATATATTATATATATATAAATGAGATACAAGCATGGAGTCCCTTTTATAAATGATATATGGGCATAGAGTCCTTTATTTAAATGAGATATGGTCATGATGTCCCTGGTGATACTATACGGGCACAACATCTCATGTGATACTATACAGGCCTGATTCCCCTTTTTATATGATTACGAGCATAAAGTCCCTTTATGTGATACTAGGCATGGAATCCATTTCAATGATACTAGGCATATAGACCCTATACTATGATACTAGGCATGGTTTCCCTTATAAATGTGATAATGGGCATGGAATCCCCTTTAATACTGTGACACTAGGCATAGAGTCCCTTATAAATGTGATTTTGCTAATTGCATCCCTTGTTACTTGTTCGGAGATATTTTGGCAATGGAAGAAGTAGGCTATGCCTACCTGGTTTCATACAAGAACTAGAGGAGACCCTTTAATAGTTATTATTACTTCTTTACATTATTACATTTACACAATTTCATATCATGCACACAAACTGGATATTTATAGACGCCATTGGTGGTGGTCTACTAAGTTTATCTCACACACTATTCATGACATTGATGGTACTCGGGAAGAATACATACTTGTAGGTGTAGATAAGGGGAATCATCCTCCTATGTATGCTTTACTTCTTTCATGACTTATAATATAGCTTGGTGGAAGATAACTGGGATGGATCTCGGGATGACGGGATAGATTTAACCCCTTTTGGATTCTTTTTATATAGCATGTATAGTACTGGTTCTTACTACTTGTATCCATGTTTTTCTTGCTTTATAGATACATAACATAAAATATCATCATTTTTATATTATTACATTTCTAGTAAATAGTTTATTATAGTATCATGGATGTTTATATCTACTTTCACTACAATGGGTTACTGGTCCAATCATTATAGTGTTTGTTTCTGCTATGCCATTTTTTATATATGATTTTTCTATTTTTCTATTATTATGTTATCTACTATGCTCCACTATGGTAATGATGGCATTGTATCTGTAAAGACCCATAAAATTCAAGGAATTTTTTTCTCTTAATTTTCTTTGGAATTTTACAAGAACAAAGTTTCTGACGGCACCTGATTCCGAGGCCCGGTGTGCCCGGAATCATTTTCCAAAGTTTGGATCGGGTACATTCAGTGAACGAACGAGCGGGTTTTTCTAACTTTTGAACCGGTGCTCGGAATCAAATTCCGAGGGCACCGATGGAATTAAAATTCCGATATTTGCTTAGAAACGCATCTTCCGGAGTTGCATTTGCTCGGGTGTGGTTTTTATTTTTTGGGGGTTAAGTGAATAAAATAAAATAAAGTGGTGCGACAACTTTATTTTATTTCACTTAAATCCACTTAAATCTACTTAAACTAAGTTGAAGCGGATAGGGTGGAACCCGAAATATCCTACCCTCTTGGTTGGATATTTGTGAGGTGGGGTCCGCACAAGCCCCACTATTTCTTTTCCTCTAAGTAACGCACCCGTGAAAACCCCTTTTTAAATGAAAGTCAACCAGAGCGTTTTATTAAATTCTTAACGCCCCTATTAATTGGGCAGTTAAGTCATTACCATTAATTCACCAAATTAATGGTTCATTTCTTAACTTCTTTTTCAAATTGTTGGCATGTTAATAAAATAAGACCAACACATGTCTTTCTTTTGGGTGGCTTGTTGAGAGGCTTGACAGAAACTCTAAGTTCTTCATCCTCCTTCGCGAAGAACGCGAAGAATGCGAAGAACGTCAAACCCTCAGAGATCGACAACGCGACGTCGTGTTCTGCGACGCCGACGATTCTCCTTCCGCGACGCTTCTTATGCGACGTTTCTTCCCCGCAACAATCTTCGATCATCAACTGCTTGAGGTAGGGGATTACAGATCTTTTAAAATTTCCTTTGTGGATTTTATCCTCAGCATGGATTTAATTCATGAAATTAAATATATGTGTTTTCTTTAACCCTCAGAGATTGTCGACGCGACGCCGTGTTCCGCGACGATGCGACGCCCTTCTGCAACGCGACAATCCTCTTCTTCCGCAACAGTCAATTCCGCGAAGAAATCTCATTCAACGACTACGACGAGGTAGGGGTTTGATTCATTTAAATATTTGTGATTTTTTACCGTGGTGTTGATTATTAAAAATTGTTGGGAGACTCTTAAAACCGCTAACGCGGTGGGTGCGAACTAACGAACAAGTCCGAACCCACCGCCCCTTTCGTTCTTGGTGTGCGAAACGACGGACGTCGACAAAATCAACCGCACGGGTGATGTAAGGTTCTCACAGTGAAGGAAGGACCCAGGGACAGCTTTTGGCGAAGACAACAAGGTTTTCCCGACCACCAAAACTTGTCTGGCGGTCCGCGGAGCAGCCCGCCGGCGCGCCACCGGAGGGAGCCGCCGCAGATGAAGCCGTAGTGGCAGAAGCGCGGTCCCGCGACCGCGCGAGACCAGAGGAGCAGGACACGGCCGGCTGCCGCGTTCGCTGGCAAGGGCGGCCCCGCGCGGGGCCGTGACTTCTTCACTCGGGGGCAGCGCGCCCCCCGCCCACGGCTCGGCCGTAACAGCCCAGCCGACCCGCCTGGCGGCCGGGCCGGGTCGCGCCCAGGCCGGGTCGGGCCACCCAGGCCGGGCCGGGTCAGACCCGGACCCGGGTCGGGTCGACCTAGTTCGGTCCGACCAGGGGGGGTTGGGCCGGGTCGGGCCGAGCCCATACCCCCTGTTTTCGGACCTTTTCGATCATTTTATCATAACTTGAGCTGCGGGCCTCCGATCGATGCACCGTCAGTGGCGATGAGATCCTTGGATCGAGACGGTCGTTTCGGTATATCGAAATTAAGGTTTCGGAGTACTTTGTGTTTGGATGGGTTGGTTCGTACACGAAACCAACCGGGCCCTCGGAGCGGAAATGCTCATAACTTGAGCTCCGGACATCCGATTGACGTGCCATCGACTTTGATGGATTCCTCTAAGTGAGATGGATCTTTTGGATTACTTCGCCTGAGGTTTGGATGTAGGTGGAGTATGGTCGGGTTGGTTTGGACTTAAAAACCAACCGGGCTCCTGGGACGAAAAAGCCAATAACTCTCAGACCGGGTGTCCGATTGACGCGCCATCTGCGACGTTGAGTTCCTGTTGACGATACGGAACTTTTGGATACATCAAATATGGACTATGCGTCAGTTTATGTATCAGCCTCTCGGCTCGTGGAGCGGACCCTCCCGAACGAGCTTGCTGTGTGTGGGAACCCTAGAGCTGGCTGCGACTGCGACGACGACGATGACTGTGCAGAGATCCTCAGTGGATTCGACGGCGACGACTACAACACTCAACGATCCTATGTGGATCAGTGATACCGATTCTGTGTGGGTCCGATTCTGTGTGGGTCAGCACTCAGCGGTTCTATGTGAGCCAGCGCCCACAGATCCTGTGTGGGTCCGATCTTGTGTGGGTCTTTGCGGGGGTTAGTTACCTATCGATCCTGTGTGGGTCAGATTCCTTGTGGGTCATTGCGGGGGTTAGTTACCTAACAATCCTGTGTGGGTTAGATCCCTTGTGGGTAATTGCGGGGGTTAGTACCTATTGATCCTTTGTGGGTCCGACGACTTAGATGAATCAGTGGATATATCTGATCATCTCTATCGTCATACGAAGAAGTATACCTGTGTGAGCTGAATCCTGTATTGCTTTCCTATGTGGATTGTGTTGTGCTATCCTGTGTGGATTTATGTTTTTCTTTCCTGTGTGGACTGGGTTGTACTTGGGCTCGAATTTTGGAGCCGAACGAGAATTGATGACTTAGGTATATGTATGAGCATATACCTAAGGAGTGTTGGATGTTACTTCGTGATTGTATCTTTACTTTATGGATTTTTCCTTCATGGATTCTGGGAGACCTTCGGGGGTCTCGGGGTCCCTACTGAGTAGCTTATAGTCACCCCTGCATGGGCTATGCCCTCACTACATTGTGTTGGTTGCAGACAACGGACATCGCTGATTGTGGTTGAGGCTTGCGGAGCAGGACGGTACCTGGAGGTGGACCACTGGGCGGGGCGTACTCGGAGCGGACGGCTGGACCCGAGGAGCTGTGGAGGCTATCTGTACCCACCCTTTAGGTGGGATTTCCAGTGGATAGATCGACGTTGCAGATTCACTTTTCAGTTTCTTTTTTCCTTTTCGAGTTGTACTTTACTTTCAGTTTGGGTTTGTATTCTGGCCCACTTACTTTTCCGCACTTACTGTTGCACTCAGTTTTTACTTAGTGTTTACTTCTGTCTACTTGCTCTGTGGTGTTTGTGGTTTACTTTACAAAGGAAATGCCTTTCCTTTTTACGGGGATTTACACCTTGGTGCTAGTCTCCAGCCCCTGGCCTATGGATGGCGGGCTTGGGGTAGTCACGGCACGGGCCCCGAGGACGGGTCGTGACAAATTGGTATCAGAGGAGTTTGGTTCTACCATAGAACTTTGGACTCTGATCTTTTTCTATGTGAAGCAATAGTGTTAAGCGTATTGAGTGTGGTTAATCAGTCCAGGGAGTCCAGTGTTGGTGCAGCGGCCGACGTATCCGTACACCAGGACCCTGACTTCTGATTTCCGACTTAATGCACGAAAACATTGATTGCATGTGTGTTTCAAGTTTTCTTTGTGATTACTTTGTGTCAGCTCACCAGGTATACTATTCTAACCGTGACACACATGTTTCCTTTTCAGGATGGCCCCATGACGGTAGCCAGCTAGGGTTTTTATAGTTGAGCGTGACGACGGCCCGCCGAGCAATGAGGCCTCGGTACAGGGCCCTTTGACAGCTGAGGCACCGGCGGTACCTCTACCCGCCGAGCCACCGATGCTTCCAGCCTCACCCGCTGACGATGCACGTCGCCTTAGTGCACTGCATGAGTTCCAGTGCCAGCGAACGCCCAGGTTCCATGGGGAGACGGACCCCCAGGCAGCCGAGGACTAGCTGGAGGCAGTGGTACGAGTTTTCCGGTTTGTGAGGACACCAGCAGACCTCATGGTGATCCTCGCAGCGAGCCTACTGCACGCGGCAGCGGGCCGATGGTGGAGCTTGATGCTCCAGGTGCACGATGAGGCATCTCTTCTCTGGATAGACATTGAGAGCCTCTTCCGCTCAGAGTTCATCCCAACCACCCTCCGTGCGGTGCACATCTAGGAGCTTCTTCAGCTGCGGTAGGGCAGCTTGACGGTCGCCCAGTACTCGGAGAGATTTACTGATCTCTCACGCTACTCGACATACATGGTGCGAGACCCATTCTTCCGGGCCTGGACCTTTGAGCAGGGATTGAGACACGAGATCAGGGCCTCGCTGATCTCCCTCAACATTCTGACTCAGGCAGGAGTACTGGAGAGAGACCTTTTGATCGAGAGCTTTCTTGCTGAGTCTACACCAGCAGCGAGACCTACCACGGGGCGGCACGTAGCAGAGTCTTCTGCGGAAGGCAGTCGACGGATGACTCAGGGGTCCAAGTAGACCAGAACCTCACACAGACGACCTTAGGACACTGGCTCAGCAGTGCGGGGCACACAACATGGAGCCAGTCTTTCGAGAGGCAGGTCGTGCTACACATGCAGCGGGCAGGGCCACATGGCTCGTGACTGCCTGAACCGCCGTGCCGAGAAGCAGCAGACGGTTGAAGGGCCACCCAGGCAGAGGCAGAGGGTCGACTGTGGTGGTCCTCAAGGAGTAGGCAGACGAGGTAGAGGAGCTGGCCGAGCAGCAGGTGGTGGGCGACGCTTTGCGGCTCTACCACCACCACCACCACCAGGAGGTCCACCCGGGCCACAGGGAGCTGGCGGGCAGAGACAAGCACAGCTCCAGGCAGTGGAGGCCTACGACCACGGCGCACCCGAGATGATTCGAGGTACTATCTGTGTCTATTCCACCCTTGCTGCAGTTCTTATAGACACAGGAGCGAGTCACTCTTTCATAGCCACTGCCCTTTTTCAGAGCTCAGAGATTCTGATAGATCCGTTGGCTTGATCCTTATGGCTAGAGACTCCTACGGGAGCAGACTCGACGATTACGCACTGGTGCCGGCAGTGTGAGCTTACTCTAGGAGGCGAGAGATTCGGCTGGGATCTTCTTGTAGCGGCGTCGAGGCCTTACGACGTCATCTTGGGCATGGATTGGTTATTTATAGTCCATGCACAGATTGCCTGTATTAGGCACAAGGTGCAATGTGTACGCACCGATGGGAGCAGGTTCACCTTCACCGGTGAGAAGGGAGACTTGGCAGCACAGGATGGACTTCCACAGAGGAGAGGACAACCCATCACTCATCAGTTGGATAGCCTCATCCTAGGAGCAGTTGACATGCAGAGTCCTAGTTTTCCTGCAGTGGTGGATCAGTATGCGGACGTCTTTCCCGACGACGTTCCAGGGCTACCTCCTCGCAGAGAGGAAGACTTTTATATTGACCTGTACCCCAGGACAACCCCGATATCGACTCCAACATATCGGATGGCCCCCGCTGAGCTTCAAGAGCTACGGGTACAGTTGGAGGAATTGCAGGGCAAGGGATTCATCCGACGCAGTGTTTCACCCTGGGCTTCCCTGATATTGTTCGCCAAGAAGGCGGACGAGAGCTTGCGACTTTGTGTCGACTATCATCGCCTGAACCCAGTGACAGTGAGGAACAAGTATCCACTACTGAGTATTGATGAACTCTTCGATCAGCTCAATGGAGCACGATGGTTCTCGAAGATAGACCTCAGGTCAGGCTATTATCAGCTCAGAGTTCGGGACGAGGACGTGCAGAAGACGACCTTCAGATGTCGGTATGGACACTATGAGTTCTTGGTTATGCCTTTTGGCGTAACCAATGCTTTGGCAGTGTTCATGAGCCTCATGAACAGGATCTTTCAGCCATACCTCGATCGATTTGTCATGGTCTTCATCGACGACATTTTGATTTACTCGACGACTGAGGAGGAGCACGCCTACCACTTACGAGTTGTACTGGACACACTCTGAGAGCACCGGCTTTATGGAAAGCTCTCGAAGTGTCAGTTCTGGATACGCGAGGTCCACTTCTTGGGGAACATCATCTATGAGGTGGGAGTTGCGGTGGATCCTGCGAAGATCGAGGCGGTGCTAGCTTGGGAGCCACCCAAGAGCGTGACAGAGGTGCGGAGTTTCTTGGGACTAGCTGGATACTATCAGAGGTTTGTGCCAGACTTCTCCAGAGTTGCGACACCACTCTCAGCTTTGAAAAAGAAGGGGAAAACCTTTGTGTGGTCAGAAATATGTCAGCAGAGCTTCTAGGAGCTCAGACAGAGATTGACCAGCACACCTATCTTGAGGTTTCCGGAGGAGGGGATAGGGTACGTAGTCTACTGCGATGCATGAAGGACCGGACTCGGACGTATCATGATGCAGGAGAGGGAAGTGATCGCCTATGGATCACGTCAGCTGAATCCACATGAGCAGAACTACGCCACCCATGACCTGGAGTTAGCATTAGTGGTCTTCACTCTGAAGACATGGCGACACTATCTGATGGGCGAGCGCTTTACAGTCTTTTCTGACCATCAGAGTCTCAGGTGCATCTTTTCTCAGAAGGACCTGAACCTGAGATAGCGGCGATGGCTCGAGTTCCTCCAGGACTATGAATTTGAGATAGTTTATACTCTTGGGAAGGGGAATGTGGTAGCTGATTCTCTCAGCAGGAGGACGGGCATTCAGCTACTTGAGGAGGCGACAGAGCAGCTAGATGCTTTGCAGATATCCTTCATGGATAGAGATGGAGTAGCCTTCCTTCAGTCTCTCATAGTCACCCCTCCACTACTGTAGTGGGTCAGAGAGGCACAGTGTGGGGACGCTGACTGTGAGACGCGGCGTGCACAGATATCCTCCGGACAGGCACCTAATGGTTTCTCCTTTGGAGCAGAGCATGACATCCTTTTCAGAGGATGTACCTTGGTACCAGTTGCCTTATGGGAGGAGGTGCTGAGAGAGTTTCACACTTCCCCTTTGACGGTTCATCATAGAGTGGCGAAGATGTACCAGGATCTCAGGAGACAACACTGGTGGCCAAGCATGAAGAAGGCTGTGGCAGAGTTCGTTTCTCGATGCCTCACCTGCCAGCTGGTGAAGGCAGAGCACCAGGTACCAGCAAGCTTGGTACAAACCTTGGAGGTCCCGGAGTGGAAGTGGGATGGGATATATATGGACTTCATGACTGGACTTCCACGTACTTACAGAGGTCACGACTCCATTTGGGTGATTGTCGACCAACTCACCAAGTCGGCTCACTTATTACCCATCAGAGAGCAGGGCTCGGTAGAGAGCTTGTGACGTCTCTACATTCAGCAGATTGTATGACTTCACAGTGTGGCATCATCTATCGTCTCCGATCGAGATGCTCTCTTTACTTCCCGGCTTTGGAAGGGGTTGCAGGAGGCGTTCGGGACGCAGCTACGTCTGAGCACCGCCTTTCACCCTCAGACGGATGGTCAGACGGAGAGGACCATTCAGACTCTCAAGGACATGCTCCACACATGTGTCCTCGACTTTGGTCGTAGCTGGGAGGGCCACATACCCTTGGTGGAGTTTGCGTACAACAACAGCTACCACTCCACCATCGGGATGGCACCGTACGAGGCGTTGTTCGACCGACCTTATAGATCTCCTTTATGCTGGAAAGGCCCTAGGGAGTCAGTACTTGTGGGACTAGAGATGGTCCGGGCCACGACAGAGAAGGTCCAGGTCATCCAGGAGCGGATAAGGACAGCTCAGAGCTGGCATAAGTCTTATGCTGACAGGATTCGGAGGCCACTAGAGTTCGAGGATGGCGACCACGTCTTCCTACGTGTCTCACCTCGACGTGGTTTACAGAGATTTGGCCGAGGCGACAAGTTGTCTCCACACTTCATCAGAACATTCCAGGTCCCCAGCAGGATTGGCAAGGTGGCTTATCGCCTGGGTCTACCACCTCAGTTGCACTGGGTGCACGACGTCTTCCACGTATCCCAGTTTAGGAGATACATGCATGACCCGACGCATATAATTGACCATGGGGAGCTGGATGTTGATGATGGGGTGGCTTTTGCGGAGGTCCCGTTGGAGATCGAGGATCGACAGGAGCGGGTCCTATGTGGATGGTCGATTCCTCTTGTGCGCGTCAGATGTCAGCACGAGAACCTCCATGAGAGCACTTGGGAGCGGGAGGCTCAGATGCATGCTCAGTACCCACTTTTGTTTCCCTAGTTTTTGATGTATCTTTATGGGGATGTAAAACCTGGAGGTGGGAGTGATGTAAAGACCCATAAAATTCAAGGAATTTTTTTTCTTAATTTTCTTTGGAATTTTACAAGAATTTTGTTTCTGACGGCACCTGATTCTGAGGCCCGGTGTGCCCGAAATCATTTTCCGAAGTTTGGCTCAGGTACGTTCAGTGAACGAACGTGCGGGTTTTTCTAACTTTTTAACTGGTGCTCGGAATCGAATTCCGAGGGCACCAATGGAATCGCAGTGCTAGTATTTGCTTAGAAACGCCTATTCCGGAGTTGCATTTTCCCGGGTGTGGTTTTTAATTTTTTGGGGTTTAGTGAAGAAAATAAAATAAAGTTGTGCGACAACTTTATTTTATTTCACTTAAAGCCACTTAAATCCACTTAAATCTACTTAAACTAAGTTGAAGCAGATAAGGTGGAACCCAAAATATCATACCCTCTTGGTAGGATATTTGTGAGGTGGGGCCCGCACGAGCCCCACCGTTTCTTTTCCTCTATGTAACGCACCCGTGAAAACCCCTTTTTAAATGAAAGTCAACCAGAGCGTTTTCTTAAATTCTTAACGCCCCTATTAATTGGGTAGTTAAGTCATTACCATTAATTCACCAAATTAATGGTTCGTTTCTTAACTTTTTTTTTCAAATTGTTTGCATGTTAATAAAATAAGACCAACACATGTCTTTCTTGTGGGTGGCGTGTTGAGAGGCTTGACAGAAACTCTAAGTTCTTCATCATCCTTCACGAAGAACGTGAAGAACGTGAAGAATGTGAAGAACACAAAGAACACGAAGAACTCCGAACCCTCGGAGATCGATGACGCGACGCCGTGTTCCGCGATGCCGACGATTCTCCTTCCGCGATGCTTCTTCTGCGACGTTTCTTCCCCGCAACAATCTCCGATCATCAACTGCTTGAGGTAGGGGATTACAGATCTTTTAATTTTTTTTTGGATTTTATCCTCAACATGGATTTAATTTGTGAAATTAAATCTTTGTGTTTTCTTTAACCCTCGGAGATCGTCGACGCGACGCCGTGTTTCGCGATGATGCGACGCCCCTTCCGTGACGCGACGATCCTCTTCTTCCGCGACGGTCAATTCCGCGAAGAACTCTCGTTCGACGACTATGACGAGGTATGGGTTTGATTCAATTAAATCTTTGTGATTTTTTACCATAGTGTTGATTATTAAAAATTGTTGGGAGACTCTTAAAACTGCTAACGCAGTGGGTGTGGACTAACGAACAAGTCCAAACCCACCGCCCCTTTCGTTCTTGGTGTGTGAAACAGCGGATGTCGACAAAATCAACCGCACGGGCGATGTAAGGTTCTCGCAGTGAAGAACGGACCCCGAGAGGGCTTTTGGCAAAGACGGAAAGGTTTTCCTGACCACCGGAACTTGTCCGGCAGTCCCGCGACCATGCGGGACTGGAGGAGCAGGACGTGGCCGGCTGCGACGTCCGCTAGCAAGGGCAGCCCCACGCGGGGCCGCGACTTCTTCACGCGGGGGCAGCGCGTCCCCCGCCCGCGGCTCGGTCGTAACAGCCGGGCCGCGCCCGCGCTGGCCAGGCCGGGTCGCGCTTTGGCCGGGCCGGGCCACGCCGTCTGGGTCGGACATGGACCCGGGTCGGGTCGACCTGGTTCGGGCCGACCCAGGGGGGTTGGGCCGGGTCGGTCTGGGCCCATACCCCCTGTTTTCGGACCTTTTTGGTCTTTTTCTCATAACTTGAGCTGCGGGCCTCCGATCGACGCACCGTCAGGGGTGATGCGATCCTTGGATCGAGATGGTCATTTCAGTATATCGCACTCAAGGTTTCAGAGTACTTTGGGTTTGGCCGAGTTGGTTCGTACACGAAACCAACCGGGCCCTTGGAGCGGAAACACTCATAACTTGAGCTCTGGACGTCCGATTGACGTGCCATCAACTTTGATGGATTCCTCTAAGTGAAACAGATCTTTTGGATTACTCCGCCCGAGGTTTGGACATAGGTGGAGTACAGCTGTGTTGGTTTTGACTTAAAAAATAACCGGGCCCCTTGGACGAAAAAGCCAATAACTCTCAGACCGGGCGTCCGATTGACGCGCCGTCTGCGACGTTGAGTTCCTGTTGACGATACGGAACTTTTGGATAAATCAACTCTGGAATATGTGTCAATTGATGTATCAAAATATCGGCTTGTGGAGAGGACCCTCCCGAATGAGTTTGCTGTTTGTGGGAACCCTAGAGCTGGCTGCGACTGCGACGACGACGACGACTGTGTAGAGATCCTCAGTGGATTCGATGGTGATGACTACAACACTCAGTGATCCTATGTGGATCAGTGCTACCGATCCTGTATGGGTCCGATCCTGTGTGGGTCAGCGCTCAGCGGTTCTGTGTGAGCCAGCGCCTACAGATCCTGTGTGGGTCCGATCCTGTGTGGGTCTTTACGGGGGTTAGTTACCTATAAATCTTGTGTGGGTCAGATCCCTTGTGGGTCGTTGCGGGGGTTAGTTACCTATCGATCCTGTGTGGGTCAGATCCCTTGTGGGTCATTGTGGGGGTTAGTACCTATTGATCCTTTGTGGGTCCGACGGCTTAGATGAATCAGTGGATATATCTGATCATCTCTATCGTCATATGAAGAAGTATACCTGTATGAGCTGAATCTTGTATTGCTTTCCTATGTGGATTGTGTTGTGCTATCCTATGTGGATTTACGTTTTGATTTCCTGGGTGGACTGGGTTGTACTTGGGCTCGGATGTTGGAGCCGAACGAGAATTTATGACTTAGGTATATGTATGGGGATATACCTAATCACTGTCAGATGTTACTTCGTGATTGTATCTTTCCTTTGTGGATTTTTCCTTCGTGGATTCTGGGAGACCTTCGGGGGTCTCGGGGTCCCTACTGAGTAGCTTATACTCACCCCTGCATGGGCTATGCCCGCACTACATTGTGTTGGTTGCAGACGATGGACAACGCTGATCGTGGTTGAGGCTTGTGGAGCAGGACAGTACCTGGAGGTGGACCACTAGGCAGGGCGTACTCGGAGCGGACGGCTGGACCCGAGGAGCTGTGGAGGATATCTGTACCCACCCTTCAGGTGGTATTTCTAGTGGACAACTTGACGTTGCGGATTTACTTTTCAGTTTCTGTTTTCCCTTTCGATTTGTACTTTACTTTCAGTTTGGGTTTGTATTTTGGCCCACTTACTTTTCCGCACTTACTATTGTACTCAGTTTTTACTTAGTGTTTACTTCTGTCTGCTTGCTCTGTGGTGTTTGTGGTTTACATTACAAAGGAAATGCCTTCCCTTTTTACTGGTATTTACGCCTTGGTGCGAGTCGCCAGCCCCTGGCCTATGGAAGGCGAGCTTAGGGTAGTCACGGCACGGGCCCTAAGGACGGGTCGTGACAGTTTCCCAACAGACACACCAAAGGTCCTCACTACTATCTAGAATCCTCTAACATTCAAAGAGATGTGCTTGAGGCCACATGGCCAATCGGACTCATGGAACCTCTAAGTGGCACCCAGGTTTGAGACGTCACAATTAGTTATCATAACACTCCAACCCAAACCATTGGGTCTGTGTTGGAGATCCATAAAACCTCATGTGAGCCTACCTATAGAAGAGAAGCTACCGGCTAGTAGCAAGGTTCTAAATTCTGTCAGTGGAGAGACTGTACCCTTAGAATCAAATCCTTGAACAAATAATAATAAAATATATCAACTTAGAGTAACAATGCCGAAGAAGAAAAATATAAAATGGAATACAATTCATATCATAAATAAAATGGGATCCTTATATATAAATCCAAATTAGATTCATGTGTAAGAAGACAAATAAATAAAAAAGAGTAGTTCCCTTCAGAGTACATCCCGATACCTCTCCCAGATCCATATTCCTTGGCTCAACCGTCTACAACATTCCCCTTTCCCATTCTCATATTCCTATACATGAAGTCTGCATGTGTGTCAATATTCCCATATAGGGTTTCAATAAAATAATTCAATAGGACAACAAAAGTGTGTCCTTAATAAGTGTGAATAGGTATAAGAGGTTTATTCCATGATAATAATAATAAATGTATGATAGGAATAATAATCATAAAATCATGTACCGAGTGGTTGTTCACTAACTAAGACAACACATACCCCCAATGATACCTGCTTCATCTCCATGATAGAAGTATAATTTTATGATTTCATAAGTGAAAAATAAAAATCCACAAGGCTAATAACCACATATATTAGTGGTATCATGGAATCAGGTAGGGTTAGGCCCCCAGGATTCCATATCCCAGCTCAATAAAAGGCCATACCTCTAGGCCATCATACCCTATCAATTCCTTGGTTCAGGCCTCCAAGTTATCATTCCCCTAACATTTTATAAATGAAAGAAAATTTTATAAATGAAATTTCGTTTTTAAATGAATAAATTCCTTATTAAGTAATGTAGTTTTAAAAAACGTGCACTAATTTTGTTATTTTTGACAGTTATAGATTTTCAGATTTAAAATATCATCAAGAAACATAACCATTGATAATATAGACATTGTACAATGAATGTTAATATTATTATACATTGAGGTATATGATAGACTAAAATTCACATAGATCAAAGAAACGATGGCCTCGACCAGTAGGGTCATACCCAATGATGAACATTTAACCAAGCTCCCGAAGGAGATGGATTCACTTGGATTTGACCATGACCAAGACCAATCTAGGATTCAACAAATTAATCATGATAGAAACTATTCATGGGAGATGTTCAAGCTTATTGAGAGCATAACCTAAACCATGTTCACCGAACAACCCCACGAAGGTGTCACCATCACACACCTTACCCTTAGGGAATACAAAATTGTAATACAAGGTTATACATCTAGACCTTAAATGTATGATTTTTTTAATCTTTATTTTTAACTAAAAAATTATTATATTTATTCTTTTTTATTATTACTTTATAAATGATTATATAATTAGTTTGATAAAAATTATATTTTGATATGATGAATCAAAAATTTTATTTTTGAGAAATATATAGTTTTAATCCAGACAAATTTTTTGATGAATTCAAGTTTATTTGAAATAAATTTTATTTTAGTAAAATATTCTTATCAAATAATATTAATTTAAATATAAATTAAAACATAATTTTATGAATTTGAATGTAATTTTTATAAGGGTTATAAACTGTCATCGTCGTAAAAAACTATATTTTTCAATAAATGGGTATTTTTGATTTAAAAATGAAAATTATAATATATATAGAATTATTTTGATAAAATAAATATTATTCTTTAAATCTTAACATTGAAATTAGACAATGGTTATTTTTTCATAATTTTCTGAAACATTCAATTTTTGGGTAAAAATTAAACATGATATAAATATACAATATGTATTATGACATCATAAAATCCCCAAAGTGATGTAATAAAAATTATAATTACATGAACAAAATAATATTTTCCCTTAAAATTTTTTTAAGTTATTTTATTTATTTTATAAACACTGAATGAGTCCTCCAAAACCTATATTATATTTTAAGGTTTTGAAATTAATTATTTATGAACATGACTAACTTATACATCACCAAGAGTATTATCTTGACCTGTTTTATTATTATCCTTATAAAATAATTAAAACCCCTCTTATTTGGTAGAAACCATGGGAACAAACCATGTGAATATTAGTGGTTTTGATTATTTTATCATATAGAGCCCAAAACCAATATTTAGAAATTAACAAGGAGTTACCCTATATTTTGCTTTAAAACCCCACCCAAAATCCCATTCCTCTTCACTAAAAACCCTTTTAGTATTTATTTAATCCACATTTCACTCTCTAAATCCCTAACAAGGTGTTACCAAGCCCTTAATATGATCTTACCATGCTTTTAGAGGCACCCTCTCAAGGTAAGGGATCTCTCCTCATCTTTATTCAAGCAACTTCTTGATATTATGCCTTTTTATTTACAATTTTTCATGTTTCTATATGATTTTTACACCTCAAAATTAATATCCTTATGATTTAAAAGTGTTTATAGACCCATTTATATCTCATTAAACCCTTTTATTAATCATTATATATCCCCGTTATGCTGTCAAAATTATCATACAGTTTTCCATGTCAAAAATTTACATAATGAATACCCATACCCATTTACACTCAAGGGAATTCAACTAGATGTTACTATATTTCATTGATTTTGGAATTATATATATATATATATATCCCACACTCTTTAATCATGGGATTAAAATTGATGAAACACATCCTTATGTTATATGATATATGAGACACACTTATGCATGTACATGTTATGAATATGATGAGTGGGCCCTGAATTATATAGCCCTCCAATTTATTGGTTAATGTTTTTATCTCATGATATATCATGTGTAATGAACATTATATTATCCTAATAATACTATGTTATGATTTTTTGGTGGTTATCCTTGAATTATGTTTATGATGTCTTGTTTTATGTGTTTTCCAAATTTGCTTATTACCTTTATTATCATATTATATAATGATTTTATATTCAATTCTATGATTCTAAACCCTATTAGGTTACCTTGATATACTTATTAAATCACATTTACTTTTTTAACTTATTTTATACTCTTATAATTCTCTTGTTGGTATTTTTATCTCACCCTGTTCTTATGTATGTCCCTAAGTTATCCCACAAAGTTTTAGAAGTGCAATGGAATTTTAAGGGCATGTTATTATGTTTTTAAATAATGTTATTGTTCCCATATTTCAAGTTATTATGATATGTATCTAATTTATTAAATACAATAGGAATTATTATCTTTTTATATTTTATTATGTGTAACTTTATGTAATAAATCATGAATTAAGGCATATTAAAATATGGGTATTCATAGTTGGTATCAGAGGAAAGTCTAGTTTTTTAGAGATTAGGATTATAAAACTATATTTAAATCCTTATAGATAATACTTAACATAGGAAAACATCCCTAAATTTTGGTAAAGTATATATTAAGTAAGTTTAAAGAAAGTACATTCCTTTTTGTATAGAATAAGTGGATGTGGCTCTAACATAATTTTACCTAGGGGTAATAACCTCAGAATGAGAAAATTTGGGTTGAATCGATCATCACCTAGTGTACAAAAAAGAGGCCTTACTGAACACCTAGTTTAAAACTCTCATTGGATATGATTTGGTAAATTCACAATATTCTTATGAAACATTAATAAGGGAAAAAATAACCATAAGAGTTTATTTTATTAAATAGATCATGGATAACTTAGATTAAAACCTAAAAATACCTAGGTTAAGGAATATATTTCATTTATGAGTTATCCCTATAATGTTAATGGTTTCCAATTTATGTGTTTAATAGTTTAAAAATTATCTTCCCTAATTTTCCATTTTCAATGAGTATAAATAGGAGAAATTGAGTCAACTACCAATGTGAGGGGAAATGAAATGATTGTCCAAATGAGATTCCCAACCTGATGGGAGTAGTATTTTAGAAATTCATGATATTAATTTCTCAATTGACTCAAATTTTTATTATAAACTTGAATCTCGAGGAACTCCCACATCCCCCCTTAAGAAATATAAAGTTACATTCACGACCTTTATATGATAAAGGCCCCTAACTCTATGGGGATGTTTAAATCCCTTAATTATATAAAAATGAATCAAATCTGTTGAAAAGTTATTCTCTATAATTAAAATCTCTGAAAAGTATAATGTTTTACTAATTGTTTATCATAATGAGAGAGAAACTGATTAATGGTGGTTGTTGACAAAAAATAATTAGCATGAGGAGGATATTCAAGCAATGGAGTGGAAAGATTTATGTTTTTTTTCAATAAATACTTTTCTCTCATTCTCAAAATTGATATAAAGATGGATTTCCATGGACTCAAGACAAATGAAGAAATACCCATCAAGTTATACAAGATTTACTTCAAAATAATTGCATGATATACCTCTATAATTTTCATTTACCCCGATACTAAAGTTGACTGCTTTTTCGGTGGGATAAATATGAGTTTATGAAAATACTTAGATATTTGAGACTTTGAGAGTTGTGAAGAAATTTTTTGATGTGACCTCAAAGTTGTAATGAAGATCAGAGAATATAAAGGGTATCGTGGGTTTGGAGATAAGTTATAGAGGATGGATTTTAATTATGACAGTATGATAGAGAAATATCATGGGGGAAAGAATGTATAACATCCCAGTTGTCAAAATCATGGGAAGAGTCTTTCTAAATTTTTTTAAAGGGTACAAGGAAATTATTTAGGTGCAGGAAGGAAGGGGACCTAACTAGTGATTATTTATAGGAGATACCCACCGATGTGATGGAAAAAATAATTATCCTATTAAACCTCATCCTATTTTAGAATGTTTCAACTATAAATAATGACACTATATGAATCAATGTACAAAGACAATGGTTGTTGATGGAAACCAATGACAACAACCTACAGAACCCATAGATCATAGTATAGATTATTACATAACAACTACTGAGGTGGATCCTGATAATGAAATGGGGATGAATACACTAGTCATTCATTCAAGGATAGTGAATATAATATTTGATTCTGGTTCTACGCATTCATTTATATCACACAAGTTCATTAGACCAATTTAATCAATACAAAAAAAAACCTAGAAGTTGAGTTATCGGTGAAGAAAAAAATTGGTCAATTATTTCATCCTAAACATATAACTCATCCCTTGTCAAATTTTGGGGGTTTAATTTATAAAAAAACCTTATAATAACCCATTTTGTGGAATTTGATGTTATTCTAGGAATGAATTGACTTCACTTATATAGAGCCAACATAAATTTCAAAGAGAAGGATGTCACCCTCCATGTCACAAATCTCCCTCTGATTCTATATAAGTTCAAGGAGGATAATGAATATCCTTTGGTATCATCATATCAAACATGGATATTATCACCTTGTGAGTAAGTGTATATTTCTAAAATTGTTGAGACTAAGGAAATGATCATCCATGATGAACAAATATTGCCGAGGATGATGACTTCAGGTTAGTTTGATGAGGATATGGGATCCCGATGGATATGGGACCTCAGTGGTTGTAACGAGAGTCCTAAAAATGGTTTTGTGTGTGAGGTGAGATTATTTTTAGATCGTGGGACTAGAGCTTGGATACCAACTGAAAATGTTATCTGGCGCGATGATAGCGACGTTCATGTGCCTCGGGGTGTAGCTAGTGGTAGGATGGAAATGAAAGTGACCACATACCTCGGTTATAGAGCACCTAATGTAGAGATGATGAACTTGAGATGTGATATCCAATGATGTAATTAACATGCAGTTTAGAAAATCAAATGAACTTGAGATGTGGTGATAGGCTGGCCATGAATGGCTTTCGACATATCAGTGGGTGTTACCAACACCTTAGGTAGGTCGACCATGTTTTATAGATAATTGGTATACCATATTTGAGTGTAGATTTAGGACTTTGGGTCATGTTATGTGGATCTTAAAGCCTTTTTATTTATTTATGTGGTTTTTATTGTGTTGGTGGGATATTTTTATCCCACATGTTGATTAGCTAGCGGCTGCGAGATAACCTGTAGTGGTATATGGCACTATTGAGGGTGAAGATCTCAGGTACCATGATCTGTTGATGGTATGAGACACCAATAATTATATCTACTACAGATGATGTGTTTTCACCGATACCTCTAGTGATTGTCATTAGAGACCACCTCGATGGCATGAGCGATGATGTTGAAGGGTGCAAAAACATCCTCATCGTGAATGATTCATTTCCCAAAATGATGACCTTGGGTGGTGTGTTGTCAGTGAGACTCATTTGCAGTCAGGTGTGTGAGATCCTTAGATTTTGTAGCTATTGGTCATATCATGGATTCTTTAAATGTGCTGGTGATTGTGGTCCTTTGGTCCATTTGTTATGGGTCTTCATGCCTTTTATTTGGGCATAGGAACTTTATCTTTTTTGTTTTGGGTGGTGAGAATGCCACTTTCAGTTTTGGTAGAATTTCATGTGTCACACTATTTTTATTTTATATAATTTTATTTTATTCAATAAAATTTTAGGTTCAAACACACTCGGTATAAGAACTTTCTTGGTACAAGCACTGTAAGTTCGTAGTGATTCCATTTGGACTCACTAATGCTTCTAATGTCTTCACAGACTTAATGAATAGAGTGTTTGGGATTACTATGAAAAATTTATTGCAGTATTTATAGATTATATTCTTATCTACTCTAAAATTAAGGAGGAATATGAGGAGAATTTAAATGTTGCACTGAAGACCTTACAAAAAGAAAAGTTGTATGTGAAGTACAATAAATATGAGTTTTTATGGAGAAAGAAACATTCTTGGGGCATGTTATCACTATAGAAGAGATATTTGTAGATCCTTTAAAAAAAGGAAATTTAAGGATGACCTAGAACAATATTTATGATATAAATCCATAGTTTCCTTAGAATAGATGGGTACTATCATCGATTAGTGAGAAAATTTTCATAATTATCAATCCCACTGACTGAGATACCTCTAAAGGGAGTCAATTTTGTCAAGATTAATTAATTTAATCCCCAATTAAAGATCCATGACCAAAAATACCCAACACATTATCTCAAATTGGTTGTAGTGATATTTTCATTGAATATATGGTGATATTATCTCTATTCGAAGAAGAGTGATGTATATATGGATCATAAAATACTTAAGTATATGTTCACACAAAAGGAACTCAATATATGATAATGAAGGTGGTTAAAACTAACCAAGTATTATGATTGTTCAATACATTACTATACTAGGAAGGGAAAAAAGTAGCAAATACTCTGAGTAGAAACGATCCAAAAACCCAATCCATGATAAAGATTGCAAGGGATCCAATCTGTTTGGATATGCATAGGATGTAAATGGGAATAATAAAAGTATGTTAATACTACCATGATCAAATAACTATTAAACTATCCATTATTTATATGATCAAGGAGGCCTAAAAAGATGATTATGTATAACATAAAAAGGTAAAAAAATATTCTAGAGTTCAACTTAACTAAATATGGAGTTATAAGGTTTGAAACTTAGACATGTTTCCCAAAAAAAATAGATCTAAAAGGAAAATTATGAATTATTTTTATAGATAATCATGTATATTAATCTAGGAATCACTATGATTTATATAGATCTAAATCAAATATTCTAGTGGGATAACACAAAGAGTCATATTACAGAATTTGTATCTCGATTATTGGTATTCCATTATAGTAGGTCGGATACGATGATGGAAGAAGGACTGGGGGATGAATAGGACTTTATTAATATTATCATAATTATTAAAAATAAATGTGTAATTTTGTGGTTTAAAAATATTAAATAACTATTTATTAAAATAATAGTAACAATTAATGTGTGAAGAGTGTATATATAAAATTAAAGAGATTAACATAAATAATTTTATAATAGTTTAGATCTAAACGATCCTACATCTACTCTTGACACACCAAGCAATGGAGTATGACACCCACTATAAAAGAGATAGATACTTTTACAAGGGATAAATATAAACAAATAATTTTACATGGTAGAAATCCCAACCCACAAATTTATGAGGATCATCCCCAAACATACTCACAGCCTTTTGCAGAAGTAGAAGGAAACCCATGCTTTCTACAGGAGCATCCCCAACCTAAGTGTTCTTCTTTTTTTCATGTTCTTATAACCAAAGAATATTTTTATAGGTCTTATAATATGTGGATTAAAGGATTATGTGGGGACCTATACTTGTACAAAAAATATAAAATAAATAATACAACTAGAAAGAAGAAAAAATAATGTGGTTGATGACACACTTAATGAAGGCCCTTCTAATGGATGCATAAAATATACTTCAAGCCTTATAGTAAAGTTACGATATGCCTATTCAAGGTGAATGAAGTCAAACAATATTTGTTCATTCCTTGAGAGTTCATCATAAAGTATTTAAAATATATAAAACCCCAAGATTCCATGGTACACTTCCCTTTGAGTAATGCAATAGCGTGTGTTGTACGCAACTTCGAGTTCTAACACACACCTCAACCAATCAAACTAGCCATTATGAATAGTACTATCAACTTTTTGAAATTTTTTAGATTTTATATCTCAAAATGGACTTCATTTTTGGATTCAGAATATCTAATTTAGACTACGGTGAAATTTAGGTACTTTTCGGATAACTTTTTTATTTTGATGAATAGTGAAAATTACTATATTTTAATTAAAAACAAATTTTTTAATCAAAATAATTAATAGTTATAAATTATGAATTTGAGTGGTTTTAAAGTATATTTAGAATATATTTTACCATTTAATAAAATTATGGTCATTTCACATAATTTCACAATTAAACCGGACACAAACAAGTGTCAATCTTTTGATAGTTATTATATCTTAAAAAGACGTTTTTTGTTTTGACAACGAGAATTAATTTTAAATTAACTTCTGCCACTTATGTGTTTTGAATTTGAAAAAATGTATTCTATATTTGGAATCATAATGTTCAAATTGTGTAAATAGGTAACTTTTAGTTTTAGAAATTTTGAATAATTACTTCGGTAAATATTTTATTTACCATGGTTAAAGGGTAAATCCGGTAAATAAGGGTTAAAAAATAATTTTATAATAATAATAAATTACCTTAAAACGTGTCCTAACCTTATTGGTGGATACCTGTCCGACCATGGGCATCTTTGGGTCGATTTTGGGACCCCATGGATCCACTTATAAGTGATAATGACACTTTATTTTAATTAAGTTAAAATAAATACAAAAAATGACATAAGCTTATATATTTTAGAAAAAATTTTTTTACATAGGGTTATATATGTTATATTTTAGATTATAAATATTAATTAGAAATAAAAAAATATTTCCTACATAATGATATTTTATTTATAATTTTTAGACATTGAAAAAGTAAAAATATATATGACATAATAATGATGCAGTATTTTCCTTATTAATGAAAGAATCAAATAATTGGTATTATAAATTTTAAAATAAATATAATTTGAAAGTTTTGATTACATAAACGAATTTTATTGGTTAATATGACATGTTAGGATTGCTTAAATTAATTTTGTTTGAATTAATAAAGTTGTTAAGACTTTAGAAAAAATCAATTATTGAGTAGTGTCCAAATTGATATAAATGAGTTTTTAAAACAAATATTATATTATTAATTTATATTATATTCCTAAAAACCTAAGGTTCGGTCAAAGGAATTATATAATTATTGGTGTATCATTAATGGACCACTTGGTGGTCTCTTGGATATATATAGTAATTTTATTAACTATATATTATAAAAATACAATGTGACATGGTAAGTGTTAAACTAATTAACCAAGAGTTAAAACTAAAAGATAAGGTTATTATAATGACCCAAACCTGTATAAATTCTATTGGTTGAGTTGCTTTCAACCCATACCCACCTTAAAATTTAAATAATCCAATTTTGAGCCATTAGAAACCGAATATGAATTTGTTATAAAATAATATTTCTAGCTTTCCCAAAGGTGCCCCTCACCCCTCTTATAAAAGGGAACTCTCCCTTCTCACTAATTCCCACATTCAAAGCCTTTTGGATCATCCAAACCCTGCCCAAATAGTCTCTCAACTTCCCTAACTTCAACCTAGAGGTCTTAGTTTGATCAGAAAGGCAACCTAAGGATCCCTTTTGATCAAATCAAAAGGAAGAACCCGAAGAAGAGGTAATGTTCTCACCACCCTTTTTCAAGTTCATTTCTTCTTCAACTTCTTCTTTCTTTGTTATTTCCATTCTAAAATAATAAATCCAGTACCTTATATATACTGTGATGTTATTATAATTATGTAACAAACAAATTCATTATTCTATCCATCCCTTGAATGACATGTCACCATACGTGCATAGGTACGGCCAACCGTCTCCACATTGTGGTGTAATTGTTATTCAATATACTATTATTTAGGTGGGTATAATAATGATGTATAATTCATGTAAATAATAAATATAGAATGATAATGATTCTGTCTATATGATATACCATCCAATTAAATATTATTTTAATATCAAAAGAATGATATTGTCGCTCATGCATACGTACAGATTACCGTCTCCATGAACGCGATGAGATTCATTCCACATCGTATCCATTCAAGACTAAATTTTATTGGATGATTAAAAATAATATTTAAGGAACTAATATCATTCTAGATATGAGTATGATACAACCTATCCATAACAAACTTGTCTTATATAAAAGAAAACGAGTAAGTTAACACCCAGAACGATGATAATACTAAGATTTTATTAACAAAGCGATGTTAAAAGATCATATATGATATCATATTAATATATATGATTATTTTATAATTAAATAAAAATTATTTCACCATTATACAGGAGGTTAACCTACCATCAACCAAGGAAAATTTCAAGGTAAGGTTTTATTTCACAATCTCTTCATTATCCGAGGTTGTTTATACACAATTATCTACTCGGACCTCTTTATCAACCACATCCATGTTTCTTAAAAATTTATTTCAAAAAATTATTACTATTTTACAGAATATGGGTTAAAGTCATTCATACCCTTGTTTGACTTTTTGTAATAAGTTTATAAAAAATCTTTCCGTCGTTTTCCAAACAAGGTCCTTTTAAACCTTTTCAACAAAATTACGGTAAGAATTTTTTTTTAACTTATACGATGGGTGCGGATATTTTACGCCGTTATAACATCATCGAAGCTTCCCCTACAAGCTTATAATAATATTTTCAAAATAAATATTTTCTTTATGTGACTCTTCAATGATTTCAAAATATAAAGAGATATGTCTCTAAAAAAAAGGTTTTGATTTCATCTATGTCAACATCCTTTGATGGATTTTAAGTTTATTTGAAGTTGATTTATTAGGATACAAAACTTCCATACTGTATTGATGTTTTGTGATATGTTTGAATGTGGATGTTCTATTTTTATACCATTCATTTCTTATTATTAAAGTATTGACATTTTTTATGCTAGTTTTAATATGAATGTTTATGATATGTTTAAACCTTTTCAGATGAGGAATGTATTGGACTTAGTAAGTGACGGGTGGAGCCCGCTATAGCTCCTCGATGCATTGGTAGGTCTCATGAGACAGTTAGAAGTGGAATTGGCCAGGGCCCTTTCCCAATTTGATTTATGGTTTTGGCCAAGGCCTTAATCATTTTAGACGTCTTGGCCGAGGCCTTGAAAAAATGTTTCAGAATGTATGACATTATACATTCCCTCATTATGGAAATAATATTGATGGTTCATGTGGTCATTCCACTAGTAGAATACCCAGTATTATGTTTTATTATGGTATTATTTACTCATATCATAATCTTACCATAAAACTATTCATGTTTATTATTGGTAAAGGCATGTGGTTTTCAATTATTTTCCATGATTAATATTTATGTCATTTTCTACTGTATTACTTACCCTTACTAAGCATTTGATCTCACCCCTTTATTATGTTTCATTTTCCCAGGATATGAAGAAGTTAGTTTTGAGTGACCTGTAGGCATAATCTATGAAGCTTGGATGCTTCTAATGAAATATATTATTGTTGTATTTCTCTCCAAGCTGTAAAGTGGATCATATGTATGAATCTTGTTTCCAATTATACTAAACTAATCGGTATTTCGAGACTTGATCTTTCTTGTGATCATGCCAATGTTATGTAATAATGCACCGACTCTGGGTAACTGGGGTTGGGGCGTTACAGTTGGTATCAGAGGAAGTTTAGTACAAACCTTGGAAGCTAGATTTAGATAAACTCTGATTAGAGCACATAGATTTATGATGGGATTTGATGATTAGTATAGAAGAACTTCCTAGAATTTTGGTATTATAGAGATTTTGTGAGTTTTCCGAGAAATACATCCATGTCTGGAAACGAGCAGGTAGAGGCGGCTCTGGCATAGATGTACCTAGGGGTAAAACCCAAAAACACCACTTTGAGCTAGACTCGAACGGGAACTGGGGCACGACAACGGGCCTTGCTGCACTCTTGGTTACAACACTCCTGGGGGTTATGCTTGGGATAACTCTCATTTTATTTACAAATCATTATGAAGGGTTTATAAGTATATACGTCCTCAAAGAAAACATTTTTATGATTATGGATTATATCCATAAATAGTTCAATTTATGTTAAGTGTTTTATAAGTATGGAATTATGTATTTTGATTCATAAACTGATCTAGTTTATGCCATTGTTTAGAAATGGCGCCTAGTGGAAGAAATGGAAACTGTATCAATACACACACTCCATGTAGGGATTTCCCTCCTGCTCAAGATAATTATTCTGGAGCTAGTGATGAAATTGGTGCTGATCATCTTATCACCATACTGGGACAAATCACTCAGGTTATGAATAATAACCTTACCCATATGGAGCACCCAGATCCACAGCGTGAAGGATCAATGTTAGATCGCTTCATGGGGAAATAACCACCGACATTAAATGGGAGCACAAATCCCACAGTAGCTGAGCAATGGATAAATTCCTTAGAGAAAATATTTCATGCCTTGGGGAGTAGTGAAAGGGAAAAAGTTGTCATGGCAGTTTATCGCCTCACTGGAGATGCTGATCAATGGTGGTCATTAATACAAAACACAAAGGAAGATGATGAAGTATCAGATATGGAATGGAGGGAGTTCAAAGAGTTTTTCTGAGAAAAATACTTTCCTCGAGACTATCGAGCAGATATGGAAAGGCAATTTCTGAGTCTGAGGCAGAAAGAGGATGAGAATGCTGCAAAGTATGAGGATAACTTTGCAAGGTTAGCGAGGCATGATTCTGATTATATACGTAACCCAAGGAGTAAGATTTATCGTTTATTTCATGGGTTAGATCCATTTCTCCTTCGAGCATTATTCTCGCAAACCTTCTCATCATACGAAGATATTGTCTCGTGTGCTATCAAAAAAAAAAGTAATTCTCTAAGTCTTATGACTTTAAATAAAAGCAAGAGAAGAAGAGATCTGCTGAACACTGTGGGAAAGTAAATAAGGAAACAAATAAGAAGGGTAGAATTGAATTTCCACCCTGTGATAATTGTGGAAGGAAGCACCCTGGTGCCTATCTAAAAGGAAAATGAGTTTGCTACAAATATGGACAGAAATTCCATCAAGTTGGGGATTGTAAAGGAAAGAAAGACGCTACCGATATTTAATTCTACAATTTTAGGGAGATGGGAAATTATGAAAATGAATGTCCTAAGCATCAAAGAAACTTACCTCAGAAAAGGCCAAGGGATCAAGGCCAAGATTATGCAGTCACTACTGCTGAGGTTGAAGCCCTGAAAGACATGGTGGTAGGTAATTTAATGGTTTCCTCAAGCTTAGAAAATTCATTATTTGATTCTGGATCATCGCATTGTTTCATATCTTCCCAGTTTTCTAAGAAAATTAGATATTTTAAATTTTATTTAAAAAGGGAGTTGTCAGTTAAAACTCCTAAGGGAATTATCATTGCATCGAAGTTTTGTGAATCAGTCCCAATTAGAGCACATAAATGTTCTTTATCTACTGATCTCATCATCATACCTATGATTTAATTTTATATAATCCTAGGTATGTATTGACTTTTGGACCATGATATGAATATTTATTGTAAGAAGAAGGAGGTTACGATTCTTGATGATGATGATAAGGAACACCTTATCTTTAGAGCAGAATCTTCGCCACCTAATTCTTATCTGGATCCACCCCCAGTAGCTCAACTAAATTCAATTATTGGGGAGGAAGAGAATGAAATAACTGTGGGTGAGGAAAGTAATGTTCAAATAGAGGATGTACCTATTGTGAGAGAATATGTTGATGTGTTTTCGAAAGATTTACCTGGACATCCTCTAGAACTAGAAGTTGAGTTTTCCATTGATTTAATTCTTGGTTCAAGGCCCATATCGAAAACCCCTTATAGAATGGCCACTGTGGAATTAGTTGAACTAAAGAAACAACTGGAGGAATTGAGTAATAAGGGATTTATTCTACCTAGTGTTTCTCCATGGGGATCCCCTGTCCTTTTTGTTAAGAAGAAAGATGGATCTATGAGGTTGTGCATTGACTACAGGGAGATCAATGTTATAACAATAAAGGAAAAGTATCCCCTACCTCACATTGATGATTTATTTGACCAACTGCATGGAGATCAATACTTTTCAAAGATTTACCTTCGATCTGGATACCATCAGTTGTGTGTGAAGAAGGAAGACATTCCGAAGACATCATTTCGAACAAGGTACAAGCATTATGAGTTTACGGTAATTCCATTTGGGCTGACTAATGCAACTTCTGTATTCATGGATCTAATGAAAAGAGTTTTCAAGGAATATCTCAATGATTTTGTGGTGGTATTTATTGATGATATATTGGTATACTCCAAAAGGTACGAAGATCATGAAAATCTCTTGCGCATTATCTTGAAGACTCTGAGAAGACATGAATTATATGGGATGTTTAGGAAGTGTGAATTCTGGCTTCAGGAGATTTCTTTTCTTGTCCATATTGTCTCTAAAGATGGAATCTCTGTTGATCCTTCTAAGACCAAGGAAATACAAGAATGGACTGCACTGATGAGTATAACTGAGGTACGCAGTTTTATTAGTTTGGCAGGTTGTTATCGACGTTTTGTCCAGAATTTTTCCCGATTGGTTAACCCATTAACGGAGCTCACATGTAAATGGGTTAAATTTGTTTGGAAAAAAGAGTGTGAAGAATGTTTCAAAGAACTGAAGAGAATATTAGTCAATGCTCCTATATTTACTATACCATCAGGGAATAATGGGTTCGTTATTTATAGTGATGCATCGAAGAAAGGACTTGGTTGTGTCCTTATACAGAATGATAGGTTTATTGCCTATGCATCACGACAGTTTAAAATTCATGAGCAAAACTATCCTACTCATGATCTCGAATTAGCAGCTGTGATATTTACTTTGAAGATATGGAGGCACTACCTATATGGTGAAAAATGTGAGATTTATATTGATCACAAGAGTTTGAAGTATATTTTCTCACAAAAATAACTCAACATGAGACAAAAGGAGATGGCTTGAACTACTCAAGGAATATGATTGCATGATACACTACCACCCAGGGAAGGAAAATAAGGTGGTAGATTCTTTGATCAGAAAAGATCATGGAGTTTTGAACATGATGAGAATTGAAAAGGATCCTATTTTCATGGATCTAGTGAAGATGGATATGGGAATTACCATGGAAGGTGAAACATCAATACTTTTTCAAATGGTTGCCAAACCATCTTTACTAGAAAGGATAAAGATTTCTCAGACTGGTGATGAAGAGTTTCAAAAGAAGATTAAAGCTGTGAATGATGGGAGATTGAATGAATTTGGGTATGAAGATAGAATTTTGAAATTTGGAAAGAGACTTTGTGTTCCTAATATACCTAATCTAAAAAGGGAATTGTTGGAAGATGCTCATAGTTCTAGTTTCTCTATACACCATGGGAGCACCAAAATGTGTAGAGACTTGAAAGAACATTTTTTGGTGGGACAACATGAAGAGGGAGATTGCTAATTTTTTGTCGAGATGTATGGTTTGTCAACAAGTGAAAGCTGGAAGCCAACAGCTTGGAGGAGTCATGCAACCTATTCCCATACCGGAGTTGAAATGGGACAATATTACGATGGAATTTTTCATGGGACTACTAAAGACTCTTAGAAGGAACGATGTAATATGGGTTATTGTTGATCGTCTTACCAAGTCAGCATATTTTATTTCTATAAGGGAATATTTACCACTTGAACGTCTAGAAAGACTATATATTAATGAAGTTGTGAGACTTCATGGAGTTCCCCTATCGATTATCTCGGATCGTGATCCTCATTTTACATCAAGATTCTAGAAAAGTTTTCAGAAGGCCTTGGATACTAAACTTCGTTTGAGCACTGCTTACCACCCTCAAACATATGAACAATCATAACAGAATATTAAAACCTTATAAGACATGTTGATATCATGCTAACTTTACTTTCACGGTATATGGGATCAATATTTACCTCTGATGGAATTTTCCTATAATAATATCTTCCATTCAAGTATTCAGATGGAACCATATGAAGCGTTGTATAGAAATAGATGTCGCACACCAACCTGTTGGGATGATGTTGGTGAAAGAAAACTTGTTGGACCGAAAATAGTGGAGGAAACGATGGAAAAGGTAAAGGTAATCCAAACCCACATCAAAGCAGCTCAAAGTAAGCAGAAGATCTATGCCGATAATCGAAGGAAGGATTTGGAATTTCATGTAGGAGATCATGTTTTCTTGAAGGTATCTCCATGGAAGTGGGTTATACGTTTCTATAAGAAAGGTAAATTGAGTCCCAGGTACATCGGACCATTCTAAATTCAAGAACGAATTGGGGTTGTAGCTTACCGATTGGCAATGCCGCCAAGTCTCTCCAAAGTACACGATGTGTTCCACATATGACTGTTGAGGAAATACATGCCTGACCCAATGCATGTGCTCACCTATGAGGAATTAGAACTCGAACCCAATCTATCTTATTGCGAAGAGCCCGTCAGGATTCTTTATACGAGAGAATAAGTGCTGAGAAACCAGACGACCCGTCTGGTAAAAGTTTTATGGAGAAACCACAAGATGGAAGAGGCAACGTGGGAACCCGAGAAACTTATGATGAAGAACCACTCGAGTCTTTTTATACAGTAATTTTCTAGAAATTTCAAGGATGAAATTATTTGAATGAGGGAATAATATAACACCCCAAGCTTCCATGGTACGTTTCCCTTTGAGTAATGCAATAGTGTGTGTTGTACGCAACTTCGAGTTCTAACACACACCTCAAACAATCAAACTAGCCGTTATGAATAGTAATACATACTTTTTTGAAATTTTATAAATTTTATCTCTCAAAATGGACTTAATTTTTGGATTCGGAATATCGAATTTATCCTAGGGTGAAATTTAGGTACTTTTCAGATAACTTTTATATTTTGATGAATAGTGAAAATCACTAAATTTTAATTAAAAAAAACTTTTTTAATCAAAATAATTAATAGTGATAAATTATGAATTTGAGTGGTTTTAAAGTATATTTATAATATATTATTACCATTTAATACAATGTTGGTCATTGGACAGAATTTCACAATTAAACCGGACATAAACAAGTGTCAATCTTTTGATAGTTATTATATCTTAAAAACACGCTTTTTGTTTTGACAGCGGGAATTAATTTTAAATTAATTTTTTCCACTTCTATGTTTTGAATTTGGAAAAATGGATTCCATATTTGTAATCAGGATGTCCAAATTGTGTAAATAGGAAACTTTTATTTTTAGACATTTTGAATAATTATTTGGGTAAATATTTTATTTACCATGGTTAAAGGGTAAATCCGGTAAATAAGGGTTAAAAAATAATATTATAATAATAAAAAATTACTCTAAAACGTTTCCTAACCTTATTGGTGGATACATTTACAAACATGGACATTTTAGATCGATTTTGGGACCCCATGGAGCCACTTGTAAGTGATAATGACACTTTATTTTAATTAAGTTAAAATATATACAAAGATGACATAAGCTTATATCTTTTAGAAAAACAATTTTTCCATACGTATATATATGTTATTTTTTTCATTATAAATAGTAATTATAAATATAAAAATATTTACTACATAATGATATTTTATTTATAATTTTTAGACATTGAAAAAGTAAAAATATATATGACACAATAATGATGCAATATTTTCCTTATTAATGAATGAATCAAATAATTGGTATTATAAATGTTAAAATAAATATAATTTGAATGTTTTTATGACATACGCGAATTTTATTGTTTAATATGATATATTATTATTTCCTAAATGAATTTTTTTTAATTAATAAAGTTTTTAAGACTTTAACAAAAATCAATTATTGAGTAGTGTCAAAATTGACATAAATGAGTTTTTAAAACAAATATTATACTATTAATTTATATTATATTCCTAAAAATCTAAGGTTCGGCCAAAGGACTTATATAATTATTGGTGTATCATTAATGGACCACTTGGGAGTCGCTTGTATTTATATAGTAATTTTATTAACTATATATTATAAAAATACAATGTGACATGGTAAGTGTTAAACTAATTAACCAAGAGTTCAAACTAAAATATAAGGTTATTATAATGACCCAAACCTGTATAAATTCTATTGGTTGAGTGGTTTTCAACCCATACCCACCTTAACCTTTAAATAATCCACTTTGGAGCCATTATAAACTGAATATTAATTTATTATAAAATAATATTTCTAGCTTTTCCAAAGGTGCCCCTCACCCCTCTTATAAAAGGGCACTCCCCCTTCTCACTAATTCACACATTCAAAGCCTTTTGGATCTGCCAAACCCTACCCAAATACTCTCTAAACTTCCATAAATTCAACCTAGAGGCCGTATTTTGATCATAAATCCAACCTAAGGAGCCCTTTTGATCAAATCAAAAGGAAGAACCCGAAGAAGAGGTAATGTTCTCACCACCCTTTTTCAAGTTCATTTCTTTTCAACTTCTTATGTCTTTATTATTTCCATTCTAAAATAATAACTCTAGTACCTTCTATATACTGTGATGTTATTATAATTATGGAACAAACAAATTCATTATTCTATCCATCCCTTGAATGACATGTCACCATATGTGCGTACGTACGGCCTATCGTCTCCACGTTGTGGTGTAATTGTTATTAAACATAGTATTATTTAGATGAGTATAATAATGATGTATAATTAATGTAAATAATAAATATAACATTATAATGATTATTTATATATGATATACCATCCAATTATATATTATTTTAATATCAAAAGAATGATATTGTCGCTCGTGCGTACGTACGGATTACCGTCTCCACGAACGTGATGAGATTCATTCCCCATTGTATCCATTCAAGAATAAATTTTATTGGATGAATAAAAATAATATTTAAGGACTTAATATCATTCTGGATATGAGTATGATACAACCTATCCATAACAAACACGTCTTATATAAAATAAAATGAGTAAGTTAACACCCAAAACGATGATAATACTAAGATTTTATAAACAAAGTGATGTTAAAAGATCATATATGGTATCATATTAGTATATATGATTATTGTATAATTCAATAACAATTATTTCACCATTATACAGGAGGTTAATCTACCATCAACTAAGGAAAAGTACAAGGTAAGGGTTTATTTCAAAATCTCTTCATTATCCGAGGTTGTTTATACGTAATTATCTATTGGGACCTCTTTATCATCCACATCCATGTTTATTAAAAATGTATTTCAAAAAATTCTTTCTATTTTATAGAATATGGCTTAAAGTCATTTATACACTTGTTTGAATTTTTATAAGAAGTTTATAAAGGAATCTTTCTTTCGTTTTCCAAACAAGGTCCTTTTTAACATTTTCGACAAAATTAAGGTAAGAATGTTTTTTTAACTTATACAGCAGGTGTGGATATTTTCCGCCGTTATAACATCATCGAAGCTTCCCTTACAAGATTATAAGAATATTTTCAAAATAAATATTTTATTTATGTGACTCTTAAATTATTTCAAAATATAAAGAGATAAGTCTCTAAAAAAAAGTTTTGATTTCATCTATGTCAACATCCTTTGATGGATTTTAAGTTTTTTTGAAGTTGATTTATTATGATACAAAACTTCCATACTGTATTGATGTTTTGTGATATGTTTGAATGTGGATGTGCTATTTTTATACCATTCATTGCTTATAGTTAAAGTATTGACATTTTGTATGCTAGTTTTAATATGAATGTTTATGATATGTTTAAACCTTTTCATATGAGGAATGTATTGGACTTAGTAAGTGATGGGTGGAGCCCACTATAGCTCCTCGATGCATCGGTACGTCTCATGAGACAACTAGACATGGAATTGGATGAGGCCCTTTCCCTATTTGATTTATGGTTTTGGCCGAGGGCTTAATCATTTTAGACGTCTTAGCCGAGGCCTGACAAAATGTTTCAGAATGTACGGCATTATAAATTCCCTCATTATGGAAATAATATTGATGGTTCATGTGGTCATTAGAATAGTAGAATAACCATGATTATGTTTTATTATGAAATTATTTACTCATCTCATAATCTTTCCATAAAAGTATTCATGTTTATTATTGTTAAAGGCATGTGGTTTTCAATTATTTACCATGCTTAATATTTATGTCATTTTCCGCTGTATTACTTACCCTTACTGAGTATTTGAGCTCACCCCTTTCTTATGTTTAATTTTCCCAGGATATGAAGAAGTTAGTTATGAGTGACCTGCAGGAATAATCTAGGAGGATTGGATGCTTCTAATGAAATATATTATTGTTGTATTTCTCTCCAAGTTGTAAAGTGGATCATATGTATGAATCTTGTTTCCAATAATACTAAACTAATCGGTCTTTTGAGACCTGATCTTTCTTGTGATCATGCCAATGTTATGTAATAATGCACCGACTCTAGTTAACTGGGTTCAGGGCGTTACAAACTATGTTTATATGATCACTTGTATTACTTTAAGTATTATCATATGTAGAAATCATGTATTGTGAACTGTTGTGTTTATTCCATGAAACATCAACTCCTTTAAATAGAATATGTAAAAGATAACAATCCAAACTCCAACCATGTAATTCAAATTAAAATAGCACAATTATCTAGGAGATAAAATATTATTTTCAGGAATAAGGGTAAAAAAATTCAACTGAATTTAAAAACAAAATACCAATTTGAATCATTTTGAATTACCTATTAAAAGATAATAATAAGTCAAGGGAATCCCACAAAAATCGAAACACTATTTTAAAAAATATTAAGTACATTTTAATTTAATACAGTGTGTAATTTAAAAATTAATTATTCTACATTAAATACAATAAATTTGTTTTAATAAAACCTCTACATTAAATAATAATTTAGAAAATAGTAAGTCAATGAAATTAGCTCAAAACATTAAAAAATAAATGTTTTGAAAGTGTTATGTCAAAAAAATGTATAAGTTTTTAAACATATTTAAACTAAATTAAAATATTTTAATAACACTTTGTATAGATTATAATATATATATATATATATTAATTTTATAAATTAATAAAACAAATAAAATAATTAAAATAAAAATGATGTTAATCAGAATATCAAAGAAGATGAAAATCAGAGCATGGAAGTTTTTTTCAGAACAATAAAATTAACATGTTGTTGTATAGTTATTTTAATAGGGGTTGGAATAAATTTTAACTAATGGCATCCAGCTTCTACAACCATTATGGATCTACCATCATAGATGGTGCTACCATTGTAGATTTATCATTATAGGCATATCATCTACCGTTGAATAATATCATCTATTATTACTGATGCAAGTGGTGATATATCATTGAATAATTAATATACTATTGGAAAATTAATATACCATTTCATTAAAAATTGATATTCCATTAGTTTTATAAATGATCTACTATTGGTTTTCTATGAATATATGACCTACCATTAGCTTTATAAATGATCCCCTATTGGGTTTCTGTGAATGTAAGATATTCCATTAATTTTATAAACATCTACCATTAGTTTAATAAGTGATCTACCATTTCTTTAAATCTAAAATTGGATTTAAATCTACCATTGTATTTAAATCTACCATTGGATTAAAATCTACCATTTTATTAATAAGTGTTCTACTATTTCATTAAATATAACATTGATCTAAATTGATCTACTATTGATAAAGTGAGGATAAAGGAGGAATAAAAGTTGTTTAAAGTTGAAGTTGGAGGATCTTCCATGGGGGAAAGTTCTTTATGGATCTTTAAAAAGATGATGAACTATATGTTATCTTATGCACTAACATAACACTTAAAATTCATAGGATTATTATACCTTCTAAATGATAAAATAATACTTTGGTGTAGAAGATATAAGTGAATATAATTTTTAGTTATTTCCAATGAATCCAAAATATATTCAATTGAAAAGTATAAAAGGATATATCATCAAAATATAGTGAAAAACACAAAATAAAACTTTTGAAAAAGTAATTAGAAAAATGAAGAACTTTTGAATTTTTTTAAGGAACCTAAATTAAATTTTTATATTTTCATGTAGTTTAATGATATTTATAAATAATTCATTTGTTTATAAACAAAAAAATGCTGAGTGATTTCAATGTGAATCAAAAGATATATAAAAAAACCAAATATTTGCAATTCTGGAAATTCTGGAATTCCAGAACTATTGAAAGATCTCAGGGAATTTTTTTCACCACATAAACAAAAAATTAATACTTCCCTTTAATTTAATTTAATGTAGAATTTTTTTCTTTCAAAAAAAATAATTTTGGAAATAATTCCAATAGTATGACTCATGTTACAATTGAATAATGGAAGAAAACTATAAAAAAGTTTAAATAGAAAACAATTCTTGAAACCCAATGTTTGTAGTAAGTTCAGGAAAAAATGAAAACATGATAAAGATAAAAATAGAATTTTAATTAGTTGAATAAAAAATATATAATGTTTTTCATTTTAAAATTAAATAGTAATTATAAAATTCTGATCACCACATCTCATGCTATAGTAAAAACATAGTGATCTAGTAAAATGTGATTTTTTTATAAACTGATAAAAGGATTTTGAAATATTAAAAAACAAAAAATATTTATTTCATTTTTAATTAAAAAATATATAATAAAAAAATATCATGCACCAAAAATCTATCCCTTTTTGTTTTATTATAAAATTGAATAGTTGAATCCAAAAACTCTCCTTGTTCTTTTGTAAATAAAAAAAGATAACTACTAATTATATTTAAATAAATAGTCATAAAAAAATTGTCTCCTTTAATATTTTAATTATAAATATTAAATTAATAATAATAAGATTATAAAATCCCCCTAAACACATTCCATATGATAAAATAATAAATCACATGCGAGAACTAATAAAAAAAGACAAAGCTCCTCCTAAATTTACGCTTTATTTTTTAAAGAATTCGACCTTTAAAAAATTATCATAGCATATAAAATTTTAAATACTAAATATAATTAATTGAAATGAAATTTTATTTAGAGAGTATCCACCATTTTATTTAAAATTTAATAACACGTGGTAGATTTCTATAAAAATAAAACACAATCAATTTTTGGTAAGCATGCTACTTTGTGTCCAATTTGGTTTGTAAAAAACATTTTGGATTCCCAAGAAGAAATAAAATATTTATTATATGGTACATTAGAATATAAATTCTTAGATATAGAAAATGTAGTAATATCAAGTTGTTGAAGAAATGTTATAGAGAATTCAAGGAAATAATGTCTATGTAATTGAAATTTAAAATGTGTAACTGTAGAAACCTTCATAGTGGAACTTTTAAAAAAAAGTGGTCTTGTAAATCATAATAATTTGATGATTATAACCAAATACTAATTTATCTATATTTACTTTCATCATTTATACCGTCTTATCAGAATTTCAGTTTCCTTAAATAATAGTAGATAACATTTCTTTCATATTCAAAATTTCATTTTTAGATTAACATTCTCTTTGTAAAAAGTTTAAAGATCATCACAAACATTATCATTTATAGATGAAGATAAGTTTATTAAATTGTGATTTTACTTTTCAAATTTAGAAATATTATTTTCTATTTTATTAATTTTTTATTTTTATTTATCAAAATCAGAAAAATATTTTTTCCATTTTTCATTTTTGGAAATAATATTTTTCTTTTCTTCAGAAAAATTCTCATGATCCTTAGTCAAAATTTCATGCTTTTTAGAAATATTTTAATCTTCCACTTGAAATTCATCACATAAATAAAATAATTTATTAAATTTAAAATCTTATTGAATTTTTTTAAGAGAATTCATAATCAGAATCACATTTATAGTAATTAATGGCCTTATTTGTTGTTTCCATTAAACATAAATTACCAGGATTGACCATATATTCAAAATGATCTATTACCTTAAGGTGGTTTCCTATTAGAGGAACTTTAATAGTCTCCTTTTCAAATATATATCCCTCAACGGAGTCTGATTCTTTAGTGAAGATTCAAATAGAATGATAAGATCATTTTATTTCCTTTTTAAACTTCTTATATTTCCCTTCTTGTTTAAACTTTTTCCACTCATAATTGTTAGGGTTGGGTTTCCTACATTCATGAAAAATAATTTTTGATTTAACTTTATTAACTTTTGTTTTTAAATACATATTTTTATCTTTATTTTCTATTAATCATTTTTGGTAGTATGATTTTTATTTATGATCCCTTAAATGAATTTAGATTCTTGAGTGAGATCATCATTTTCTCTAAGTTAGAATAATATGAGGAATCATTGGAAGAGTTACCAGAAATATGTTTAGAATTGAAATAAATTCCCTTTATTCAATCATATGAATTAGTCTCATTTTTATTCAATTCAATATTCTATTGTAATAGAGATTCAATCAGATCATCTAGAGTGTATTATGTAAAATATTTGTTTTCTTAAATGGAAAATTTATTTGAATGACACTTCTTTGGTAATTCTTGTAGTATTATTTCAATCAGTGCTTTATTCGTCATGGTTTCAATGAGTATGACCATGCTGTTAACAATATTTGTGAATCTATTGAACATATCACTCACATTCTCATGGTCATACATTCTAAATTATTGAAATTCACCCCTGTGAAATCAAAACATTGTTCTCTAAAATATTTCAGTTTCTTGAAGAGTAAATTTTAAAGTCCTCTAAATTCCAGAATTAGTTTTACATGAATATATATGACTATACACACATCTACTAAGAGATAAGTAAAGATAATTCATGAATTTTTAGTTTAAAACATATTTTGTAGCATCATTTATATACAATTTATCATGTTCAACTTTTGGTATTTTATAATGACTTGCCATGAAAGTCTGTTACTCAATACATATATTTTTCAATAATGCCTCCATTCTGTTTTCCAATATCCATAATGACATCCGTTGAAATGCGGTGGTCTCAACGAATTCAAGAATTCAATCTCTTGAGTTTCCATTAAAATGAAAAATATATATTTTTAGTATTTTTAAGGACTAGGATATAAGTTATCTAAAAAATATAAACAAAAATTTGAAACAATCCTAAGTAAAACTGAGCAAAACTGAAGATTCAAGAAAGGGTATCCCTTATATACCAGGTTCTAGTATTTGAAAGAATAATAATAGAGCCAATATATCCTTAAGTATGGTTGACCATTGATACCAATTATTAGTTATAAAATTATAACAATCAGATAATCTAAATATCCTTTAAGGAACCTCCCTATGAGACCAATTGTTTGGTATGATATGATGATGGCCAAAGGACCAGGGGGGTGAATATTCCATTATTAAAATTATCAGTTTTATTAAAAATAATTTCATAATTTCAATGTTAAAAAATACTAAACAAATATTTATTAAAATTATAATAATATTAAATGCGTGAAGAGTGTATGAAGAAAATTAAAGAGTTGAACACAAAGAAATTTATTGTAGTTTAGATCTAAACAATCCTATGTCTACTATAATGACCCAACTCTTTATCACACATTAAATAATTGATTTATTACATAAAAGTAAACATTATACAACTCTAAATATTGATAAGTTTAGTGTATTTGGGAATTAGGTACAAAACATAACACCTTGAACATGGGATATAACAACATTATTGAAAACTTCATTGACATGATCATAATATTCTAACAATGTTCAAACTATCTAGGATATCCTCAGGACAACATAAGAAAGGGGTGAGCTATAAAGACCAGTAAGGAAAATAAACAAGGAATAACATGAAGAAGATAATACATGTTAGACAATAGGTATATACATGGAAAATAAAAGGAACATGAATAATAAGTCATGATATAGAATGATAATTATAACATGGGAAATGTGGCAACAACATAAAACACGACATAATGAAAAGTCAAGGCTTATTATACATGGAGGATAATAAGACAAGGAGAATTTCACATGGAGGATTATGAGTTAAGGATAGATACCAAGACCATTGCACATGGTGTATCATGATACTAGATATTACCCATTTCATTAGAGCACTATCTGGGTGTACCCTTCATATCCATTTCATTATCATGCTTAAGTGTGCCACATAGATAATACAAAATGGATTAATTCAACATCATAATTTATTCCATGATCAAGGAATGTGGAATACATACATTTATTGACCCAATAAAAAATTATATGTGTATAAATGTGAATACCCTTGATACACAAAAATGGGTATGGTATTCACTACACAATTATTTTGGCATGGAAAACCGCCGTGAAATTTCGGTAGCATAACGACTTTACTTAAAAATTCATGAATTGGGTTGATGAGAGAGAAAGGGGTCACTAATAATTTATAAATAAAATTTATAGTAATACGTACATGTAAAGTCATGTACCAATATAATTAATTGGATTTATAGGTCTTAACATAATAAAGAAACTAGGAGAAAAGAAAGAACCCTTACAAAATTTCAGCATGGTAACGAGTGTTCATAGAGATTCATTGGAGGGATAAATGAGAGTGAAAGGGGATATTATCATTTATAAATAATATGAAAAGTATGGGGTATATGGAATAATATATCACAATATAATACAATTTAAATTAAAAGACATAACATTAAAGGAGTGCTTGATAAAATAGAAGAGTAGAAGATCCCTTACAATTTTTTTGGCATCGTAACAGCTTAGATAAATGTAAAAATGTGAGAGGATAAATAATATATCATTAAAATAAAATAAATCGGAAATTAATATAATCATATTAAATGAATTAAAATATAACCCATTGAAATTATAAATGCTAATTTAAAGGAAGAATCTTGAATTGAAAGAAGGAAAGGAAGGTCAGGATCCCTTACTTGAGTGTTTGACACAAAAGGATTGAGAGGGGATTCTTGAAAGATTGAGGGAACCTTGGGAGGAATCTAGGGAGTATATAGAAGAGTGTGGTCATGTTTTAAGGAGTTTTAGTGAAGAGAAATGGGATATTGGATGGGTTTATATAGGAAAAGAGGGGGATTTCTTTATTATTTTGGTTTTGGACGCTACATAATAAAATATTCCAAACCACAAACTATTACATGGTTTTTGACAATGGTTTGTACAAAATGGGAGTGGTTTAAATTATTTTATATTTTATAGGGCTGAATATATTAAAATAATTCCTTTGTTTATGTGGAGGTGAGTCATACTCTCAAACAAATTATTTTAAATTCATAAAATATAATATAAGTATTGGGGGATTCATTAAGGATTTATAAAATAAATAAATAAAAACATGAAATTAAATTAATTAAATGAGAAATATATATTTTTCTGAGTATACATTTTATATTATTTATTAAATCACTATTGGACCATTGTGATGTCATAAGACACACTGTATATTTATATGATAATTAATTTTTACTCAAAAATTTGACTGTTTAAGAAAATTATAAACAATTAACCATTGGAAAATTTCAATGTAATAATTAGAAAAATAATATTAATTTTATATAAATAATTTTATGAATTATTTAATTTTTACTTTTGAAATAAAAACACACAATTATTGAAAATGATGGTTTTTTAACAATAATAACTTTCAAAAACTAATAAAAATTACACTTGACTTCGTAAAAATTATGTGATAATTTATATTTTGTAAATATTATTTAATAATAATATTCTTTTAAAGTATTATTTATTTTAAAAATCTATTAATTCATAAATTCATTAATCAAATTTTAATAATAATGAAAAATATAATTTGTGCTTTAAAAATCATTTACAGAGTAAAAATAATAGGAACAAAATATATTCTAAATTCCTTAAAAAATAATTTAAATATTCTTGTTGATAGAGTATCAATAAATATTCCTTTAATACACCAACATATTCCTCAAGATTAAGGTTATGATGGTGAGGATTTAATGGGTCTGTTTGGTGAACATGGTTTGGGTAGTGATCTCGATGAGCTTGAACTTATATTGTAAATGGTTTTGATTATTCTTAAGTTGTTGGATCTCAGTTTGGGATTGGTCTATGGAAAATCCTAGAAATGATATATCCCTCAGAAGATCCAATAAATGGGCTTCGTATGGTATGAATCTAGTGGTTTTGGCCATCACTTCCTTTGGCTGTGGTAAAGGGATTTGTTAAAACCCTATATTTATACTAGTCATGTGATCACTATTCAATGACTATATTATCAATAATAAAGATACTTAAGAGTCACTTAAAATCCAATTGGATAAAACAAAATAATTTCATGCATTTTCTATAACCATAAGACATTTAATTATATAAAAAAATGGGAATTTTATTCATAATCGTTCGAGTCGTTACATATACTCTTTATAACCCAACCAATGCAGTATGAAATCCACTATGAATGAGTTATAGATAATTTTACAATAGGGAAATATAAAACAAATCTTTTATATAGGATAAATCTCAACCCAAGACTTAGTGAGGAGAATCCCCAAATCTACACAAAACTTTTTGAAGGAGGAGACATAAACCCAAGATTTCTATAGGATAAACCCCAACCTAAGTTGTATACTTTTTGTTCAGGTGTGCATAACCAAAGAGTACTTCTTAGAGGTAGTATAAGATACATGATAAAGGATTATGTGCATACCACTACCTAGAAAAAAACAATATAAAAAATAATACAATTGGATAGAAATAAAAATAATTTTGTGGATAAAATAGTTAATGTAGGCCCTTCGAATGGATGCATACATTCTACCCTGGGTGTTCTAGAAAAGGTACAATAAATATATTCAAGGCGAATAAAGTTGAATAAGATTTTTTCCTTCCACGAGAGTTCATCGTAAAGAATGAAAATAGTGTGTATAGGATCACTTGTATTACTTTGAGTATTATCTCATGTAGTCATTTTGTATTATGGACTGTTGTGTTTTTTCAAAGAAACCTTGACTCCTGTTAAATAGAACAGATAAAAGATAACAATCAAAACTCCAACTAGGTGATTCAAATTCAAATAAAAAATATATATGTGAGTGAATATTATTGTTGGGAATAATGGTAAAAATGTTTGGTTGAATTTAAAAAATAAAGAGAGATTCAAACTATTTTTAATTACCCATTAAATTATAATAATAAGTTAAGACATTCACATAAAAATCATAAGATTTTTTTTTTAAATATTAAATAAATTTAAATTTAATGAAGCGTGTAACTAAAAAAAATAATTTCACTAATTTAAATACCATTAAATGTGTTTGAATAATTTTATTGTAATTAAATAATAATTTATAAAATAGTATGTTAAAGAAATTAACTCAAAATATTAAAAGATAAATATGATTCAAGTGTCGTGTAAGGTTAATAAATAAGTTTTAAAACATATTTAAAAAAAATTAAAATATTATAATAACACTTTTCATGGCTTATATAATATATATATTAATTATATAAATTAATTATATTTATAAAATAAATAAAATAAAAATACAGTTAATCAAAATATCAAAAAAGATGAAAACCAGAGCATGATTTTTTTAAAAACAATAAAATTAACTGGAGGTAGTATAGATATTTTAATTGGTGGTAGATTCAATTTTAACTGATAGTTGAAAGCATTTTCTACCATTCCAGATCTACCATCATAAACAATACCTCCATTGTAGATATATCATCATAGTTAGAGCATCTACCGTTGAGGTAGAGCATCTACCATTTCTACTATAGGTGGTAATCTATTGTTGAAAAGCAAATATACCATTGAAAAAATAATATACCATTTCACTGTAAATTGATCTACCATTAGTTTTATAAACTTTCTACCATTGAATTTCTTTGAATATATGATCTACCATTAGCTTTATAAATGATCTACCATTGGGTTGTTATGAATAGATGATCTACCGTAAGTTTTATAAAGATATACCACTGGTTTATTAAGTGATCTACCATTGCTTTAAATGTACTAGTGGATTTAAATATATTGTTGGATTTAAATATACCATTGTATTTAAATCATCCGTTGGATTTAAATCTAACGTTGGCTTAACAATTGTTTTACCATTGCTTTAAATCTACATTTGATCTAAATTAATCTACTATTATGGAAGTATGGAGTAAGGAGGAAGAAAAAGCACTTGAAGTTGAAGCTAGAGGATCTTCCATGGATGAAATCCATTCATGGAGCATAAACAAGAATATGATTAGTGTATTATCTTATACAATAACTTGACACTTAAAATTAAGAAAAATTTTATCCCTTATAAATGATAGAATAAGAAGTTGGTCCAGAATACTTAAATGAAGATAATTTTAATATATTTCCAAATAATCAAAAGAGATTCAATAAAGTGTGTATATAAAGAGATATCATCAAAATATAATGAAAAACACAATAACAAAATTCTAAAAATATAATTAATAAATTTCATAACTTTGGCCATTTTTAAGGCATCTAAATGAATTTTTTATATTTTTATATATTTTAATGAAATATAGACAAAATTATTATATTTATATCCCAAAAAACTCTAAGATATTATGATGTGAATTGAAATAGATACAAAAAAAGATATTCAATTATGAAAATTCTATAATTCTATAACTGTTACAAGATCTTCATGAATTTTTTGAACCACTTAGCCAAAAAATTCATAGTTCCTTTTAATCTAATTAAATGTAGAAAAACGTGTTGGGTTTACCACTTAATAAATTACATAAGAATATAATTATTATAACTCAAGTAATAATAGAATAACTAAATAAAACTATAAATAATTTTAAACTAAAAATAATTCTTGAAACCAAAAACATGCAGCAAGTTTGGGCCAAAATGAGAACATGATAGAGATATAATTATACTTACACATATTTGAATAAAAGATAGATAAATATTTTATATTTCAAATGAAATAGTAATTAATAAATTATTATCACTACACATCATGATATAGTAAAAGAAAAATGTTATAATAAAAAGTGTTTTTCACATAAAATGAGTAGAGGCATTTGAAATATTTAAAAACATAAAATATTATTTTATTTATAATAAAAAAATATAAAATTCAATAAAGAACATGAAAAACACAATAATTCAAGGATAAATGGTGTAAGTCAATGGGTATGATGAAACCATTGACCATAATTGTATAGAAATGGGAAAACATAACCATGTATTTTATTATAGGATTCCCAAAGACATTTAATGGAAATAATTCCATATGGGTGGTAGTAAATTGCCTTATAAAGTTAGTGAATTTCATTACTACAAAATAATATTTCTCTCTTGAATAAATTACCATGATATATATAATATAAGTGGTAAGGCTTCATGGAGTGCCACTCTCCATTATATTTGATCGATATTCAAGGTTTACCTATTGGTTTGAGAGAATCCTTAAAAAGAGTTGGTTATATGGTTGAATTTCAGTATTACGTATCACACTTAGATAGATACTCAGTCTGAGAGAACCATTCAAAATATTAAGGTCATGATATGATATTTTTCAATATTTTTCTGTGGATTTTGGGTTCAACACCTTATCATAGTAGAGTTATCATATAAAAATAGCTTCTATTATATCATTTAAATAATACCTTATGAGGCTCTATAAGGGAAGAGGTTTCAGACTCCAATATGATGTGATGAAGTTTGAGCGAATAAGTTGATGATACCTAATATTATCAAAGATATGAAAAAGAAGTTTCAAACAATTTATCATCATATGAAATTTACACAAAGTTGACAGAAAATCTATTCACATGATCATTTATGAGACCTAGATTTTGAGGTTAGAGATAAAGTGTTCCTTTATGTATCATCATGGAAGAAAGTCATGAGGTTTGGGAAGAAGGGAAATATTTTTCTAAGATAAATTGGCCCCTTTAAGGTCCTTTATCACATCAAAGATGCTTCCTATCGACTATTACTCCCACCGAACATATCTCAAGTACTTGATGTGTTCCATGTATCCCTAGAGAGGAAGTAAATACAATACCCTTCACAAGTACTAAATTCATAGGTGGTACTATTAGGGAATTATCATTCATATATGGAGAAATAGGTGAATATCTTAGATCATAGAGACAAATTTCTATATAATAAGACAACTCGATTGGTCAAAGTACTATGGAGGAACCATAAGTTTGTGGAATAAACTTGGAAACCATAAGTGGTAATGAAAAATAAGTCCCCTCTTCTATTTTAGTGTATGGAATAAAATTTCAAGGGATAAATTTATGAAGTGGGGAAGAATTTAACAGCCTAAACTTTTATAAATTAAATCCCATTTTAAATTAATTAATGTATTACTAAGTAATGTAGTTAAAGAAAACACATGAATTAATTTGGTTATTTTAGAAAGCTATAAACTATCAGATATAAAATATTGTTAAGAGTCATAACCAGTAATAATATATCCAGTGTACAAAGACATTTATGATTAGTATATATTAATGGTTATGGTAAATTCTAATTAGAACAGAAAAAAGAAGTGATGAACTCAACCAATAGGATTACACCCTATGAAGCCCATTTATCATAGCTTCTAAGGGATATTGGATCACTTGGATTTTCACTTGGGAAATACCAAGATGAGATTCGATAACTAAAGCACATGAAAAAACATTTATGAGATAATCTCAAGCTTATTGAGATCATGGCCCAAACCATATTCGTGAACCAACCTAATACATTTTCACCATCAAAGACCTTACCCTTAGGGCATACACCATTATAATAAGGGGTTATGTATCTTGACCCTAACAATATGAATTTGAGTATCTTTATTTTTAATAAAAAATGATTATATTTATACTTTTTTATTATTACTTTATAAATTATTAAATAATGAGTTTGATAAAAATTAGATTTTGATACGTTGAAACACAAATTGTATTTTTGGGAAATATATAGTTTAAATCGAGAAACTATTTTTGATGAATTCAAGTATTTATGAAATAAATTTTGTTTTAATAAAATATTGTTATTAAATAAAATTTATTTAAATATAAATGATTATATAATTTTATGAAGTCAAATGTAATTTTTAAAAGGTCTAGAAACTGCTATTATTGCAAAAACCTATATTTTTAATAAATGAGGATTTTTGATTTAATATTTTAAATTATAATATTTAGTGAATTATTTATATAAAATAAATACTATTTTTTAAATCACCATGTAAAAATTATCCAATGGTGATTTTTTCATAATTCTCTGAGACATTTAATTTTTTGGGTAAAAATTAAATATGGTATAAATATACAGTATGTATTATGACATAATAGAATAAAAAAGGTGATGTAATAAATTGTATAAATATTATAAACTACCAAAATTATGTTTCCCATTTAAAATAATCTATTTTTAAGTAATTTTATTAATTTTATAGACCCTTAATGAATCCTGCAAAAACTATATTGTATTATAAGGTTTTAAAATTAATTATTTATGAACATAACTAAATTCCACATCACCTAGGGATATATTTTAATAGGTTTAGTTCCAAAAATTTTAAAATATTAAAAGAAAACTCTTATTTGGAAGAAACATTGGGAAAAACCATGAGAATGTTAGAGATTTTAATTATTTTATCATATTGAGTTGAAAACTTATGTTTAGAAATTAATAAAGAATCCCCCTATCTTTTTATATCAAAACCCAAACAAACCCCCTTTACTCTTCACTAAAATCACTTGGTAATGAATTTACTCATACTTTCTATTTAAAGATCTATCTAAAGGTGTTCCAAATCTCTTAATAAGAACCTCATAAGATTTTAGAAGCACCCTCTCAAGGTATGTGATCCTCTACTTCTCCTCCCAATTCAAGTACCTTCTTGATATTATTCCTTAATTTTATTTCCAAACTTTCATATTTGGATATTTTTTCACACATTTCTATCAATATCCTTATGATTTAAAAGTCATGAGATACCCATTTCACTCTCATTAAACCCTTACATGAATCTTTATATACCCCCATTATGCTGCTAAAATTATCCTGTGATTTTCCATGACAAAAATTTGGGTAGTTAGTAACCATCCCCTTTTCCACTCAAGGGTATTAACCTAGATATACCTATAAATAATTTATTATGGAATTCATTATATGTAAACTATACTCCTTAATCGTGATATTTAAAGTGATGAAATACATCCTTATGTTGTATAATCTATGTGGCACAAATATGCACATATATGATATGAATGTGATAGGTGTGTCTGAGATTATATAGCCCTCCAATAAATTGGTTATTGCTTTTATCTCATTATATACCATGTATGGTGTGTTAGAGGATATCCTAATCACACTTTGTTATAATGTATTGATGGTTAGCCTTGAATTATGTTTATGATGTCATGTTTTATATTGTTTCCACATTCCCTTTTTACCTTCATGGTATTATATTATATCATGATTCAATGTTCAATTGTATGATTCTATCCCCTCTTATGTTATATTGATATTCCTATTGAATCACATTTACTAATTTTACTTATGATATGATTTGATTATCCCTTTACTATTTTTTATAGATCACCCCTTTCTTATGTATGTCGTAAGTTATCCCATACTGTTTTAGAAGAGCAATGAAATTTTAAAAGCATGTTATGGAGTTTTAAAATGAAGTTTTTATACCAATATTTAAAGTTATTATGTGATGTACCTAATTTCAAAAATACACTAGGACTCACAGTATTCTGAGATTGTATGATGTGTACCTTTATGTAATAAATCATGAATTAAAGTGTATTAAAATATGGTTTGTCATAGCTGCTTCCTATGGTAAATATTCTTGGACTTCATTCCCCTAAATCGGTATCACACCAAAAATTTAGTTCAAAATAACAAAAAAATCTATATCTTTCTTAACACGTAACACTGATATTTAAGTGAATTGTAAAATATGATATAAATATTATTATTTAAATGTGATTATTATAACCAAGCCATTGAATTAACATGCATGAATATGGGTAACCACATTATGAAATATTTTTAAAATTTTCCTAATCAATACAAATGTATTGATTAATTATTATTAAACAAGAACTCAATTCTTAGTGAAGTCATTTTATGCATAAAAAATATTTCTTTTCAAAAAATGGTTTTTATATCCTTTTGGAAGTAAATATTATAATAAATTTATGAAACTTTTAGAAATTATATTTTATAAAATGAACTTAATTTTTCCAATAATCATATCAAAATTAACTTAGTTTGGAATTTTTTTCCAAAATGATTGATTTTTCATCGAAGAGTGAAAATACCCATTTTTTAAACACCATAATTTATTCTCATTAAATCAAGAAATTTAAAATTACCATTATATTTTGGATTTTTTCATAAAGTGACATATGATAAAATTTATTTATAATAATAGAATTAATTCTATTTTAATTATAAATATTTATGATTTTGATATAAGTTAATTTTTATTCTTAAAAACACATTTTTATAAAAACTATTTTTCATTGTGTTTGATGCATTTATATTAAAATTTATTTTTTCCACTCATAAAAATTGAATCTTGAAAAAATGGATAAAATATTTGGAATCAATATGTTCAAATTTGGTAAATAGGTCCCTTTATGTTTTGATAATTATGAATTGTAACTATGGTAAATATTTGTTACCATAGTTAGGGTAAAATGGATAAATGGGTTAAAACTATGAGATATAGTCTAAAAAAACCCCACACTTGAATTTATTTTATTTTATGTGATTTATTAGACCATAAAATTATAAATTTGAATATATGGAATTTTGGTGCCATTTTCCTTTGATAATGACATTTATATTTTTTTAGGTAAAGGAAATTTCAAAATGTCACTCTCTTGCATTTAATTTCTATTACATGTAAACATAGGAATAAAAATAAGTTTTGAATGATTATTAAATGTTATTTTGATAATAATGAAATCATATTTATAATGGTAGTATATTTATAATTTGTAGTGATTATATAATTACCTCAAATGCTTATACAATGATAACACAGTCCTTATGCAAGTAGAGGAAAAATAAAATTAATTAATTTTAAAAACATAAAAAGTAATGTGTTAGGGTTAATTATAGTGAATTAATAACTTTTTCATTAATAATATTTCATTAATTTGGGTTACTATAACAACCCTGTTTTTATTACACACTTAAACATGATTTATTACATAAAATCTTCACTTGATATAACATATAAGATCTAGAGGCCTAGTGTCTTTTGGTCTTAGGAACAATACATAATGACTTAAAATATGAAACATGACATATTTTTTGAAAAATTACTTTACATGACCATTACATTCCATCGTACTTAGCATTTCATGGGGTAACATGAGGTCATGCATAAGAAAATGGTGAGCTATAAAGCCCAGTAAGGGATTAAACAAGGAATAAAATAAATAACACAATACTTTTTAGGAAATAGGAACACAAATGGATCATAATAGAAAAATAACATAAAGTCATGATATATCATGATTTTCATAACATGGAAATGTGACAACAAAACATAGCATGGTATTAACATGAGCCAAGGCTCATTGAACATGGAGCATGAGTAAACCCTCATTGCACTTGAATTAGAAATAGTAAATCCTCATTTCACTTGAATTATAATGAGTAAATCCTCATTTCACTTAACATATCATGATACTAATCTTTAACCAATTCATTGGAGTGCTATCAGGGAACACCCTTCTTAAACATTTCATTTCATACATAAGTGTGCCATATGGGTCATATAACATGGAATCAATGAATATCATCATTTATTACACAATAAAGGAATTTTTAATTCATAAATGAAACTAAATAACCAATAAATTTTTTTTCATAAAGATTAATACCATTTATAGATAAATGGGCATGATATTTACTACATAATGATTTTGGCTTGGAAAATGACGGTGCAATTTCGGCAGCCTAACGACGTGACATAAGACGTCATAAAAAAGGAAGATGAAAGCAAAATGGGTGTGTCATCATATTTAAATGACATTTATAGTAAGGGGGTCATATATATACATGTACTAACAAAAGTAATGTAATTTGGATTCATAATATAAAATAATTGCTTGAATGTAAATAAGGAGAGAGAAATTCCTTACGGAATTTCGGCATGGTAACAGTTGTACATGGGAGGAATTAATGAGAGAGATATGGGTATATCATCATTTAAACATAAATATAGAATTATGGGGGAGGTGAAAAATCATACCACAACATTTTTAAATGAAACTTAAAGGTCATGAAAACTTAAAGAAAATTGGAAAAAAATGAGAAAGGAAGAAATCCCTTACTTGGAAGTGTGATCCAAAAGGCTTGGGAGAGGCTTGAGAGAAGATTATTGTGAGATTGGGGTGCCTTGGGAGTATTATTGAGATAGGAGGTAAAGGGTTGGATGAACTCTAAAGGCTTCAAGTGAAAAGGAATTGGGAGCTTGGGTGGGTTTATATAGGAAAGGAGAGAGAATTCTTTATTATTTAGGTTTGGGACACCACACATTAAAATAAAGAAAACCACAAAGAAAACCATGGTTTTTGCCCATGGTTTTTTCCAATGGGTAGTTGAAATCAATATTTTATAAGGAAAACAGCTGGAATTCTTAAAATAACAGGATTTCTTATGTAGAGGTGAGTCACACACTCAAGGAAATCAATTTAAAAAGCTAAAATGTTTTATAAGTCTTGAAGGGTCTACTAAGGCTTTGTAAAATAAACCAAAGAAACCTAAAATCACACTATTTTAATGTTAAAACATATATTTTCCCAACATAATATTTATATTGTTTTATTACATCACTATTGGGTCATTATGTTGTCATAAAACGCATTATATATTTAAACAGTATTTAATTTTTACCTAAAAATTTGTGTGTCTCAAAAAATTATGAAAAATTTATTATTTGATAATTTCAATGTGATGATTCCAAAAATAATATTAATTTTATCCAAATAATTTTTTGAATATATGAATTTCCACTTTTAAAATAAAAAACGACATTTATCAAAAATTCATTGGTTTTGACAAAAAAACTTTCAGACCATAATAAAAATTACAATTTTATTCATAAAAATTATACGATCATTTATACTTAATAAAAAGTAATTTAATAATAATAATATTTTATTAAAATATTAAAAAGTAATTTAATAATAATAATATTTTATTAAAATATTATTTAATTCAAAAATACATTAATTTATCAAAATAGATTCCTTAGTTGAATATTATCTAAAATTACTATTTGTGCTTTAAAAACTATTTAAAAAGTAACAATAATAAAATGAATGTATATTCTTTATTATATACAAAAATAATGCACATAATCATAGTGCTAAGGTCTTGTTACATAACCCCTTATAATACCCACATATTACCGAAGGGTAAGGTGTGTGATGGCGACAGACTCTTGGGGTGGCTTGGATAACATCACTCGGGTGGTAATCTCTATCAACTTCTACTTCTCCCATAGGCAGTTCCATTTGAGCTTAACAAGTTAAATATCAACTTGATATTGGTCAAGAGTTAATCCCAATGAAGCCACCTCCTTTCAAAGCTTCGACAAAAGGTCTTCGTATGGGGAAAATCTACTGGATGAGGCCATCACTTCCTTTGTCTGAGTAAATTGGATTTGTTAAAGCCCTATATTTATATTATCATGTGAGAACTGTTCAACGACTATATTAGCAACAATCACAATTCTTAATGGTATTTTAAAATTGAAAAACATAAAACCAAATAAGTTCATATTTTATATAACCATTTTACATAATAGGACATTTAATTAGATCAAGAGGAATTTCCATTAACAAAAGTTTGTGTCATTACAATCTTTCCCCCTTAAGAAATTTCACCCTGAAAATTTCCTTTTCCCACACTAAAAAAGACGTGGGTAACTCTGCTTCATCACTTCCTCCAATTCCCACGTCACTTCTACAAAATTGTGGTTTCTCCACAACACCTTGATGAGGAGAATTGTATTATTTCATAGAAATTTTTCTCTACGATCTAAGATATTCAATGGCTGCTCCTGATAAGAAATATCATCCTCTAACTGTACTACTTCTAAAGAGAGTACATGTGAAGGGTCTGCTATGTACTTCCTTAATAGGGATACAATAAAAACATCATGTACTTTGGCCATGATGGGTGGAAGTGCTAGTCGATAGGCCATAACCCCAACACAATCTAGAATGTCGAAGGGGCCGATGCACCTAGGACTTTACTTCCCTTTCTTTCCAAAACCCATGACCTTATTTCATGAAGATATGAACAGAAATACCATGTCTCCAAATTTTAACAAAATCTCTTATCGATGGTTATCAACATAAATATTATGTCGACTTTGAGATACCTTGATATGCTACTAAATGGTTGTCACCTTTTCCACCATTTCTTCGACCATTTCAGGTCCTAGCAGATTAAACTCACCAACTTCATCCCAACACGCCAGTGTTTTTATCCTTTTTCCCTTAAAGGGATTCATATGGTGCCATTCAGATAATCAAGTGGAAACTACTATTGTAGGAGAATTAAACTAGTGGATGATGTTGGTCCCATCCTCCTTTGAAGTCCATAGAACACGATCTTAACATATATTCAAGTGTTTTAATAGTTTGATTAGATTAACCATCAGTTTGAGGATGATAGGACCTACTAAAGTTTAGTTCAGTGCTTGGATCATGTTGGAGACTTTTCCCGGACTTAAAGGTGAATATAGGATCATGATCAGATACAATAGATTGTGGCTCTCCATGCAGCCTTACCACTTCTTTAGTGTAAATACGTGCAAGTTGATCCAATGAGAGGTCCTCTCAAATCACGGTAAAGTGAGATGTCTTTGTAAGATAATCCACAATGACCCATATAGCATTGTTTCCTCTGGATGTCCTTGGAAGTCCAGTGAAAAATTCCATGGTAATTTTGTCCCGCTTCCATGTTGGTATGGGTAGTTGTTGCATCATCCCCTTATACTTTTGCCTCTCAGCCTTTACTTTCTGACATACCAGGCACTTTGATGTATACTCAGCAATCTCCCTTTTCATATTGTCCCACCAAGAGTTTTCTTGGAGATCTCATTACATATTTGTGCTCCCCAAGTGAATAGATAAGGTTGAACTATGTGTGTAATTCATAAGCCACTTCTTTATCTCTAGATCAGATGGTACACATAATCATGACCCAAATCTCACAATCCCATTCTTATCAACCACAAACTCTGAGGATTTCCCATATCTGATAGCTTCCACACCATTCCGAATTTCCACATCCTTTCTTTGAGCATCCTTTATTTTCTCCATGAGGGACGGTTGAGAAATCATTTGATAAAGGATTGATGATGTTCCTCCCTTAATGATTCCCATGTCCATCCTCTACAAATTTAAGAATATTGGATCCTTTTTTAATTCTCATAATTGATAAATATGCATGATCCTTTCTACTTAGAGAATCATCCACCTTGTTTACCTTACCGAGATGGTAGTTAATTGAGCAGTCATAATCCTTGAAGAGTTATATCCATCTTTTTGGTGCATAATAAGATTTTTTTTCTATGAATATATATTTTAGGCTCTTCTGATCAGTATATATCTCACACTTATCCGCATAGAGATAATGACACCATATTTTCAATTTAAATTCACAACCGCCAACTACAAATCATGTGTGGGGTAGTTTTACTCATGGAGTTTTAGCTACCTTGAGGCATATGCTATCACTTTATCCTTCTGCATCAACACACAACCCATGACCTTCTTCGAAGCATTACTAAATACCACAAAACGTTTTCCACTCGTGGGTAATGTGAGCACAGATACAATGATTATCCTCCTTTTGAACTCCTTTAAGCTTTCTTCACATTCATCACTCCAAGAAAACCTTTCTCCCTTCCAAGTTATCTTGGTAAGAGGTTTGGAAAATCATGGTAAATTTCTCACAAATCGATGATAATATCCAGCTAACCCCATGATGCTATAGATATCTGTTATTGATATTGGCCTTGACCATCCCTATATTACTGTTGTCTTGGAGAGATCCATAGATATCCCATTTCTTTTAATGATATGACCTAATAATGAGACCTACTTCAAACAGAACTCACACTTTCTATACTTTTCATAGAGCTTCTCCTTTTGCAAGGTCTCTAGTATAGTGTTTAGATGCTCCTCATGATCCTCCTTGGTTTTGGAGTATATTAGAATATCATCTATAAAGACTACCAAAAATTCTTAGAGGCAACCTCTAAAGACTCTATTCATTAGGTCCATGAATATTGATGGAGCATTAGTGAGTCCTAAAGGCATTACTACGAATTGATAGTGCCCGTATCTTGTAAGAAAAGCAGTCTGGGGGATATCTTCTTTCTTCACCCTTACTTAATAATATCCCAACCACAAATATACCTTGGAGAAGTATTGTGCTCTACAAAGATTATCGAACAAGTCATAAATTCATGGAATAGGATGTTATTTCTTTATTGTAATTTTTTAATCTCACCATAATCGATGAAATGGTGCATTGAACCATCCTTCTTCTTGACGAAGAGGACTGGTGCACCCCATGGTGAAGCACTTGGGCATATAAAACCTTTATCTCGATTCTCCTGTAGTTGTTTCTTCAGATCCTCAAGATCTACAACACCCATTCTATACGAAGTCTTGGATATTGGAAATGCCCATGGTATAAGGTCAATTGACAATTCAACATATCTTCTAGGAGGAAGACCAGAAAATTCCTCAGAAAAAACTTCAGTTAATTCCCTCACAATAGCCATGTCTTCAAGGATGGTTGCTTCCTTAGACTCAATCATCTGACCCAGATACGTGTTCTCATAGGGTAATAATATCCACGCTTGAGATGCTGGTTCTAAAGAAGATTCATCTTCCTCAATGAACATGTATATAATTGGGGCTCGATTCTCTATATGGGGATTGATTTCCCTCTCATGAAAATTTATGTTGGATCTGTATAAGGAAAGGAAATCCATGTCGAGAATTGCATCAAATTACACCGGAGGGAGTATGATGAGGTTCTCTGGAAAGTTAAATCCACTGATTATGATAGGGGAAGAGTTATATTCATGGGATGCAATGATTGCACCATTTTTCGTACTCACTGAAATCTTTACTTCCTTGATTTGTGATGGTGTTGAGATTGTTCTACTAATCTTTTGGGTTTGAAAAGAACATATAGCACTAGAATTAAAAAGTACGTTCTCTATTCATGAATGAATAACTAGCATACCTATCACCACTTTTTTGAGGTTCACTTCGGCTGTAGTGATGAAAAAAGATCGCCCTTTCTACCTTAGAGGTTGTTGGTTGCCTTTGAAAACCCTTGGATTAGGGAACTAATTTGCAAGGTGCCTTGGTTATTTGCAGTTGAAGTAATGAACGACACGTTGAGGTTTGAACAAAGCGTTACTATCCTCTTTTGAAGTCGTGGGTTTTTCTTATCAGCAATTAAAGGATAGGTTCCCTTCTCTTCCACACCTAAATCATTTCCTCATCCCCTTCAGTCAATTTCTGGGGTGCTTCTTTCCACACCTCTAGCAATTGGGATGCTGGATTTTCTTAGCACTGTTGGATTTATCCATTGGAATTCTAGAATTGAATTACACCTTACGCTTCTTACCCCCATGATACCCCTGAGATTATTTGATCTCCATTTCATCCTTGAGGGTACATCAAACAATTTCCTCATAGTTTTCGAAGTCATGGATCACCAGGGATTTCTGTAGGCTAGGTTTCATCCCACCAAAGAAGCGGTCAACCTTGCATTCAAGGGTAATGAAAAATATAGAGGAGTATTTTGAAAGCCTTGTGAAGTTTTCCTCATACTCTCCAATGTATTTGTCATATTTTTTCATGAGGTCAAGGAAGTCCCTTTCTATCTTATGTTGGAGGGTGTAAGGAAAATATTTATCGAAAACCATTTTCCAGAAATCCTTCCATTCCAATGCCTCAATCTCCTCCTCATGATCGCATTTTTGATCAATTTCCACTATTTATATACTTCACCTTTCATATTATAAGAATATAAAAGAGGCTTCTCTTGTTCAAAACATTGATGGATGGAGAATACCTTTTCAATGGAGTTCATCCATTGTTCGGTGATTGAGGGATCAGATGACCCATTAAAAGTAGGAGGCCTTTTTCTCTTAAAGATCTCGATTGTGACTTGTTCTTTCTTAGGGGGGGGGGGTTGAATATTCCTATTGACCCATGTTTCTATTCATATATTGAGTTAACCAAGAGAGTATCGTGACAAAGTTCACAATTCCCGCTCCCATTGTATTGGGCATCTCATTAGAACATTCATAACATTGATCTTCACATTATTTGTTAGCCTGAGTCCTCCTATTACCGACCATTGGCTAGAATAAAAGGAAATTTAGGGGTAACACATAAAGGGTAATCCAAGGAAAAAAACATATGACTTATAAATAAACTTTATTTCCTTAACTTATGAATCTATATGCTTAAATCAATGTTATACATGATCTACTTTCTAACATATATTCTTAGGGCCATTTTTTTAATTCTATTAATAATGGTTCATACTATGTTTTTCAATTTACCAAAGCATATACCTCGGGAGGTTTGTAACCCATAGTGCATCGAGTACCATTTTTATGTACCAGGATACCTCGGGTCAAGTCTGAAATTCCTTGTCAGAGTTTTCACTCCTAGGTATATATGTGCTAGATCCTCCTCTACCTGCTCGTATCCAGATATGGATGTAATTGCTTGATAAACTAATTACTAAATACTCATAAAAATTTAGGTTTTTCTTTATTATAATTAGTCTTATTTATAAGGATTCACTTGGGTTTTCTAATCCTAGTCCCAAAAATAACTAAAACTATCCTCTCATACCAACTAAAACAACCCTGATTTTATTACACACTTAAACTTGATTTATTACATAAAATCTTCACATGATAAAAAATAGAATATCAAGAGGTCTAGTGTATTTGGGTCTTAGGAACATTACATAATGACTTAAAACATGAAACAAAACATCTTTATTGAAAACTTCCTTCATATGACCACAACATTCCCTCATACTTAGAAATTCATGGGGTAACCTGAGGACATGCATAAGAAAAGGGTGAGCTATAAAGCCCAGTAAGGGAGTAAACAAGGAATAAAATGAATAATATAATACTTGTTAGGAAATAGGAATATCAATGGAGTATTAGAGAAACAAGAACATAAATGCATGATATAGCATGATTATCATAACATGGAAATGTGGCCACAACACTTAACATGGTATCAACAAGAGCCAAGGGTCATTGCACATGGAGCATGAGTAAAACCTAATTAAATTTGAATTAACATGATTAAATCCTCATTTAACATTAATTAGAATGGTTAAATCCTCATTGAACTTGAAGTATCATGATACTAATCTTTACCCAATGCATTGGAGAACTATCAGGGCACACCCTTCTTAAATAATTCATTTCATGCATAAGTGTGCCACATGGATCATAAAACATGGAATCATTAAATATCATAATTTATTCCAAGATAAAGAAATTTGGAATTAATAAATGAAACTAAATAACCAATAAGTAAATGTTAATAAAGGTGAATACCCTAGATAGATAAATGGGCATGGTATTAACTACATAATGATTTTGGGTTGGAAAATGGTGGTGCAATTTCTACAGCATAATGACGTGACATAAGAATTCATAAAAAAGGATGATGAGAGAGAAAAGGGTGTATAATCATATGAACATGAAATATAAATTAAGTGTGTCATATAGATACATGTCCCAACATAAGTAATGTAATTTGGATTCATAATACAAAATAATTGCTTAAATGTAAATGTGGAGATAGAAATTCCTTACAGAATTTTAGCTTGGTAACGGGTGTACATGGGAGGCATTTATGAGAGAGAAAATGGAATATCATCATTTAAAAATAAATAGGGAAGTATGGGGGAGGTTAAAAATCATACCCCAACATTTTTTATTGAAAATAAAAGGGCATAACAACTTATAGAAAATTAGACAAAAATGAGAAAAGAAGAAATCCCTTACTTGGAAGTGTGATCCCAAAAGCTTGGGAGAGGATTGATAGAGGATTCTTGAGAGCTTGGGGTGCCTTGGGAGGATTATTGAATAAGTAGGGAATGGGTTTTATGAAATCCAAAGGCTTTGAGTGAAGATAAAGTGAGAGCTTGGGATGGTTTATATAGGGAAGGAGGGGGAATTCTTTATTATTTAAGTTTGGGACACTACACATTAAAATAATGAAAAACACAATCCATACCTAGGTTTATTCACATGTATTTTTACAAAGGGGAGTGGAAAAAATTATTTTATAAGGCCAATGTCTGAAATTAATAAAATAATAGGGTTACTAATGTGGAGGTGAGTCACACTCTCAAGGAAGTCAATTTAAAAAGCTAAAATGTTTTATAAGTCTTGGAGGGTCCACTAAGGCTTTGTAAAATAAATAAATAAAACCTAAAATAACATTATTTTAATGGTAAAACATATATTGTCTGAACATAATGTTTATAGTATTTTATTACATCACTATTGGGTCATTATGATGTCAAAAAACACATTATATATTTAAATGGTATTTAATTTTTACCCAAAAATTCAACCATCTCAGATTATTATGAAAAATTCACCATTAGATAATTTTGACATCTTGATTAAAAAAAATATTAATTTTATCCAAATAATTTTTTAAATATTTGAATTTTTACTTTTAAAATAAAAACCGACATTTATCGAAAATTCATGGGTTTTGACACAAACAGCTTTCAAACCTTAAAAAAATTACAATTGTATTCATAAAAATTATATGATCATTTATACTTAATAAAAATTAATTTAATAATAATTCATTTTTATTAAAATATTATTTAATTCAAAAATCAATTAGTTTATCAAAATATATTTCTTAGTTGAATATTAACTGAAAATACTATTTGTGATTTAAAAACTATTTACAAAGTAAAAATAATAAAATGAATGTATATTATTTATAATTTAAAAAAATAATGCACATAATCATAGTGATCAGGTCTTGTTACATAACCCCTTATAACACCCGCATAAGACTGAAGGGTAATGTGTGTGATGGTGACAGACTCTTGGGGTGGCTCAGATAACATCGCTCGGGTGGTAATCTATATCAACTTCCTCTTCTCCCATAGGCGGTTCCATTTGAGCTTAACATGTTGAAGCTCAACTTGGGATTGGTTAAGAACAAATCCCAATGAAGCCACCTCCCTTTAGAGCTGTAAAAATGTGATTCGTATGAGGAAAGTCCACAGGATGAGGCCATCACTTCCTTTTTCTGAGTAAATTGGATTTGTTAAAGCTCTATATTTATACTAATCATGTGATCACTGTTCAATGGCTATATTAGCAATGGTCAAAATTATTAATGGTATTTTAAAATACAAAAACATAAAAACAAATAAGTTAATATGTTATATAACCATTTTACATTATAAGACATTTAATTATATCAAGAGAAATTTCCACTAATAAAAGTTTGGGTCATTACTGTTAAATAGATTATATAAAAATTCCATTGCTATATTAATGTCTTTAAATTCAAATTATTTTATTAATTCTTATAATGAATTTAATTGTATTTTATGTTAAATATTATTTTATTAAATTATTAAAAAATAATAAAAATATGGAAATAGGAAAATTTGGATTAAAAATGGTCATAAAGTTCTTACCTTTTCTATTTATGATCCAATTTTTATCTTATATATAGAATTATAACCCTTTAAGATTGAAAAAGTCATTAAAATGGTTAAGGTTAAAATTGGTTAACGAAGGGGTTAAACCAAAATACATGATTTAAAATACCACTTAAACTTATAGATTTTATTGTTTAAGGGATTTGAACCATATCCTGTATTATATTTGCAATGTTTTCCACATGTTTCCACTTTCAAAAGAAAATGACTTTATTATATTTTAATATTTTTTTTCAATTTCATGTGTGTCCTTTCCTTCACTAATAAAGGGACACCCCTTCTCTATATTATTTAGAATACTTTGAGCCACATAGATAAAAAAAACCCTACTAAATTATCTTATAAACTTAAATCGAAACAAATTAGAGGTTTTATTCTTCTTAAAATACCATAAAGGTGTCCTTTAGACGGGATTTAAAGGAGGTTTACTGAAGAAGAGGTAATCATCTTATTAGACTTATTTGATTTTTTTTCTTATTATACCTCCTATAATTATGTTTTATTAATCATAAAATAATAAATTAAGTATTCTAAATATACTAAAATGTAATTATGATTATGGAACAATCATTTTACACATCATTTCTTTCAAATGAAAAATTAAAGTAACGCTTGCGCGTATATGTGTACAACCGTCACCACACATAGATGTGTTTCATTTTACTCCACCATCATTAATAGTTGGTTATTATGATATATTTAATGATTATATATGATATTTATGAAATAATTGTAATAATTTAGTTATAATATCTTATATACCTTCTTATCTTTTTCCATTGGAAATTGATAACATCACTCGTGCGTATGTGTGGACTGCCACCTCTATGAGGTGATGTGATTTGTTATTCATTTTAAATTTACATGGATGGTAATAAGGAAAAATTTAATGAATATATATGATATATTAATGATTTTATAAAGGTGAATTATTATTTACCTTTCTTTCATTCCAAGCATCAAAAAATGGAAATATCACTCATGAGTACATAAGAACTATCATCTCCAAAAAGTGATGTAATTTGTTTTTCATCAAAAATTCATTTTAATAATTATAAATATTTATTAGATGAATAAATATTATAATTATTATATGATTAAGATTCTAGATATGATGAAACCATTACCACTTTATAAGTACCAAAAACATCTAATCGAAACATGCATGGAAAACAAAATAGTTTTCACCATGATGTTCATTTTAATGAAAAATTATCAATAAAAGTAAAATTAGAAATTATAATGGAATGATAAATAGTAAGTTATGTATTAATATTATTTTTAATATATGTATAATAAATATATATTTGTTATACATGGGATTTGAATGTGTATGAACCAGGATGAAACTTGAGGTAGTTGTTCTTCTTCTCGATATTTTTTCATTAGAATATCTGATGTTATGAACCTATTTATGTTTATGAGGTGCATATGATAATCATTTGACATGATATGTTATGAATCCTCATTAATTTATGGTATATAAATTTAAAATTTAAATTAATTCATCCAAGGGGTTTTGGTTTTAAAGTTACAAAAGCAGTAAGGTTTATCATATAAAATTGTATTCTTTGATACATATGTTATGTTATACACCTATGTTATTTTATTAGTTCATATACTGAAACTTTTATATGTTGTATCATGAGTAACCTTATTTTCATGGTATTTAAATTTTCATTTGAAATTATTTTATTCATGGTGGTTATTGGGAAAAAATCCCTCAAGGTGTCATCATGATGTATTTGGGGGTGATTATGTTCATTGTCAAAGCTAGATAACCAGGAATCAGTATGGTTGGTGTTGTTGAAGCTGATATTTAATGTGGTGTAGTTTCCCAGTGTTTTCCAAATTTTTGGGCCACAAAATTAGAAGTTTTTTTTTATAAAAAATGATGTTTTTCTACCAAGGAGTTCGCGGACCATGAATTTCAGTTCATGGACCACAAAGGTGGCATGCAGAAGTGTGAAGAAAAATTAGAAAATGAAGAGTTTACACATAGAATCACTATACAAATTGTAAATCATGCTATGTGAACCACATATATAAATTTGTTTGTGGGATGCTCGTAGTTCGTGGGAGGCTCATTTTTCATGGGAGGCACATTATTGACTAAATCGAGGTAGTTATTTTTTGCTTCCAAAAAGGGTTTCCATTTGAGGATGACATCAGCCTCATAAAGGATAAAGTTACTATGAAGACCACATAACATAGTTCATAATAAAGGTTGTTCCACATAGAATTTTTTAGTAATTTTGATCAGTGGGGTTTGTAGATCTATTTTCCTTTACAAAGACCCCTAATCATATCATTAAAGAGGGAGAATTTCATTAGAAAGTTTGATCAATATAGGTTGAATTTGGGGAAGTATGAATTAGTTTTCAAGTAAGAATTATAAGAAATGATAAGAGTTTCATGAGGTAGAAATTCTATGAAAGGGTAAGTCTTCAAAAATATTTTATAGAATGGTTTTTAGGGGTTTGATATCTCCCAAATAAAAAAGATAAACAAAAAATCAGTGGTTTGTGGATGTATTATCCATATGTGAAGTAGAGGTAGTCTGTGAAGGAAATGTTGTCTATGAAGCACTCGTGACACATAGTCTAAGGTAGTTCACAGAGGAAGCAAGATAATTTATAGTGAGTATAGGAAAGTTTGTGAAGGGAAAAAAATAGTTCATGAAAACAATTTCCCAAACTAATAGTATTAAAAAAAGAGGGAATTCAATAGATCATCTACCTATAGTTGAGGATGCATTCATTATTGACAATGAAGGAAACTACAATTCGATAATTTTTTTATGTATCCTTTCTAGAGAAGTGAGAAATACAAGAGGAATAAGGTGATCCTTTCCACTGGTAGTGATACATAGAAAGAGTCTTAGGGATTGACTCTTGGGAAAGAAGTGATATAACCCTAAACATTTTAAAGTTAGTGATCCTAGGCATATAAGTGTTCTATCCCAAACCTTTTAATTTGAAAGTGATCTTTAGTGGATTTTGTACATCAATAATTTCCCATTTTATGCTACCTAGACATATAACAATGAGGGTAAATTAAGTAAAAAATATGTGTCTCATTCATGATTTTAGTTTTGTTCATTCATTACTACTAAAAAGAGAGAGAAGAGTGTTTTTAACAACGAAACAAGATCTGAATAGGAAGTTGTTTTAATTCTTCATACCTTGTTTCACCCCCCTCTTAGGGTATTTAACCTAGATGAGCTAACAATTAGAATCACATCTAATGGTTGAAAGTTTTTTGTTCTCTCTCAGTTTAATAAATTGAAGAATTTAATCATAAATGGATTCTGATCTTTGATGAAAACAATTTTTAGCCAAGGAAGAATTGAATGAAACACTTATTTAAATAATTGGTTATGGATGTATTTATATCTAAAAGTCTTGTTACTTTTTCTAGTATGGGTAGTAATGATTTATTAGAAGAAGAAAATATATAATTTTATGTTGATTCAAATGGAATAAATGCCTTAAAGGGATCCTTATCTAATGAAATCTATACAAAGGTGATGTCATGTAAGTCATCACATGTTATATAGGAAATGTTACTAAATATTTATGAGGGTGACATAAAAGTGAGATAATAAAAATTGTAGGTTCTATAGAATAAGTATGAGGATATGAGAATGAACCCTAATGAATCTATCGATGCATTCTTTGACCGGGTGAATGTTATTATTGAAGACATGTGTGGTCTCAGAAAATTTATTGAAGATAAAAATATTGTTAAGTTCATCTTGAGAAAACTATCAGCTTGGTTTAATCTGAAATTTTATGTATTGTAAGATAAATATACAAAAGACTTGTATTTGAATAGATTGAACAATATTTTCTTCACATACAAGATTAGAAATAATGATAACGTTGCTGTGGAAAAGGTGAAGTCCAAATAAGTGGAATTCAGTTCCATTAAGAATATCACTATTGAAGGTAGTTAGGAGGTTGAAAATTTGGATGATGTCATGTCATTCAGATCCTCAAATATGTAAATATGAATAGTAAAGTTCAAAGGGATACTTCTACTTTCATACTTTTGATGTGGGAAGATTGGAAATCTTTTTACAAAGTGTCCTAAGAAGTTTCAAGATGATGATGAATACAATTATGAAATTCTTGGGAAGAATTATTCATCCAATGTAAAAGGTAGGAGGAGTACCAAGAAAAATTTCTTCAAAAATAATAGTCTACTTTCAAAAGAAGATGATAGTTCAGAAGAATCTAATTCATAATAATTAGTGGATTTTAAGGATCATGAAGTAGATTCTATGGTGGAAATTGTATGAAATTATCTAACAAGGGAATATAGTGACAATGATTAAGGATAAGTAAAAGGAAACATTTACATTCAGATACAATTAGTTCATTCACATAATGAAATATATGTTTGGATATCCAAAAAAATAAATCCAATATGGTGGTTAATGATGCATAAATCTATATAAAACAAATAGAAGAAGAAAATTATGAGTTATAGTCTGAAATTGGAAGTCTTAAATCTTCAATACTATATGATTTTGAAAAGGATGTTGAGTACAAACTAATAATTGAAGAAAATAAAAGAGTGATAAATAGTTTGACTAACAATGGAAAAATAAACTCAAATTTATTGAATAACTTTAAGAGGAAGTTGAAAGTATGTGAAGGAAAGTGAAAGATCCGGAGAAACTCTTGATTCAAGAAAAGATGGATACAAAGATAAATGAAAAATTAAAAGTGGGGGAAAATACATGAGACGTGTAGATGTCTTGGTTGTTGAAGGTATCAGTCACAACTTACTAAGTGTAGGTCAACTGTGTGACTTAGGAAATGCCATAATATTTTCAAAGAAATTATGTATCGTTATGGAAAAAATATGGTGCAATTGTTTTATAGGGATAGAGCACAAAGTAAAATCTCTACCTTGTATGTGGAGAAGAAGATATGTTCTTTTTTTTTACCAAGGAATAAGAAAACAAGTTACAGAATACACATCTTAGTCATTTGAGCCAAACATAATTGGAAGATCTGGTGAAATGTGATACTACATCAGACCTCCCAAGGTTATCATATGATCACACCCATACATGCAATGTATTTCAAGATGGGAAGATCATTTGAAATACATATAAGGAAAAAGATCAAAGGTCAACAAAAGTGTTTGACATGGTGAATATTAATGTGTGAAGACCTATTTAACCAAGATCTACTTATGGAAAGAGATATTATGTTCTCTTCATTGATAACTTTAGCATAATGACATGGGTTTTAGTCATCACCTAAAAATATGAGGTGTTCGGTTGTACAAACACTTATTGAACACAAGACGAAAAGATGATGGGTCAAAGAATCCAAAAGATCTTAATAGTCGATGGAGAAAAATTCACAAATATCAAAGTTGAGTATTATGTCAAGAAACATTGGATAAGTCATCACCTTTCAATAGTAATAACTCCATAAAAAACGGAGTAGTTGATAGAAGAAATTAAATTATCAACAAAATTTCTAGAATAATGCTCATTGAGAAAGACCTTCCTGATAAGTTTTGGAAATAAGTAGCGATGAGATTAGTCTACACATCAAATAGTGATTTACTATACCCGAATAAAAATAAGACTCATTATGAGTTATTGTATGAGAAGATGCCAATGTTGAAGTAAAGCGTTTCATTCACAATAAGGTGAAACACAAGAAGTTTGAATCCCATGTAGATGAAGGGATATTTATTGGCTATTTAAAGAAAATTAAATCATATAAATGATTCAATAAGTGGATAAGAGATGTATTTAATATCAATGATGTAACTATAGTAGATATTGAGTAGAATCTTTAGAAAATACAAGATCAGTCTCAGGTGGATAGTGATGAAGAGATAAAAAGATCAAGGGATGTTCTTGTTCTAGAAGATGATTCAGAAGAAGATTTATAAAATAAAAAATATGAGCACAAAAAGTATATATAAAAATATTAAAGATAATATCAAAAATTGATAGATAGAACATAATTTGTGATTAGACAACACTAGTGTAGACAAAAAAGATGAATAATCTATTGAAAGAATCATTCTTATCATAGGTAGGTCCTAAATATTTTTAGGAAGAAACTGGACATGAAAGCTGGGTATATGCTATGAATAAAGAGCTTGACCAAATTGAGAATAATCAGACATTAGATATTGTTTCAAGGCCAATAGATAAAAATGTAATCGAGACTAAATGGGTCTTTCATAATAAGATAAATGAATTTGGTGTAGTGATTTGAAAAAAAATAACCACTAGTGTGTAGAGGGTACTCACAGATATAGGGTATCGATGTTGATGAAATATTTTCACCTATTGAAAGGCTAAAAACAATCAGATTATTCTTGGACATAGTAGTGAAAATAAATTTAATTTTTTCTAGATAGATGTAAATTCATAATTTCTGAATGGGGTTCTAGAGAAAGAAGTTTATATTGAGTATCCATATAGTTTTCTCATTCATGAAGATGATAACATAGTTTGTAAACTGAGGAAGGCACTATATGGACATAAACAAGCACTGATAGAATGGTATTCAAGTATCTATAAGTTTTTAAAGAAAACCAGTTTTCAGTTTGGTGGATTTGATTATAATTTATATGGTAATAATGATAGTAATCAAAGGATTATAGTGATAATATATGTTGATGACATATTATTTGGGGGATCAGATGAACCATAATGAATACATTTCATAGAATTTATGAAAAGTGAATTTGGGATGTCTATGATTGGTGAACTACCATTTTTCTTGGTTTACTAGTGACATAAGGAAAGAATTGAACATTCATTTGTCAAAATAAATATTCCAAGGAGGTTTTTAAAATATTAGGAATGGATAATTCAATAGAGATGATGACTCTGATGGATACCCGGATGAAACTATCATGGGTTGATGAAGGAAATGCAGTTAATGTCACCGAATATAGGCAAATCATTGGTAGTCTATTGTACTTGACAACAAAAAGACCCAATATCATTTTTCCAGATGTCAAGAAAGAATATATTAAAGAAATATCAAAGAAATCCACTTATTTGCAGTGAAAATAATACCTCTATATATCAAGGGAATGGTAGATTTCAGTTTGATGTATAATGAAAAATATTTATAAGAGTTATTGGGATATATAGATACAAATTGGGATGGTTTAGTATATGATAGAAAATTACACCTCCGTTGGTGCATTATATCTTGGAAGATTTTGTATTTTAGGGGAAAGAAAGAAACAATATTTAATTTCTTTGAGCACCATAAAGGATGAATACATTTTTTCTACTTAAGCGTGCACATAGTTAGTGTGTATAAAGAAGTGGTTTTATGATATGGGTGTTGAAGTGAAATATCTGATCATAATTTATTGTAATAATTCAAGTTCAATAAATCTTAGAAAAAATCTAGTCCATTACTCAAGTATAAATCACATTGAAATCAAGTATCTTTTTGTTAAGGAGAAGTTGAAGCAAGGGCTTGTGAAACTGGAGCATGCTCCTATAGAACTATAGACTATGGACATTCTGACAAAGTCCTTACCCAAGGAAGGCATAAAATAAAATTGACTAGATCTGGGAGTTTAGTCGAATCCCCACACTTGAAAAAGTGTGTATGTGGAACCCCCTCTCACTAAGGTATGATATATTTTCCTTGATATGATGATATGTGTTATTTACCATATCGTAGGCCATGAAGAAGTAACCTTTAGGTTTGTTTACAAAGTGGGAGAAATTGTGGTTACAAAAGGGAAGAAAATGTATTAATATAGATATGGGGAGAAGTTAATAGAGTGAGATTTAAATCTGATGATACTAAATATGATCGATCAAAGGTTATATATCACGACATATGGGGTTCGTGATGAAAGAATATGATTGGTTTTGTAATGAAGTGATTCATTGATGAACTTTGCATACTAATATTTTTTCTCATGCCGAGCATGGATCATGTGGGTTTAGAGTGTGTATTGAGTAAATCCTTGATCACTATCTTAATCGTAAGAAGTGAATTCTAGTAGATGATTAAAGAATCTTCAGTGAGGTAACAAAATGAGAAGTGTTGTCAACAAACCCAAAGGGGGAGATTATTGGGAAAAAATCCCTCAAGGTTCCATCCTAGTGTTTTTGTGGTTATTTTGTTCATTGAAAAATTCAAATGACTTCAAATCATTAAGGTTGGTGTTTCTGATGTATATTTTTAAGGTGGGAAACTTTCCCAGTGTTTTCCAAATTTTTGGGCCATAAAATAGGGAGTTTGTTTTTTTGGAAAAGGAAGGTTTTCCCACAAATTAGTTAATTTAAAATAGTTCATAGAACATGAAACATAGTTTGTGGACCAGAAATGAGGTATGAGTAATGGTGAAAGAAAATTGATAAAGGAATAGTTTCCTCATAGTAGTGCTATGGGGACCACAAAGCACGCTACAAAAATGGTATAACAAAATTAGTTTACAAGATGCTCACAGTTCCCAGGAGGATCATTGTCTGTGGGATGCTCATCATTTTTAAAATTGAGGTGGTGATTTATGGATACCAAAAAGGTTTTTCATTTGCAGATCACATGAGCTACCTCAAAGGATAAATTCTCTATGTAGACTATATCGTATAGTTTATAGTGAAGGATGTACCACATCGATGTTTTTAGTAATTCTGATTAGAAAGTTTTTTGGATCTATTTTTTATATAATGACCCCTGATCAAATCATTAAATAGAGAGAATTTCATTTGAAAAGATCATCACCCTAGGAATAATTTGGGGAAGTCTGAAGTAGTTTGTGAGGAAGAATTACTTAAAAGGATAAGAGTTTCATGAGGGAGAAATTATGGGAAATATAAAGTTTGTGAAAATAGTTCATGGAAGGGGTTTTCACAGTTTAATAGCTCCAAAAGAAAAAGGATCCATGAAGAATTAGTGGTTCAAAGAGGCATAAGAAATCCCTGAAGTATATTTTTACCATTAAGGAAAGGTTGTCCAGGAAGCACTCGTGCCGCACGGTGTATGGACTTTCACAGAGGAAGAATGACAATTCATAGTGAGTACAAGGACGTTCATAAAGGGAATAGAATAGTTCACAAAAGAATTTTTTTCCAACTAAAAATACACAAAAAAGAGGAAATTAAATATATAATCTACCTATAGTTGAGGGTGAATTTAATATTGATAATGAAGGGACCTACAAGTTCATAAAATATGTGTGGATCCGTTCCAAATTAGGGAGAAAAGAAAGCAGAAGAAGGTGATTATTTATATAACAGTGATACATTGAAAGAGACATTGGGTGTAACCCTTGGGAAAGTAATTGTAGAGACCCGAAGATTGACGTACATGGACATTACATTACTTTTGAAGAATACTTAATACATAACAAAAAAAGAAACACAAGGACCGTAATAGTTTAGTGTCTTTGGAAACTTGGAATATAAACAACCAATCATGTTGAACGATCTTCAACATCTCCCATAACGATCTTCCCCTTTTTGTTTCCTTACCTAAAACCTTTCTTTATTTCCTGGGGAAAATAAAACATAAAAAGGGTGAACTCAAATTCTCAGTAAGGGAAAACATAGAGAACATAAAACAATCCATAAACATTTGAAAGAAAAAACTTGAACATGAAATTTAAACATCAAAATCTTGAGCAAAGACATAAATCATGGAAGTACTTAAGGCATATATCATAATGGAACATCAACCATGATAAAATATAATGGGAATAAAACATGTAATTGTGTAAACCATTCATCACATTTTATGATTTCTATAGTATCCAAGGCATTGCTGCCAAGACCATCTTAGTGGACAAAGTCCCTTTCTGAATCGAGTTCACTCCTCGTTTCATTCCTATAACACTGAACCGGATTAACTTACCATTCCAGCCATGTCTATCTCATGAGATATAAATCTTTACCCAATGAATTGGAGTGAGATATAGGTCCCACCCATCTCATAATTAAAACATTCTTACTTGTGCCACAACATAAACTTAAAACATTCATCATAACCCAAAGAATAAAATAGGTTTCATAAACATCATATCATCATCACATAATCCATATAAAACAAATGGATATTTCATCATAAGAAAAGTGAAATCATGTAAATCACAGAGACATTATACTTGAAACATACACATATGAAATAATTTCATCTTAGATGGAAAATGATTTTGATAAAACACTTGAAATTAATTCTTGAAGAAAATATCCTTTCTTCTTCAAAATCATTTTCTTTTCACAAAATGACATTCAATTTTAAAAGTAAAGGATTTTGTTGAAAATAATCATAAAATATTGTAGAGTTTTCTTCATGAAAATAAGGTGTTATGAAACTGTAAAAATCCGTTCACACCGTATAAGTAAAAAAAAATAACAATTTCCTCGTACTTTTGTCGAAAAAGTTAAAAAGTACCTCGTATGGCAAAAAAAAGAAATATTCCTTCCATACGATGTGGTAAAAGTAAGAAAAGGGTAAAAATGTATTAAAAATACATGGAAGTAAAGTAAACATTTTATGAAAACATTTTGAGAGCATATGGACATTGATAATAAACATGACCCCCAGTAAATACTTACGAGTAAACAATCTCGGATAAGAATGAGATTGGAATAATTATCCCTTACCTTATGTCCGATATGATTCTATGTATCCGAACCTCCTGTATAATGATTTAAATAATGTCATTGACTTATTAAAGAATCATATTCATTGTTATGATATCATATATGGTTTACTTAGGACTTTATATTACCCGTTCTTTTGTAAATTCCATGTTAAAGAGTGTTTTGGGTAAAATCGTTTCATTTGTCGTCCGTGTTTTGACTTGTAATTATTCATATGATTACTTAGATCATGATTAATTAATTCCAGAGTATAAAACATGATTTATATATAATATATGTTCAGAATATACATATATATAATAGATCGATAAATGGAAAGAAATACACCGTTCATGGAGACGGTAGGCCGTACGTACGCATGAACGCTGTTTTCGTTTCCTTATTGAGTTGAATGGAATTAAGTAGATGACATACATATACATAAATCCAGTAGCTTTATAATGTCATATATTTCATTATTATTTCTTATATATACTTTATAATCATTCTTAAATGGTTAACATGGAGAATGAATCTCATCGCGTCGTGGAGACGGTAGTCCGTACGTACGCACGAGCGATGATATCATTTCTATAATTATTGAATTGAATTGGAGTGGATGATACAATATATAAGAATCATTATGATATTATAATAACTATGTATAGTTATTATTTACACCATTATACCCATCCATGTAAGGTGTTGGTGGAAAAATAGATTACCCCACGGCGTGGAGACTGTATTCCGTACGTACACACGCGCGATGATTTTGTTTTCTGTAGGATGGATAGAAGGTGAAATGGGGTTGATTAATATTTATAATAACATATCAGTAAATTAGTGATACTGATGTTATTAATTTATAAAGAAACAACTAAAGAAGAAGAAGTTGAAGAAGATAGAAGCTTGAAAGAATCGGTAGAAGAAAATTACCTCTTCTTCGATACGCCTCTTTGAAACCTCCTCTTAGGGCACTAAGATTGGTCTTTGAAGTATAAAAGGACCTCTAGGATGTTTCTAGGGAATTTTAGAAGATAATTTGGCAGGGGTTTTTCTAGTTTGAAGGCTCAAAGTGGTGTGAGTAAGAGAGGGAGGAGGTTCCCTTTTATAAGGGAGGAGAGGGGCACCTTTCGAAATCTTAAAAATATTAATTTATAATAAATATAACCCCACTTAAAAACCTCCAAAAATGACTCATATTCAAATATTAGATGATATAGGGTTTTAATCTCATCAACCAATAAAATTTAGAAATGTTAGGAAATTATTTTAAACATAATCAACTTGATTTATCCTTACTTAATCAATTTAATTTTATTTGTGGTAATAACATTCTAAATTTTAAATTATAACAAAAAATTACTTATTTGTTGTGAATTGTCCATTATTGGATAATTTATAACATTTTAGACCATATAAATTTAAATTTATAATTTTTAAATATTTTTGTGAATTTTAAACAATTTTATAATATGTTATTTTTATAAAATAACAATAGTGTCAATTTTGACACTATTCATTTATATGAATTTAAATAAAATATATACAGAAGATATGTTCGAAATAAAAGCTTTAATAGATTCATAAAATGTCATATGTATATAGAAAAGTATTGGAGCACATAAAATAGTTCATATAATATTTATTTTATTATTTTTAAAACCATTTATTTGGTTTATTTCTTAATAAAATAATTACTAAAACATTTTTGTATAATTATTTAATATACTTATTTGTTGCATAAAAATTAAAAATAAAATTCTATGATGAAGATAAATCTATTAAATTTCACAATAATACTTTTACTCTAATTTATCATCTTAAAATCACAATATTTAAATTGTTATATTTATTAAATTATTAAGGTGACAACTTTGACATCATTTAAAATAAAATAATATATGTGTCATAATCACTTTTATAAGACTCCAAATGGTTATATATTAGGTCATTGGATGATTATGGTATAGATATACACTACCATAAGTTTTGGTCAGGTTTTTGGGCCCTTTAATGGGTATTATTATTTCAATAAAAACTATATTACTGATTTTTCACTTAATAAATAATTTCTGCATCATTAATGTATCACCATTAATGATTGTTATTTAATCCCTAAAAATTATAAATAAATTATCATGATGTAGATAATTTTATTATATTTATGGATACTATTCATGTTTGATGTTTTATGATGTTTATAACTAAATTAAAATTATTATACTTATAATATTTAAGAGAGTGACATGTTGTCACTTTCTTTGGTTTTAATAATAATTAAATTATTTTCATGGTCAAAAGTCCATAAAATTAATCTAATATGACCCTTAGGTGATATGCGTATACTTTTAGACATCCAATAGAATTTTTTCATGTGTTACGGTAATTTTATAATATTATATTTACCCTTAATTACCCGATTTACCTTTAACTATGGTAAATAAACTTTACCGTAGTTACTATTCATAATTCCCAAAAATAAAAAGCAGCTTATTAACATAATTTGGACCTAATGATTCCAAATATGGAATCAATTTTCCCAAATTAAATACACAAAATTTGCAGAAATTAAATTTAAATTAATCCCATTGTTGAAAGAAAACAGGTTTTTCTTTAAAACATTGCAAAAGATTGAATTGATTTAACCTGCGAATTCAAGGTAAAATAAATGATAATTACATACATTATATTAAATGGTAAAAATATCTTCTATTTATACTTTAAAACCATTCAATATTTTAATTTAACCACATAATTTATTACGATGAAAAAAGTTGTTTTTAATTAAAATATAGCTTGTTTTCAATATTCATTAAAATATGAAAGTTATCAGAATAATATGAAAAATTTATCCAAGGTAAAATTTTATATCCTGATTCCAAAGAATAATTTTATTTTGTAAAATTTAACTTATAAACATTTCAAAAACTAGATTTAAAGTGGGTGCTCCATCAAAAGGTGGCAAAACTGCATTTTTTGAAAAATACTTATTTTACCCGAAAAATTTATTTTGTTCTTATACCATGTTCTAGAAAATGTGTAAGATGAATAATAATGTTATAAAATTCAAAATATAGTTAATACTATTATTAACGTCTAGTTCATAATAATATTATAATAACATATCGTTGTTTAGTAAAACCCGGTATTGCGTACAACACACGCTATCGAAGAAGGTCACGATTGCGTGTAATGCAAGCCAGGTCAGGGTTGTGTATAGTGCAAGACTCCTTTGTTGTTTCGTTATAATAGAATCCAACCATTTTTTCATTTATACATTTAATATATAAATATATATACTCAATGTTGCGTAGAATGACTATTATCAAATGAACTTGAAATTGTGTGTAACACAATCTAAGAATAATGTTGCGTATACTAAATGCTAATACGGTGTTGCGTATAGCGCAAGATAATCTTGGTGTATCATACAACAGAAGATATGAAAGAAATTAAGGAGAATATATCTTATAAAATATTGGGTTATTATAGTAATGAGCTGACCCTAAACATTATAAAGTTAGTGAGCTTGGGAATAGAATTGATCTAGTCCAAACCTTGTAAATTTTAAATAAGACTTAGTGGATTTGGTACATCAGAACATTTCCATTGTATACTCCTTGGATGTAGTCTAGTGTGGGTGAACCATGTAAAATCATTGTGTCTCATGCATGATATCATTTCTATTCATAAATTGCTATGAGAAAGAGGGAGAAGACTATTTTGTTTAACAATGAAACAAGATCCACAAGGGAATTAGTTTTAATCATTCATACCCAGATTCAACCCCTTAGGGTATTTAATATAGTTGGGATAATAATGGTTATAATTCAAAAGTTTCTAAAGAGGTAAGATATTTTTTATTCAATCATATTTTAATCATGGTTATTTATGCTTGAATTTACATTAAGGGAAATTATATAATACTTATCTCATAAAAACCTTTCATTTACATATCCTCAGTTTTTCATGTATTTTTTATTTAATTATACCATTTTAATATCTTTGGTGTTTTAAATTACTAAGAGAATGTTTTTAAGAAAAAAAAATACTTTATTCCATCATTGTTCTAGAATATTTTTCTTCCATGTCCATGTTTTAATAAAAAAAATTTGAAGAATATTTTTTATATTCTACTATGATTGTTTAAATTCAATTTTATGAATTTTTTAATTTTTATAAAAATATTTTAAAGGAATATTCTTTCCATTTTCTAAATGAGTTACTTTTAAATTTTTATCAAAAATGTAAAAGTAATGTTTATTTTAATATACTTTTCATGAATGAAATTTACCACCGTTATGACTGGTCAATACTTTTAATAATTATTTATTTGTTTCAAAGTTAATTTCAAATAAAATTTATTCTATATTTTTTTGAAAATTTGAAATTTTAATTATTTTATTTAAAAATGAAATGTCTATTTTCCTGAAGAAATATTACTATGACATTTTAAAGGAATTTATCATCTATGACAACATCATTTGATGATAATTATGTATTACTGGGGATATGATCCAATGATACCATACTTATTCTTTATCAAGAGGGTTTATGAATATGATGATAAAATGATTATGAAACCTATTTATTTTCCATGGGATATTCTATGATGAAATGATGAAATTTTTATGCAACCCATTTCCTTTCCATGGGTTATGATATGATGACATGATAAATGTTTTGTGATATTGTGGCACTCATGTGTATGATTTTCATTATGTGGTGGGTGAATTAAGAATTATATAGCCCTCAAATGAATTGTGTAAATATGGATATCCCATGAGATAATACAAACTGGAATGGGGAGTGAACACATTTTAGTAAGGGACTCTATCCACTATGATAGTCTTAGGAATGATCCTTAACTAAGGATATGATGTAATGTGGAGTGAACCAAATTCACTATGATTGTATTTCCAGTGATCCTTGAATAAATAAATTATTTTTATGACTATATGTATGGGAAAAAAATTACGTCGTATGCCAATGCAATGATATCATGACTCATGTTCTTTGATCCCTTTATAATTCATGTATTATGATCTTCCATGTTTTATTCCATGACTCATGTTTATGATCTATTATTTACTGGGTATGGTTTTCAAATGTTAATCTCATGTTATCATACCCTTATGACCATGTTAATCTTAAATAATTATTTATATCTCCCCTATTAACCATTATTGATCATATATTCTCACCCTTTATTATGTTTCATTTTCCCAGGATATGAATAATGGTTTTGAGTATTTTATGTCTAATAAGGGTGCTAGTTGAAGTTAATGGGAGATGATGTAAATATTTTACGTACTAGTTTTTTATGTATCTATGTTTCCACATACATTAAAACTTTATGTTTTTGGTATGCATCATAATATTATGTAATGAATATTCATTGAATAATATGTAATATATATTCTTGAAAATCATGGGTCGCTATATTCAGTATGAGAGTAGGGTTTAATTAATCTTTAGATATTAGAGTTATAAACATTGTTGAAAACCATGGGGATAAATCTAAGTATAGGATACCATTATAAAGTTTTGATAATGTATCTATTATGTGGTTTTCCTAGAAATAAATTCTTATCTAGATACTATAAGTGGATTTGGTTTTGAAACAAATTCATCTATGGGTAATAATAATTAAAATAGTTGTTTGAGTATATCTCAACCAATATTATGTTGTACAGTGAATGTACCCTTATATACACCTTATTTGATAATCCCGAGGGATATTATTGGGTCAATTAACATTTTACTTACAAACCATTATGAAGGATTATAATAAATGGTGATCATGGATGACCTAGGATAAACCTAAGGTGTCATAGATTGAAATAAATCTGTCCTGATTTAAATTTATTTGTTATTACTAAACATCATGACCATTTTTTCTCATGCTATAGTATTTACTTGTTTTCAGACTATTAAACCCACATGGGAATTTGTTGATGGGGGGGGGGGGAATAAAGATATGAAAATTTTTCATTCTTCCCCACATGCCCATGAAACTCTCATTGTCCATTTATATCTTGATCTCACTTTTTAGCAAGGTCACTCTTTTGTTCACCTGTTAAGTGATGTTCTAATTAAATGGTGCACTTATCTTAGACTTATTTAGATAAGATTGATGATATCTCAATCCATATGAACTAATTATCATCCTATTGAATATAAGAAAATAAATCACATAATAAAAACTAATTTTACCTGGTTCACCTATATTGGTCCATGACTAAGGAGAATACACTAAAATTGCATCATTGTTCCAAAATCCACTAATCTTCACAATTATTGGGGATAAAATGTTTTGGATATGGTCACTTTATGCCAAGATCACTACCTTTATAATATTTAGGGTTTGGATCACTACTAACCAAGAGTCACTCCCTTTTACTTCTCCCTTTACATATTACATCAGGAGTTAATTATTTTTAAAAAACATGAAAATGCACAAATTCACCATATAAAAGTTATTACACTGATTAGGGACCATTGATCTTCATAGTTATTTTTCAAAAACGGATTGTGAACATCATCATCATAACAACTTCTATTTCCCTATTACACTAGTCTTTTAGGAATATATCCTTTGAAATGGTCTATAATAAGTGGCAATAACTTTATGTACAATTATATTTATGGGAATCCACAATACTCACTTTCATACAACTCTTTAATTTTTCACAAAATGATTACACTTTCACACTACTCACATGACCATTTGAGGTGGTATCTGAGTGGTTAACACAACCTATAATCCTGCATGAAACTCAGTATCAAATCTTAGAAAAGGTATATTTTCAGGTTTTTGTGGTAGTACTGTAACAAGTACTATAGTGATACTATAGAAATAGAACTATTAATATGATTTGGTAATTTGGTCCACTAGTTTGGACCTGTGGGACATAAGGTCTTCAGTCTACTTTAGAACTTCAGGCCATAGGGCCTTCAGGCCATCTCAAGCCTCCAGGACATGGGCTTTCAAGCCATATAGTAGTTTGATCAGACCACATAGGGGAGGGCCCTAGAAAAGGACTAGATTAGTACTAGCCACAAGAACATAAATAACTAGATTGGGAATGAAAAGAGGGAATGGAATTCTCCATTGGTACCAGAAACCATGCATATCTACACATTTAAATACTCTCAAATAATTCATGCTAGGTGGGGAGCTAGGAGCCATTAATGAAGTATATGCTTGGGAGGGGTAGTTCTAGTGTAGTCGAGTCTATGGGCATTCTGGTCAAGTATTGGGATTTATGGCATTGGTTCTACATGTTTTCTTAGTATTCCATATCACCCAATTAAAAAGTGGATTATCCAAAATAAATAAAATTCTCCCACTACTCACACAATTCACATAACTTCCACTATGTTGTAAAACTCTCTATTTTCATGGAACAAGAACTATGTTGCAAAACTCCACCCATTCATGCAACTTTAATTGATTTGTGAATCTCCCAACTTTCACAGGACTTTCTGAATTTTGAGTCTCACATGGTCAATATATACACAAGTTATATTCTTCATAAAAATAATGTTGGTGTTATTGCTTCATGAAATAAGTTATTTCACAAAACTGATATTCACATGAATGTGTTGTGAAACTCACCTGGTCAATCTAAAACAAGTCATTTATTTATGAAAATCATGATTTCATGAATAATTTTCACAATAATAACCTTCACACAAAAATTATTCAATTAATATCCTTTATATCATCAATGAATCTAGCTTCCTCAATTAAGGGGGGGGGGGGGGTAACCCCTTATTTATAGACCTTATCAGTCGGTCATGCAACTACCTTGCACAATACCTTCCTTTCATGACACTTTCTTGGTTCATTGAAATTTGGAGATTTGATTTATCCTTTAGTGCATACCTCCATATATATATATAAGGTTCAAATTACTCTACCTACTTCATGAAAATCCTCCTTTATAAACTCTCCACACATTTTTGAAATCCTTTCCTTTAGTAAATATGAACAAGGAAACTTCAAAACACCACTTTCGTAAAACTCTTCTCATTTTTTCATAACTTTTCCTCTTTATGAAACTCTTTAATGGAATTCATTAATTTTCCATTTTCAATGAGGAAAAATTAAATCTTCTCCTATGCACAACTTCATGAAAGAATTGATACCTTTAAAAAATTTTTTTATTCAAGTGAATGAAACTCAATCCTTTTCCACATTTGAATGAGGTTACTTAGAAACACCATGTTAACACAACCCGTATCATAGAATTGTCATGATTGATATTTCAAGATCTCACATTACTTCATGCAATTTTCCACTTCCCTTAATTGGGACACCATCTTCTCATGGAAATATTGACATCATGAATATAAAATCCTATTTTCACTACCACACCATATTAATGGAAATATTGCATCTAAAACACCAATAAATCAGGGTTAATAATGATAGGGTTGACAATGAATAAAAAACATGACACATGAAAACACCAATTCTCATTGGTTTATAATAATCTCCAACTTTGGATTTTTTGGAAACACTTTCATAAATCCTTTTCCTCAATACTTATTCCACCTAATAAAACTTTACTGATACTAAAAATCAATGAATAACTATACCAATTATTGACTGTTATTGTAAATAGATAAAATTTTATATAATGAAAGGCACATGAGAATACCACTTATTAATCCCCATTGCAAAAAAACTTTGATCATGAACTCATTATTTAATTTATATTCATTAAATGGACATATTCAACATCATTAGATCTATATCCTTCCCTTCTTACTCACCTTATGAAGGGTAGGGAATGGAAACACATGGATAAATGTTCCTTTCAACTCTGGGTGGAAAATACACAAGGATTCATGATCCTTTCTCATACTCCTTTGGAAATAAATACCAAGTAAAAATTTTACCATATAAAACCCACTGACATCAGAAAAAAATGAATCCAATAAAAAATAAATATTGAGTAACTTGATGTAGAAAAATATCTTGCTTTTTAGCATTCTTTTTTATTGGTTGTAGAGCCCCAACAAAGTTATGGATCAGTAGTTATGGCCGTCTGAAGTCAATATTCAAAAATTAGTCTTGGATATACTATTCATAGAGGTATATTCATGGTGTTCAATTCAGGAAGGTCCATTCTAAAGGGTCTATTCATAGAGGTCTAGTTTTCGTAGGTCATTTCTTGAATGCACAATTCCTTGATGCTGAACCTTCGAGAAACATCATTCAGATTCAAAGAGTCCGTTCCATTCATGAATCTAATATAGCTTCATGAAGACCTCCATTATTTTTGAATCCCATACCCTATAAATACCCCCTAATTCCTTCACTAAGAAGGGGAGACATTTTTGAGCTATGACATCATGATCTAAATTCATGAAGATCATGGGCTTCATGAGAAACATTTCCGCAAATCCCCTAGGCATCACGAAACATCAACTCTTACATTATTAAGAGATTCCTACTAATGTAGAGATTACATTTAATACCCCTATTCCCTCATGGAAGAATAAGACCCTCTGTAGCACTTTTGGATTCATGAAGTATTAAGCCTTTGTGAAGAAATATCCTTGAGATCTATGAAGCCCTATTCTTCACAAGGCTATAAGTTCTGTGAATCCACATCCTTCATGAGACCCTTTTCTCTTTGAATACACATAATTCTCAAGACACCTATCCCTAATTACCCTTCAACATCCAAGATTATTAGTCCATACCATGGGGGCTTTAGTCCTAGGCCTTCGGCCCAGTCTCTTCGCTATTGTTACTGACCCCCATGAAAAATGGAGAGTCACTCCATGAAATTTTTGGTTTGGGTTGATGAAATTTTGGGTTGCACATTATATTCCCCCAATGTCCACCCCATAAAATTCCATGATTTGAGAGACTCCTTTACAGCCACCAAAATACATTGATTATTCTTGGTCCTTTTCCCGTTTCATTTGTTGATATTAACATGTTAAATTCCCTAAGTACCTTGAGTTGATACACTCATCCAGAAACTTCAGAAAAAACATTACCTAACTCCCATGTCAGGTCAGACCAGAGAGAACCGTTCATTCATAAGTTCCAAACCAACTATTCCTAGGAATCTTCCACCTAATAGTCCTCGCTACATGACTACAAAATTTAGTATACCCTATCATTACTGAAAATAATTTCTTATGGGTCATGCATAAGATTCCTCATTCCATGATCATGCGATGAAATCCTAGTATTCCTGGCTACATGACTATAAACTTAAGTGTACCCTATCATTCATGAATAGGATGCATTGTGCGCCACACATAATATACCTGATTCCCTGATCATGAGACAACATACCTAAAGTCTCCACTACATGACTATAAACTACAGTATACCACATCATCCTTGAATAGAAATCCTTATGTTACACACATAATATGACTCAACCCATAATAATGAGATAAAACCCCATTAGTTCTTGATACAAGACTATAAACTATATTATATTCTATAATTCATGAATAAGATGCCTTATGCACCACACATAAGATGCCTTATGCCATGACCATGAGACATATTCATAGTAGTCCTCTCTACATGAATATAAACTATAGTATACCCCACAATTCAAGAATAAGATGCATTATGCACTATGCATAAGATACTTCATGCCATGATTATGAGACGACATCTTAGTAGTCCATTCTACATGATGTTAAACTATAATATACCCTATATGAAAATTATAGGATGCCTCCTGTGATAAAAATGAGATTCCTTTTGCATAAAACGTAAGATTCCTCATTCCATGATCATGAGAAAACCAGAAAACATCCACCATGGGACTCCTAATCAGGTGTAAGTCCCAATTGTATCCCTCAACCCATTAGTAGGCTGACATCCCCTCATGACATAACCCGAGGAGGACATGATGGAAAGATTCCATGCATAATCCCCACACACATCATCCTTTCACATGACATTTAACTATAATATTACCCGATTAAATGAACATGGGATGCCCTCATGACCTTACATGAGGATAAAATGATGGTAAAATCATTGCATAAGCCCTATACACCACGTCCTTAGTACAAGATGTAAAAATACAGTTTACCCCATGAAATGAACACAATATTTCCCATATATAATCATCATGGGATTCCTTATTATACCCACAATATGATGAAACCCCATACCCGGGGATGCCATTACTGGCCTGCTTCTATGGGTAAGCCCCAACCACATAATTTATGCTCTTAGAAACACATGAGAATCTTGATACATAAGCCCCACATCATTCCAACCAAGATAAATCTTCTTTTGAGGGGAAAATTCTATATGTAAGACCCATAAAATTCCTCATAGACACTCCTTTCATGACACACACATCCTTATAGCATTACATAAATTTCCATGGATTGGTCCTATCACATGACCTTAAACTATGACATCTAACTATGTGGGTTTTGATCCATTTCCTCTAAACATGCTACATATGATGCCTCCCTAAGGTTCAATCCCGACCAATGGTAAACTTAGGTGCTCCCTCCTAGGGAAATAACTCCATAATCCATCTCAAGGGATATTCTAATCAACCTCTTGGGTCTTCCTCAAGGGGTATTCTGACCAATGGTAAACTTAGGTGCTCCCTCCTATTGATGTACATCCCTCATCCACCTAAAGGGAAATTATGATGAACCTCTCAATCCTACCTCAAGGGGAATCCAGACAAACGGTAAACAGAAGTGCTCCCTCCTAGGGATATACCACCCTAATCTGCATCAAGGAGCATTATGATCAACTTCTTGAGTCTTTCTTAAGGGTAATCTCTACTAATGATAAACTTAGGTGCTCTCTAATGGGGATGTAATCCACTAATACACCTCTAGGAAATTTTGATCAGCCACTCGGGTATGCATCATGTTGTATCCCAACCAACAATAAACATAGGTGATCCCTCATTTGGATGTACGTCCCTAATCCAACTTAGGGAAATTCTGATCTACCCCTAGTGATTTTCTCAAGGGGTATCTTGAGAAATATAAAACTTAGGTGTCCCCTCCTAGGGACCTACCTACCTGATTCGCCTAAAGGGGCATTATCATAAGCCTATTGGGAATACCTTAAGAGGAATCCTGTCCAATGGTAAACCTAGGTTCTCCCTCCTAGGTATGTAACTCCCTGATCCACCTCAAGGGGTCTTCTGATCAACCTCTCTGGTCAGCCTCAAGGGGAACCCCAACCAATGAAAACTTAGGTGCTCCCTCCTTGGGATGTATATCCCTGACTTACCTAAAAGAGTTTTATGATCAACTTCACAGGTCTGCCTCAAGGGGAATCCCGAACAATGATAAACTTAGGTGCTCTATCTTACGGATGTACTTCCATGATCCACCTCAAGGAGAATTATGATTAACCTCTCAGGTATACCAAAAGGGACATCCCGACTAATGGTAAAATCAAGTGATTCCTCCTCAACATGTACATCCTCAATTCACCTAAAGGGGAATTCTGGTCAACCTATCAGGTCAAACTCAAGAGGTGGTAAACATAGGTGCTCCCACCTAGGGACTTACCTCCCTAATACACCCTAGGGGGAATTTTGATCGACCTCTAGAGGTTTCATCAAGGGGCCTTCTAACCAATGGTAAACTTTGGCACTCCTTCTTATGGATGTAACGTCTTGATCCACCTCAAGGGGCATTCTGATCAACCTCACAGGTATTCCTCAAGGGGCATCTAGAACAATGGTAAACTTAGACACTCCCTAATAGGGACATACCTCCTAGATATTCCTCAATGTATTTTCTAATCAACCACTTAGGTCTTGTACAAGGTGAATCCTGATCAACAATAAACTTGGGTTCTCCCTCTTAGGGACCTACCTACATGATCCATCTCAAGGGGAATTATGATCAACCAATTGGGTATGCCTTAAGGGGAATCCTGATCTATGGTAAACTTATGTGCTTCCTCCTAGTGATGTACCCCCGTGATCTTCCTAAAGGGGAATTATGATCAACCACTCAGGTCTTCTGGAAGGGGTATCCTGAACAATGGTAAAATTAGGTTATCCCTCCTAGGGAAGTACATTCATGATCCAACTCAAGAGGTATTCTGATCAAAATATTGGGCCTTCCTTGAGGGGAATCCCAACCAATGGTAATCTTAGGTTCTCCCTCTTAGGGAAATACCTCGTTGATCCATCTCAAGGGTAATTCTGATCAAACTTCTGAAAGTGTATCAAGGTCTATTCTTATCCATCCATCAAGGTTTCACCTCAATGGGCCTTCTCAACAATCAAACCATGTGTTACATATTCAATCCTAGGGTCATACCCCCTATATTCAACTCAATAAGGAATCTTGATCCATACAACCTATCCCCACAAGACATTAACTATGTGCTTATCTCTACAAGTTGTTAAACTCGTGCCATGATCCATATCAATCAGGAAACCTGATCCATCTACAATGGACATTTAAGCTATGACATAATCTAAAATACTTACCCCATGAATATGTGTGGGATTTTTGAGGGAAAAATACTTAAAATTCTACTACCCCTAACATCATCACATCATGGTCGACTTGTGGTGACTTGTGTTTCATGTATTAAGATGCCTCACATGAGATTCCCTCCCAAGAAGAATAATATAGGTGACTATGTGTCCAAAGACCATACATGCTTAATGATTCATGATGTGACTACTATCCTGACTGAAGGTTGCCTCCCTATCAGGAAAAGGAACAATGCCTAGATAAAAGTTGTGTAATTAACTAGAGTCCAAAAATATATGACTCCAGGAGTTCCATGAACATTAATTAAATATATGAGGGAGGTACAGACTATGATATGATATCCAATAAAGAATCCATGGAAGGAGAAACCAATATCCCATCATCCTGTTTTGATCAAGGAGTAGACATCACCGTTAAAATTAATGATATCCGCCGACCTTTGGAAGTGGGAATGTAGGGCAACAGAAATGCACATCATTTGAGGGCCTTGGATAATGAGTCAAAAAATAGAAATGGTGAACCTAATGTGAAATTCTTATCATTCAACTATGAGTAGATCAAAAATGTCAGGCATTACCAAATTGAGGCATCACCCATGTGAATCCCCTTTCTGTCATGTGTAGGATGAAGAGTAACATTGGGTTCATGAAGACTAAGGGTTAATAGTGCCACATTGGCACTGATACCCTCATGGGTTTCACAAGGGGAAACAAATTCCCATTCCATAGGCTCCTCACCTTCACCGCCACCCTAATGGGCCATAAAGGGAAAGGAAACTCTCCATTTTGATGGAAAATTATTACTAGAGCGTATCCTATTAGAAATATACTGATTAACTCCCCTATGTCGAAGATGTAGGGGATTATCGAGTCATGTATACAAAGATAAATTCTCAATAGATACCTAAGAGATCTCCCACTAGGGAACATTAGTGCCATTAGTGATCAATTATACATGCTAATGAGTGGGTTGACTCCTTCCCCACTCAACCGGACATGGACCAAAACACCTAACATTGATGCCGAAGATAGACCTGAAACATTGCCTAAAAAAGGCATCTTTTGTAGCTCCTATGCCCCCTTCCACCAATGGCATATCCCACAATATCCCTACAATAGATGAGAAGTGATAGTTCTTTTTCCTTCCTTGGATCAAGACCCCAGTTGCCTCATAGGTAGGATATGATGTCTCTCTCAATCAATGGTTCCACCAATAGCCTTTATGGGAAATCCTGTGATGAGGGAAGCCATTGAGGAGGCCCTCCCTGCAAAACCTATAACCAATAAAGAGGTCACCCCCATGTTAAATAATCAACTTTCACTAATAAAAAACCCAAGGTAGAAATGGTCCTCGACACTAGCACCAAGGGCAGGCTCTTCAGCTCCGGTACTGAGGGAATGTCGAATATATCCCTGCTCTAGTTTCTTTGCATTTTGATATTTCACTATAATATGAATCCATATCTCCTAGGTTATATAACATAGATATTTTTGTTAGATAGGCATGCACATCTCTTGGGAAGCCTTGCCTCGACATTTTGGAAAGATTGGCATCCACATCTCTTGGGAACCCTCACCTCAACATTTCAGCGGGATAGACATCCACAACTCGTAATAACCCTTGCCTGGAAATTTTAGTGAGATAATCATCCATTGTTCCTGGGTTCCATCACCTCAAAATTTCAGTAAGATAGGCATCCATAGCTCTTGGGAGACCCCACTTCAACATTTTAGTGAGATAGGCATTCAAAGTTCTCAAGCACCTTCACCCCTTCAAGTCAACGATATAGGATTCCATTCCTCCTGGGTTTCATCACCCCATAGAGTTAAAAATATAGGCTTCCACACCTCCTAAGTTCCATCACCCCATTGATATGAAAATCTATGATTCCATGCTTCTCAGGAACCATTTCCTAGTCGAGCTGACAATCCGCGCTTCCACACCTCCCGGGTGCCACTGTCCCATCTAGCCAAAAAAACAAGATTCCATGCCTCATGGGAACCATCACCCCATCAAGTTGGCGATCCAGGATTCCAAGCCTCCTAGGCACCATTTCCCCATAGATACGATGATCCTAGCTCCCACACCACCAAGCCACTATCACCCCATAGAGTGGACGATTCAGGCTTCTATGCCTCCCAAGAACCATCAACCTGTTGATCTGATGATCCAGGATTCTATGCCTCCTGAGTTCTATATCCTCATTGAGTAGATGATCTAGACTTTCATGCATCCTGAGTGTCATTGCCCAGTCGATCCAACAATCTAGGCTTCCATGCCTCTCGGTCGCCATCAGCCCATCATTCTGATGATCCAAGATTCCACAGCTCCCATGTACCATCACCCCATCAAGCCAACAATCTAGTATTCCACAACTCATGGGAACCATCACCCCGTTGAGCCAAAAATTCCAGATTCCACTCCTCCTAGGATTCATCATCCCATTGAGCAGATGATCTAGGCTTCCATGCCTCCTGGGCGCCATCACCCCGTTGAGCTGACTATCCCAGCTTCCACACATCATGAGGGCTATCAAACCATCGTACCAGTGATCTAGGCTTCCACACTTTCTAGGTTTTATCTCCCCATAGAGCCAATAATCTAGGATTCCATGTATCCTACACACCATCACCCCATTGAGATGATGATATAGGATTCCACCCCTCCCATGCACCATTGTATTGTCAAGTTGATGATCTAGGCTTCCACATCTCCTAGTAACCATCACCCCATTGAGCCAAAGATCCAAGATTCCATGCCTCCTTAGAACCATCACCAAGAAGATCCAAAAATCTTGGCTTCTATTCCTCCTAGGCACCATCACCCCATTGAGCTGACGATCCAGGATTTCGTGTCTTTAGAGCTCCGTCACCCCATTGAGTCAATGATCTTGGCTTCTATGCCTCTTAGGTTCCATCACCCCATTGAGCTGATGATCTAGGATTCTATGTCCCATGAGCACCATTTCACTGTTGATCCAATGATCTAGGATTCCATTCCTCCCAAGAGCCATCATCCCATCAAGCCAACGATATATGATTCCACACCTCCCAGATGCCATCGCCCCATTGAGACAACAATCTAGGATTCTATATATCCTAGGTTCCATCACCCTATCATACCTATGATCCAGGATTCCATGATTCCTAAGAACCATCACCCTATTGAGTCAACAATCCTGGATTCTATGCCTCTAGGGCACCATCGCTCCATCGAGTCGATGATCCAGTCTTCAATGCCTTTCGGGAGCCTACCTGTCGAGATGAAAATCTTGGATTCCACGACTCCTTGGTGCCGTCACCCATTGAGATGACTATCAAGTCTTCAACGCCTCCCAAGTTCCATTTCCCTGTCACACCATTGATCCAGAATTCCATGCCTCCTTGAAATCATCTCCCCATCGATCCAACAATAGAGGATTCCACACATCCTTGGCACCATCACCCCATTAAGAGGAAAATAAAACATTCCACACCTCCTAAGTTCCATCGCTCCATCGTACCAATATTCTAGGATTCCATGACTCCTAATAAATTTTTATCTAACCATCCAATGTGGTGGAAACTTTCTCAGGGAATCAACCCAACACTGGGGGCAGGATATCATACCTTCCCCAGTCAACCTATTTCCAATAGCTTATGTGGACACTTCCACCCTTTGATAACTTCATGTAATACCTACCACTATATGAGGATGTGAGCTCATATGAATTTTATAAATACCCCAACAGACCATGAATGTGTTAGGTTAAATCTAACTTATACATGTTCCAATAGAAACCATAGAGGTCCTCCCTGTGACCCTATACCCATACCCTAGAAATTTCCCATTGACATATCCTATCTTTCACTTGGGAAACATCTACATTTATAATGGGGGACTTTTAGGGAAATTCCATTGTAGGATTCCCCCATGATCCTTGAGGATTGAAAACCACTAGGATGGGTAGATATGGACATTAATTGGACACCATGATCTTTAGGGTTGGATCTTTGGAACAATCAAGGGTGCTCATTTTAGAGGATCCAACATAGGAATTATATTGTACCTGGTTCATCCGATTATGTCATTCCCTCAATTGGGAGAACTGTCTGTGGAATAATTCCCCAAGCATCCTTATTTCACAATTTTACATTTCATGAAAACCATCATCTTGGTTGAATGATGATAAATAGTGGGATAAAATCTTGGACACATGATGTTAAAATTTACAACATTTTATTCAAAGTTATGGAACCTAAAACCGAAACAACCATGTTTGAAGTTATGTGACCATAAACAACATCTATAGTTCATAATAATGACATGATGTTAAAATATATGATACAAAATCCTTACCATATGATGTTAAACTATATGTATATCATCCTTAGCACATGAAGTTAAACTACAACCTGACCCTATGTGGAGAAAATAGTTTGCCTCATATGATAAGTATGAGATGATTCCACATTACCATCACATGATATAATATGGTGTAATACCATGATACCTATATGAGAGAGTACTATACATTTAGTGTTAGTTTACTACCATTCCAAATTCATGAACTATATTAGGACCCCCATCCTTGAGAATGGGTTTGACTCTTTCTATCCGATATGCCCGATTGACATGATCAAATGCACTATGGCATAGAACCTAGAGTGTTGGATTCTCTATGGAAATTCTCCCAATCCATATCCATGCTTAGAATACCCCATTTATTTGGATCCCCATCCTCCTACACATTTGAATGGGCCCCCTAACAGTATAGTTCTTGGCCAAAATGGCACACCTACCATCCTGGACCAATGCCCTAAAAGAATTTTGATGACATTCTGAGATAGGTCTTATGTTTTTAACATCTTTAGTAGTCAACCCTCATTTTCCCCATCCTAGGTAACATGATTTGGATGTTGTGTTTAGAATAGGGTTAGTATTTATCCTCCATCATCATGACACCCTCATTGTGTCCCAAATATCGGGCACCATGATTCCCAATTTCCACCTCCTAATGTTTTGGTGGAACTCTAACACCCTCAGTACCCCTCTATGCATCCATGGATGTTGAGTAAGATGTTTTTTTGGAACATTCTCAACCTAGATTCTCCTTTACCCTATTATGTGATTCCATGTGTTAGGAAATCCCCACCACTCCATTTTTCCCACACAGAGCATGACTCATGCATGCTTAGGTGTCTTAGTAATATGTGTACCCATGTGTTAAAGTTGTGAAAAGTCATGGCCCAGACAATACTCCCTTAAACCGATTTCCATGTTCCAAAATCTATGACCTTAAAATAAGATCCACATTGGTATGAACTCTATAAAATTAAACTAGGAGTCCAAGTATAAACCTAATGACTTTAAACTATATACAATCCATCCATAGAATTTGTTGTGTGGTAGTGGGTCACCTTTTCTCTCTATTCACATTGGGTTTGTCACTCCACCATAGTAAACATATATATCTCAGGCATGAGCTCTATAACATTAAACTGGGTGCCTAAGTACAATCATCATTACACTAAACTATATGAAGGCTCCATTAGAAATGTGTTTTGTTGTCTTGGGCCTCCTTGTACCTCCATTATCATTGGTTTTTTTACTCCACTAAACTGTGAATATCTGTTTTTTGGATACTCCTCATTGGTCCAAACCCTATGACCTTAAACCAAGAGCCTTTGGTCCAAACTGTGTGACCTTAAACAATGTGTATCTCCTTCAGAACTATGTATGGATTTATTAACATTGTTATGAGATATGTATGGATGCTTGGAATTCTTATATTCAGGCCCATCTGTGACTTCTAACATCCAGATCACAAAACATTAAATTGTGCAATTTGTACGAGCTTTAATACCTTAAAATAATATCCGAACTAAATCCATTAATCATGAATTTAAACTATGTGAATTAATTCTCATGAATATAGTATATAAAAATGGGCCTCCTTGTTCCCCCTTCATGTTATGTTTTTCACTCTTCCATACTACACATATCCCTTTTAGATGACCAAGAAAGGTCCAAACTCTATGACCAAAAAATAAGAGATCATGATCTGAGCTTTAATACCTTAAATTTATTTCCATGGTCCATGAAATATGACCTTAAAGTATTTGAAAAAAACTAGGTTTAAACCCCACTTTATGATACCCCCATTGTCATTACCAAATACGTTTTGGCATGGAACCTAGAGTATTGAATCCCACATGGACGTTCCCCCATTCCATTTCCACACGTTAGGTATTTATAGATTTGGATTTCCATCATCCTTAAAATCCAAATGATCCCCCAAAAAGTTATGGTTCCTAGAAAAAACGGTTCACCTCTCATCCTAGGATAATTCCATTATATGTCTATGGAAATAGATAGTGGATCCTATGTTTCAAACATGGAAAAAAGTCAATACTGCATTTAATCAACCCATTCTTGACTAGTACTATTGTAGTACCTATGTCTTCAACATGGTAAATAGTAGATCCTTACCCATCAGGCATCCCTTATCCATATATCAGAAGTATTTAATTACCACTTTTTCACTTCCTTATATCTTAGTGGAATTCCAACACTGTTGGTTTCACCCCTCCTTGCATCTGCACACATTGAGTAGGTAAGTCTATTTCATTGGAAAATTCTCAACCCTATATCTTCTTTCCCCAACTATTCTCTTTCAAAAGTCATAAAAATCCCCTAAACACTCCCTTTTTCCAACACTGAGCATGAATTATGTGGTATTTAGAGTCTTGGTAAGGTGCCTATAAACGCGGTTGAACTGTATAAGGCCTGCTCAATTACCTTGACGCATCAATGGGATGAGATCCCATCATATCTTTATATGAGGGAGGAAATAATATAAAACCCATGTGAAATATTAAAAACATCATCAAAACATGATCAATAACTATAGTATTACCCCAGATATGTTAGGTATTCCTATGAATCGAGGATTTTTTTACCCTGTATCAAACCGAGATACCTTGTGTGACAAATATGTGGTGAACAAACACTTACATCCTTATCACATGAATTTAAACTTAGACTTACCCCATGAAAATTTTGGATGCCTCATATCCAAGTATGAGAAGATTCATTACCCTTAATCAGGAGGGCATCCCTCTATAGGTGTTAACCATATACCATATCATGTTTCATAACTATGTGTAGATTGATTCCCATTCCCATGATATACATAGTGATGCTTAGAAATTTTTTCTTGGGTATATCCAATTTTTGGATTCATCCCAAATCCTTTTCCTAACCTATTTTCAGGGCATGAGATTTATGGCTTGAACTGAAAGGCATGTTCCAAGTAGTACAACCTTAAACTATTTGAAACCCGCTCTTTATGTTTCACATGGAATACAGGCCTTACTGGCCCTTATTTATTCCTAGGTTAAAACCCTTTCACGACACTCCAAAAATTTTATAGTGCCTCATGGTCCAACTCTATGAACATAAACTAGGAGTAGAACCCAAGTCAATACATCATGAGTTTAAACTGTGTATGGTCGGTCTCATGGGTGTTTTGTGCGGCATCAGGTGGCATCTTAGGACCATAAAATCATAGTGGGTAACTTTTTTTTGATACCACATAAATTAATTTGAGGAAATGACCCTTGGATGAAGGCTTCATGACCTCAAACTAAAACCCATGGTCCATGTAACCTGAACATAAACGATTTGAAATAGGTCCAAGATTTAAGACCTCTAATTGAAAGTTGTGGTCTAAGAATCGTGAACTTAAACTCTATGCAACCCACCCCAGATTCTGTTTATCCATTTTGGTTCTCCCATATTACTACCCTATTTCTCCCTAAACTCTCACGAATGGATGAGTATCATTCACATAAGTTAACTATGTATCTTTTTTCATGATGCTAAACTAAAACTATACCCAATATAATGATCAAGGGATGCCCTCTTAACTTTACATGATATATAAATATTGGGAAGACTAGAGTATAATCCCCACACAATCCATGTCTCAGTCACATTATGTTAAACTATGAAATGTGTTCAGATCACATGATTTTAAACAATATAATGTACCATACTTATAGGATGATGTTAAACTATGTGTTAAACTTACACACCATATGATGTTATACTATGTGTTTATCATCCCAATTTCATGATGTAAAACTGAAAGGCATCCTAGTCCCTAATGTGAGAGGCCCTTTCCCCCAGTGATGGACATCTATCACATTGTTCATATTATTCCACCATCTCTCATCACCTGAGAAGATGATCCCCTGGAAGATGAGTTTGACTTTCGTTCAAACCAATAAGCCCACACCAAAGTTCTCTAATCCATGGTGGAATAATTCATAGAGTATGCGAATCCATTCAAACATTCCATCACTTTATTTTCTACTTCATGTGCCCCTTATTTGGATCCTCAACCTCCTTCATGTTTTAAGAGATTCCCTAACAACAATAGTTCTTGGCCAAAATGGCTCACCTACCATCTTGGTCCAACACCCAAAAATAATTTGGTAGAAATTATGATAAATGTTTTTTGTTTTGAACATGGTCAGTGGTTGACCCTTAGTTGTTTGTCCCCATTCATGGATAATGATACAAATTCTATGTTTTGATTACGTTCAAGAATTATCCTATATCACCAATCCACTCCCCTTTTTTTCTATATTTTTTGTATCATGATTCAAACCCACCATTCATCATTGTTGTAGAATAAATAAATTCCCATGGAGTTACCCCATTCATGAACTAGATCACATTGGAGAAGAAAATCGATTGTGCATAGTTCCACTCACTAGATAGGGCATTCCTTATTAGAAAATTCCCAATGGTGATCAATGTCCCATTCTGGTTCAAACATTTTAATATATTTATAACTCTCATACAGAAATATTATCGAGATATAGTGGGGCCACGGTATGAATTTTCCTTAGTTTTTTCCAAATAACATGGTCCACTTTTCCCTCCCCATCCCCATTGGACCCCATTCTAAGGCGGGGGGGGGGGGGGGGTATTTTATGGAACTGAAAAAAAAACTTCCAAGAGGAGTCCAAACATTGAGTAAATTGATCTAGGAGTGTAATTAATTTTTTATTCTTCTAGTTGAATGGTCTTATATCCCTAACAGAGTTATAAATCAGAAGTTATGGAAATTTTAAATCATGATGCCAAAATGGTTCGTAAAGATCATGTTCACAAAGATCCCATTCATGGAGGTCTATTCATGAAGGGCCATTCATGGAAGTCTATTCACATAGGTCCAGTTTGAGAATCTAATATCATGAATGCAGGAAACCTTGATGGTAAAACTTCATGAAATGCCATTTGGATTCATGGACCCCCTTCCATTAATAAAGATCATATAAATTCATGAATACCTCCATTATTTTCTAATACCACAACATATAAATACCCCAATTATGCCTTCATTAATAGGGTGAGATGGCTTAGGGCTATGACATCATGCTCTAAATTCACGAAGCTCTTGGGATTTGTGAGAAACTTCTTTGTGAGGACCCTAAGAATCAAAAAACCTCATCTCTTATGTTATTGAGTGCCTACCAAATGTGGAGATAACTTTTGTGAAGAACTATTCCCTTCATGGAAGAATAATACACTCTATAGAACTTAGGACTTCATGAATAATTTAGCATTTATGAAGCACTCACCATGAAATCCACAAAGCACTATTATTCACGACATCCTAATCTCTGCAAATATCCATAATTTTCATGACGATAGGATCTAAGAAGCCACATCCTTCATGAGACCTCTATCCTTAATGAAGCTTCAACCTCCACACTCATTGATCCATACCATATGGGATATTCTCTTGAACCCCTACAAGGTGTTAGTTCCAGGCTACGGTACTGGGACTCTAGCCCGGTCCATTTCCTAACTCCACTAACCCCCATGAAAAATAGAGAGTCGCACTGTAAATTTTTCGGGATGGGGTAGAGAAATTTTGGGTTTCACTTTATATGTCCCGAAAATCCACCCAATACAATACCATGATTCGAGATAATCATATACACCTTCCAAAATACTTTGAGTCGACCTACTCCTCTCAGTCCCTTTCACATGTTATGAGTTGAGATTCCCCTCTTGAATTCCTTGAGTACCTTTAGTTGATACACTCCTCAAGAAACTTCTAAAAACCCATTACCTAACTCTAATGTTAGGTTATACTAGAGAGGTACACTCTTACATAATTCTCACACCATCCATTTCTTGGAATATTCCTCCCATTAGTCATCACTACATGACTATAAACTATAGTATAACCAATCATTCAGGAATAGATTTCCTTTTGTGCCACACATAATATTACTCATACCATGATCATGATGACATCCCAATAGTCCTCTCTACATGACTATAAACTATATTACACCCTATCATCCATGAATAGGATTCCTTATACACCTCACATAATATGGATCATGCCATAATCATGAAACAACATCCCATTAGTCCTCACTATATGACTATAACTATAGTATACCCTGTGATTCATGAATATGATACCTTATGTGCCACAAATAATATTCCTCATGTCATGATCATGAGATGAAATCCTAGTAGTCCTCGCTACATAACATTAAACTGTAGTTTACCCTATATGAAAAGTGTAGGATGCCTCTTGTGATAAACATGAGAGGACTTACACATCAAGCGTAATATTCCTAATTCCATGATCATGAGATGAAAATTAAATTGCTACCATGGGCCTCCTCATCGGGTGTAAGACCCAATCATGTCCCTCGATCCATCAGTAGATTGAGATCCCCTCTTGACCTAACAGGAGGAAGACAAGTTGGGAGAATTCCATGCAAAATCCCCACACACCTCATCCTTTCACATGATGATAAAATGTAATCTCACCTCATGCAATGCACATGGGATTCCCTCATGACCCAACATGATGATCACATGACGTGCATCTCATTACATAATCCCAACACACCACATCCTCAAAAAATTATGTAAAACTATAGTTCTACCCCATGAAATGAACAAGAGATTCCCCATGTACAATCATCATGGGATTCCACCTTCTCCCCCACCATGGGATGCCACCCCACATGTGGGAAAAAAATTCCAACACTTGGGGATGAAACTACCACAACAGGGCCACTTCCATGCATAAACCCCAACCACATCATCACTACTCCTAGAAGAACCTAGGATGTTTGATGTGTAATCCCCTCACCATTCCAACCAAGATAAATAATCATGTGAAGGTAAAACTCTATGTTTAAGCCCCACACTATCCCTCATCTATGATACTTTTGCAATAGGAACATCCTAACACACGATGTTAAACTACATGGATCATTCTTGTCACATGACCTTAAAACACGACATCAAACTACATGGGTTTTGATCACTATCCTTTAAATAGGGTACATTGGATGATCCCTTGAGGTTCATTCCCAAACAATGGTAAAATTAGGTTCTCCATCTTAGGGACTCAGCTCCTTGATCCACCTCAAGGGGCATTTTGATCAACCTCTTGGGTCTTCCTCAAGGGGTATCTCGAAAAATTATGAACTTAGGTGCTCCATCCTTGGGACATACCCCCAGATTATCCTCAAGGGGAATTATGATCAACCTCTTAGGTATTACTAAAGGGGAATCCTGACCAACGGTAAACTTAGGTGCTCCCTATTAGGTACATACCTCCATGATCTACCTTAGGGGTGTTCTGATCAACCTCTCGGGTATGCCTCAAGGGGAATCCCAACCAAAGATAAACTTAGTTGCTCCATCCTAAGGATGAACCTCATTAATACATTTCAAGGGAAATTATGATGAACCTCTAATGTCTAACTCAAAGGAAATACCAACCAATAGTAAACTTAGGTGCTACCTCCTAGGGACGTACCTCCCTGATCCGCCTGAAGGGGGGGGGGGGGGTTCTAATCAAACTCTTGGGTATAGCTAAAGGGGAATCCCGACCAACAATAAAATTATGTCCTCTATAATAGGTATGTAACAACATGATTTTGTTTAAGGGGTATTCTGATCAACCACTCAAGTCTTCCTCAAGTGCCATCCTGGACAATGGTAAATTTAGGTTACCCTTCATAGGGACATACCACCATGATTTCCCTCAATGGGAATTCTGATCAACATATTAAGTTTGCCTCAAGGGGAATCCTAACTAATGGTAAACTTAGGTTATCTCACCTAGGGACATACCTACCTGACTCACATCAAGGAGAGTTCTAATAAATCTCCCAGGTCTACCTCAAGGGGAATCTCTACTAATGGTAAACTTACGTTATCTCTCCTAGGGACATACCTACTTGATTCACATCAAGGAGAGTTCTAATAAATCTCTCAGGTCAACCTCAAGAGGAATCCCTACCAATGGAAATCTTAGGTGCTCCCTCCTATGGACCCACATCTCTCATCCTCCTTAAGGGAAATTATGATCAAAATCTCTAGCCTAACTCAAGGGGTATCCTAACTAATGGTAAAATTAAGTGATCCCTCATAGGGATGTACCTATATGGTCAACCTTAAGGGGAGTTCTGATCAACCTATTAGGTCTACCTCAAGGGGTATTCTGACCAATGGTAAACTTAGGTCCTCCCTCCTAGGGACATACCTTCCTAATTTTATTTAAGGGGTGTTATGATCAACCTATCAGGTCGGCCTTAAGGGGAATCCTGAAAAATGGCAGACTAAGGTTCTACCTCCTAGTGATGTAGCTTCCTGATCTGCCTCAAGGGGTGTTATGATCAACCTATCGAGTATGCCTCAAGGGGAATCTCGACCAATAGTAAACTTAGGTGCTCTCTCCTATGGATGTAACTACCCAATCCACCTCTAGGGGAATTACAACTGACCTATCAGGTCTACCTCAAGAGGAATCTTGACTAATGTTTAACTTACGTGCTCCCTCCTAGGGAAGTATTTCCTAGATCCACCTTAAGGGGAATTATGATCAATTTCTTGGGCCTTCTACAAGGGGAATCCTGACAAACGATAAACATATGTGCTTCCTCCTTAGGACTTAGAACCCTGGTCTACCTAATAGGGCATTATGATCTACCTATTTGGTCTACCTCAATGGGCATCCTAACCAATGGTAAACTTAGATGCTCCCTCCCACGGATGTACCTCCTTGATTATCCTCATGGGGAATTCTGATTAACCTCTTAGGTCTACCTTAAGGGGAATCCTGACCAATGGTAAACTTAGGTTCTCCCTCCAAGGGATACACCTCCCTGATATAACTCAAGTGGTGTTCTAATCAAACTCTCAGGTCTACCTCAAGGGGCATCCTAACCAATGGTAAACTTAGATTCTCCCTCTTAGGGACTCACCACACTGATCCACCTCAAGGGGAATTCTTATCAAACTATCAGTTCTTCTTGGAGGGGCATCCTAACTAATGGTAAATTTAGGTTCTCTCTCCAATGTATGTACCTCCTTGATCCACCAAAAGTAGTGTTTTGATCATACTTATGGATCCATCTCAAGGGCTTTTTGAACTATACATCCAGGGTTCAATTCAAGGGGTGTTATGACCCATCAACAAGGGTGTTAAATCATCCCTCCTAGGGACACACCTCACAAATTCAACCCCGTGAGGTGTCTTGATCCATAAAACCCCTCCCCATGAGACAATAACCCTTTAAAAATCTCCAAAATATGTTCAACTTGTTCCCCGATCCATCTGATAAGATGTCCCAATCCATCTTCATGGGATGTAGAACATGATACATAATCTCAAATATATATCCCATGCATAAGTGTGGGATGCCTAAGGTAAAAATCCTTGGATGAATTATTCCCCTGGCACTGTTACCTCATGATCAACATGGGATTCCTTGGGTTATGTTCCTTAAGTCGAATCACATGAGATTCCTTACCAAGAGGAAGAATATAAGTGACTAATGTGCTTAGCATCTAGAAATTCCTTGCAATGCCCAATGAAACTATTTCTTAAATGAAGGTCATTTACCTGTCAAGATAAAATAAGAATGTTTATATAGAAGTAGTGTAATTAACTACAATACAAAAAGATATGGAACCAATAATGATTTACACAAACATGAAATAAATATACGAGGGAGACCTAAAATAGGTGATGGTCTCCAAGGAGGAATCCATGGAAGGAGAAACCAAAATCCCATCATCCTATTTTAATCAAGGAGCAAAAATCTGCATTGAAAGTGATGAAATCCACCAACTATTGGAATCTGGGAATGTGAGGAAATTGAAATGTGCATTGCACATGGGCCCTAGTGAATGAGTAAAAAGAAATCCTAATATAAAATATTGAGAAAATTAAAACATTGGGAAACATAGTTTACACTTTTACAGTTGTATCATTCTTCCCTTATTTTATTGGTATTATATAACATAATCTTCCATCCTTTAAATAGAATTAAAATCATGATTTTTTTGTTAACTCTCTCTCATTTATCAATGATGTGCATAAGGGTATTTCTTCCCACTTTTTATCAACATGGCCATTACATCTGATAATTAGAGACAATACCCCCTATGATATGTAACATATCCTATGCATCTCAAATTATCTTTTAGATGTATTTACCATCAAAAATAGTTTTAATGGGTGAAATCAGAACTTAGAAAAGAGTAATAAAAAAAATTCTAACCCTACCGAGTTAAGACTTAGTATAGGAAACATGAGATAAAGTTAATAACACAATAACCATCCATTACACTAAAAAACATCAATACATCTCAAACAACCAAAGAACATCATCATATTTCAAGTAATTCTTATAGATTTCTTCTTTAGCTCTAAAAACCAAGTTGATAACAATTTTTGAAACTGATGCCAACATGATGGATATTACTATTTGTTGAATCTTTCCCAGTACCAAATGTTGAAATAATGACTCATTTTTCTTATAATATCACTTCTTGAACTATACTTGGTAATTGATTTATTCTCTCATCTATATGGTGTATTTACTTGTTTTTTGGGGAAAAAAACTATCAAATTTTCATTTAAAAACGTATTAAATTTCTCATATTTTTACCAAATATTGTGCTTAAATTTATCATGATATTTTACAATCCACATCATCTTTTGATATCTTGAGAATAGTCAGATGATGTCGCATGTTAGATAAAAAAATGAGAACTCATTTTGTTGGTACTTCCATATTTTTCTATTTTCAATATCTAAATTTATAGATATTATCTTAAATTGACATTAATACTTCATGGATATTGATGCCACTCAACTTTGATTAAAATATATATTTTCAACTCCTGATTATGGTCATTGTGACTCCCCATTATTTCTATGATTATTCTTCCATTATCATTCATTATAATTATAGATACCTCAAAATTTATAATTATTTTAATTTGAATTAGTTGGAACTATGGAGCACATAAGAACACCACCTTTTATCTTTTAACACAAATTTCCTCACGGATCACATCTCCCATAAAACCTTAAACACTAAAACAACATTTAAAAACGTTTATATACATTGGGAGAGGGGAAATTTCACTTCCCCAAGTTGATGAATGAGGTTGGTCTTGGTGGACCACCCCTTTAGTATTACACTTTACTTTACCATTTTCATATTCAATGAAATCAATTACATCATCTCATCAACTTCTTCATCTTGTTGATCATTATTCATGGTAATCTTCATTAGTGCCTTGTATGTGGATCTCCTTTGACTGATTCCACATACAAAAAATTTATTTCAAGTGTTTTCTTTAGACTAATTCTTTCCTAGCATGTGAATTTCCTTTTATTTATATACCAAATAAAAAACTCTTCTTCCTTGGGTACTCTTACCAATAAGAACCTCCTAAATCATTTCAAATTGGATCCTTATTCTTCATATCTTTTTATAGCCCAATTTATGCCTACCTGATTTATCAGCTTTCACAACCCTTGTCTTGTTTTAGGATGTATCTTTCATGTCAACAACTTTTAAAAACGTTTTTTTTCCAAAATATTATTCTTTTCTTTCCAAAACCCTTTTTTTCAACTCATAATTTATTACTTATCTTTATATCACTACTATCCCTTTTCTTGGGAACTCCCTTAGTCAACTTCATCTCTTTCATTGTTGTATATTTTTAAAAACCACTTAGGCATTCCTCATCTCAATTATATTGATAGCTAATAGAGATATTTATATTTTTTTCTTCCCTAAGTTACCCGTATTTTCACGCTTTTCCATATTTATCATAGTTAGAGAAACTTATTTCTTTTTCATCCAGATTTATTTTATTTATTTCCAGGAAGGCTTCCGTGATTGAATTAGTGTTTGTTCTTGATCCACCTTTCATTTAGATCATTTCATTCTACCCAAAAGAGTAAATATATTGTCCATCTTAATATAATTTCTTTCAGTGAAAAAATTCTTCCCATTAGTCATAAGAATAGAGGATTTCCTTAATAAAATTTTAGTTCCCTTTTTCTACATTTCCTATCCATATGACCTTTGTTTTCACAAATAAATCATGTACCATAAAAACCATACCTCATATAGCCATGCCTTAGTTTTGATTTTCTTGCATCATATTTTCTTCTATATTTGAGTCCTCAGGGTACTAGGAAAACACTCATGGTATGTCCCCTAATTCCATAATTGTATCACTTATTAGATACCATTTAGATTTATTATGATGCTTAAACATACTTGTTGACTTTTGATTTACACATTTATAGACTCTATTTATTGATGATCCCATCTGAGGGATCATTGTATTATCATTTTTGGTTTTATCCTCCCTTATAGCTCATTAATATTCCTATAATTCTTCTTGAGTTGGGAAGTCATCTTCTATAAACTTGATCTTAAAATTTTTATAGATTTTAATATCTATTTAAATTATTTTTTGATATGAATAATTATAAATTTCACATCCTTATCCATGGCCATTTTAATTTTTCACATCATATGAAATTTAATCAAGTAAGTCAATTGAAATATTCCTTCTTTCTATCATCTTCATAATTTCATTATTTTTGTCCACCTTTACTTTACTGATCCTTTAGTTCTCCTCAACCAAATCTGCAATGTGTGAAACCAATTAATCCTTCATGGACATCAAAATTTGAACCTCCTTTGAGTTAATTCCCTTTTCTTTGGAACCATATTTACACTCTTTCACATTGAAAAAATTACTTTAACTCCTTGGCCCAAGCATCATTATTACACCTCAGATATATAGTGAAATCAATTAGTCTTTGATTGAGATTTTTCAGTCCATTAACCAAAATTTTTATAACTTCAACATAGATTCATTGAGATTCATTCTTCTATATCAGCTTTATGTTTTATTCCTTCAGACCCAAATCAAGATTATATGATATGCATATAACTTCCACCTTTGAATCTATTGACATCTCATTATCAACAATAGTTCTAACATTCCTTGGAATATCAATATCCTCATATAGTATAGTAGAATCATTTTATAAATAAGTATATATATAATAATAATCATCTATGCCTTCTATTTGTGAGTTACTGAGATCCTTTATCTCGATAACAAACTTCTCAAAAACTCTTATAATACATGGAACTCCTTTAGAGTTCTACTAATTCATAAAATTATATACCTTTACCATATCATATGGGAATAAAATATTTCACCTCAAAAGTCCAATTAAATAAATTTAGATAAAAAATTAAATAAGATAAACATTCCATTTGATACCAACCAATGGACCCATAAGGTAATTTTTGTGTGAGATACTCTAAGTGGGGGGGGGGGGGGGGCTGGACTAAGGGTATGAAACTCATCCATGTTTCCCTACATACCCTTGAAACTCTCACTATCCAAATGAATCTTGACCTCACTCATTATTAAGGTCACTCTTGTGTTTACTTGTTAAGTCATGATCTAATTAACTAGGGCACTTATCTTAGACATATTTAGATAATATTTATGGTCACACAATCTACATTAACTGATTATCATCCTTTATAATATAAGTAATGTAAGAAAAAAATACAAAATAATTTTACTTGGTTCACCTACATAGAGATATGTCCAAGGAGTACACACCAATGTTTTTTCAATGTGACAAAATACAATAATATTCATTTGTATTATGGATATAATGTTTTGGATTTGTTTAATATTATCTAGGCTCAGTAACTTTACAATATTTGTGTTTTAGATCACTACCACACAAGGATAACTCCCATTTTCCTCTCCCTTTTCACTATTTTAGGTGAGAAATAATTTTGGTACATATGTCAATGAAAAAATTAACTATCTGAAAGTTTTTACACTAATTAGTGCTCACTAATCTTCACAATCCTCTTTTATAAACTGACTATTAACATTACCATAAAAACAACACTTTCCTTATTGAACCAATATTTAAGGAATGTATCCTTTGGAAAGGTATATAACAATTTCCTATCACTTTTTGTATTATTGTACTAATGTGAATACCCAATACTCACTTTCACAAAAATATTCACTTTTTCACACAACTATTACACTTTTTCAAAACATGAAAAATTCACACAACTTCCCCTGTGATTCAAAACGCTCCACTTTCGTGAAAACTAAACTATATTGTAAAACATTTCCCTTTTAAATAAACATTTATTCTTCATGAATCTCCCAACATTCATGATACTTGTAGTGTTTTATGAATCTAACTTGGTTTATATAGAAAAATGTTACTTTCCTCACTCTAATAATGATAGATTTACTAATTTACATAGTAAATTATTTAATGAAACTAATATATATGCAAATGAATTTAAAAAAAACCTGGTCAAACAAACACAATTCCTTTCTTTATGAAACTCATGTTTTTATGAATTATTTTTATAAGATGAACCTTCATGAAATTATTTTATGATTTAGAGCCTTTATGTCTTTAAAGAATATGGATTCCTCAAATAAGTGGGTATCCCCTTATTTGTAGACATTGCTGACCAATCATTAAACTACCATGTTCTACACTCTCATTTCTTGAAAATTTCTCTGTTCACTAAACTTAAATGATTTTACAACACCTTTAGTGTGTAACCCCATCTGTATTTCCAGGTTTAGCATAACTATTTCAAATTCACTCAACTCCAACTTCAAGAACTCTTCACACTTTCATGAAAACCTTAACTTTACCAAATATAACCTATACAACTTCAAAACACCACTTTCATGAAACCCAATGCATTTTTGCATAAATTTTCCTCTGTGAAATTCTTTCATGAAATTCATGGATTTTCCATTTTTTGATGAGGCAACCTCAAATATTAACTTTAACGAAACTTCATGAGACGATTGAAACATTTCATATAATTCTTTTTCACTTGCTCGTAATTATTTACTTTTCCATATTTTCATGAGGCAACTTAGAAACACCATGTTCACGCAACCCATCTCTTAGTATTATCATGATCTACATTCCTAGATCACACATGGATTTATAAAATATAGTAATTTCCCTTAATCAATAACAACTGCTTCTCATGAAACTATTGGCATAGTGAACCACAAATAAAATGTACTCCACCACAACATGTTAATGGAAACACTTAATTCAACACAAAAACACACCATGTTTTAAAATAATAGGGTTGAAAATGAATCCAACACCAAACACATGGAAACATGAATTATCATTAGTTCCAAATGTAGTTAGTGGCTGGAACCAGGAGGAATCATGTTAATGTTGAATATGATAGACAATGCAATGAGTGTACTATTGAGAAATTTTATGAGATGGGAGCTGGAAGAAAATACATTGTGATAATGCCTAATTATATGTCATGATATATGAATAACAATATAAACTTTAGATAATTTCCTAACGTGTTAAATAATAGGAATATAGACTTTTATGGGTGTTTATGTGGTAATGACCATTGAGGAAATAATGTTCAATTTTATTCATGTCATGAATATGGGAAGAAGCACCTGAGAGAATGTCTCAAAAGAAGGGGAGGTTCCTTTCTTTGTGAAAATTAAGGGAATAAAGAAATGGATTGTGAAGGAATTTGATACCTTATATGTGGGGAACTAGTTCATTATTTGTTTCAATGCCCTAATCCAAGGGATAACTCCTAGACCAAGGAAGGGCCTATATTATAATAATCATTGAAGTTGAATTATTGAAATGTTTATGTATTAGGATTAGATAAATTTTTATATAAGTTTTTTATCAGTGATATTATGGTTATAAAAATCATGAAACATATTTAGATTGTTCTATGGATGTTTTACATTAAGTATTTTCATACATATGTTGAATGATATTGATAACCTAGAAAAGTGATTTAGTTGTAATAGTGATATTTTATGAAAAAAAATTATTGAGGAAAAGATAACCCTTAATATGTTTCTGATGCTGATATAATAATGTTTAGTTGAGATAATGATATGATATAATTGTATAAAGAAAATGGTATATTATTGGGGACCTTGGAAATGATTAGTGATTTGATGATGAGTTGATTTTTGATGATGCTTTTTAAATTGTTGGATAGATGAAAAGTATTAAATAGTCTATGAATGTATTTATGGAATATGAATAAAGTTATTTATTGTAATAATATATTTTTTAATTTATTTTTTATGGTGATTTTGGTTATTATCATGTTTTTTGGAGAATATATGATAAAGGAAATCACTTGTTTTCTATGTGACTTTATGATATACTTCATTTTGTATGAGGATAAATGTTAAAGTTGGTCTTAGAAAAATATGTGATCAAATACATTAGTTTTTGGGGTTTTTAAATATATATATATATATATATTTATTCTATAAGATTCATAAGGTTATTTATTCATAGAATGAATTAAGTTGAACTTTTGGTGTTATTGTTAGTGTTTTAGGGATTAATGTATTATATTTATATATATTGGATATATTGTGTTAACCATTTTGGTTTTAGTAAATATTTATAGAAAAAAGGGATAAATTTATTATTTTATGGATCTTATGATAAATTAAAAGTTAATTTTAGTGCTTTAGGTATGAAAAATTAATCTTGAGCATTCATTTCAAAGAGTAGAAGAGGAAGTAGAAATTTATTTAAATGAAACCAAAATATGAAATTGTGTTTATAAAATTGAAAGATAAAAAGAAAGTGTATTTTATCATCTTCTATATATTGATAAAAAATTTGTAAATAAACTATAGGATAAGGATCTTGAAATAAAAAATTTACTCTTTTATTTTTATTTTGGATGAATTGATGGTCTTTTAACACCACAATGATTTATAGTTTTGTTGTCATTAAATTTTACATGAACATGTTCTATATAAATTCATATTAGTCCTTGGATATTCTTTTTCTCCTCCATGTATATATTTTAACATCCCACCAATTTTAATCTTATCTTGGAACCCTATTATGTTTTATTTCATGAAAACTTTATGCTTCTCAATTCCATTTTTAATGGATGTTTTATTATCTCTTTGTACGATGTGGGTTTTCAATAAAGGTATTTTCAAATATTGAACTAGTGATAATCCCTATAAAATTAAAATGGTATAATTTATTTGGGGGGGATCTAACAAATCGTTTTTTAAATGAATAATAATCACAATAGATTTTTTAACACACAACACCAATCATTATGGTAATTGTGATATACTACAGAAATATTATTATTTAAATGTGACAATTATAACGTAGGTGTTGAATTTCTGGGTATGGATATGAGTAAAAAATTTATTAAATATATGTATAATTTCTTGACTTAATATAAATTTATTTATTAACTCTTATGAAATAATCACACCATTTTTAGTAAAGTCATTTTATGCAACAAAACTACATTTTTTTCAAGAAAATGGGTTTCATTAATTTTTTTGAGAAATTATTATAAGAAATTTATGAAAATTTCATTTTTTATATTTTATGAAATGAGAACAATTTTTAAAATCATCATATAAAATTAATATTGGGTGAAACTTTGGGTTTTTTCTTAAATTATTGAGGTTTTAATGAATACTGAAAAATACCAATTTTTCAAGTGCAATCATTTATTTCCATTAAATCAAGTAATTTAAAAGTCTCATTATATTTTGGGTTCTCTCTTAATGTTATATAAGATAAATTTTATTTATAATAATCTAATTAATTCTATTTGAATAAAAAATATTCATGATTTTCATATAAGGTATTTTTTATGCTTAAAAACTCATTTTTCTAAAAATGGATTTTCATTGTGTTTTACACATTTATATTAAAATAGATGGATTAAACATCTAGATATTGAATTGTGAAAAAATGTATAACATATTTGGAATTAGGTGGTTAAACAATTTCAAATACAACAATTTTTTTGGTCATTGTGAATAGTAACTGTGGTAAATATTTATCCCCCGGTAAGGGTAAAATGTGTACAACCATATTAAAACTATGATATAAGGTTTCAAAACCAACCTAAAATTTTAATTTATTTCATTTTATAAGATTAATTTTACCATATTTATCTTTCAAATATATGTCATTTTGGTGCTATTTTCCTCTCATAATGACATATATATTATTTTAAGTAATGAACATTCCAAAACACCCCTATCTTGATTTTAATTTATGTTATATTTTTAAATGGGGATAAAAATAAGTTATGAATGAATCTTAATGGTTATTTTTAGAATATTTAAATTGTATTTTTTTGGTAATTTATTTATAATTTTTAGTGATCATATAATTACTTTAAATGCTTAAACAATGCTGAAAAAGTACTCATGCAAGCAGTGGGAAAATAAAGTAAATAATTTAAAAAATATTAAAAGTAATGTATTAAGATTAATTATGGTTCCAAAATTTCTTTATAGTTAATAAAAATTTATTATTAATTTTGAAATGGATTAGATTCTAATTCTAATGTTGTGTTGATGTATTTAAAGTCAAATTATGCAAATAGTTCTTAAAAATATTTTAGTGGTATTTTATTTTAAATAATATTTTATTAAATGATTTAAAAATCATAAGTTTTTTTAAATATGGAAAATAGGATGAAAACGATCTAAAATTTCATTTGTTTATCATTTATGATTCAATTTTTATTATATAAGTATAATTATAATCCTTTAATATTGAACAAGTTGTTATTGTGCTTAAGGTTAAAATTAGTTAAAAAGGGATACAAATTTTATTTTTTAAAGGGATTTAAACCATATCCAATATTATATTATAAATTATGGACACATTGTTCCGATTTCACATAAAAATTAATTTATTATATTTAAATATTTTTATTAATTCAATGTGTATCCTTTCTTTCACTTGTAAAATGACACACATACACTCTCTTATTTACACCACTTTGAGCCACATAGATAAACCAAACCCAAAAAAATTATCTTTTTAACTTTCATGGAAATTAATTAGAGGTGATGGTATTATTAAAATAACATTATGAGTGTCCTTAATAAGGTATCTAGAGGAGGTGTACTGACAAAGAGGTAATTGTCTTACCCAACCTCTATCAAATTTGTTTTTTCTTATGACTCCTATAAATCTATGGTATTTATCGAAAAATAACAAATTAATAAACCTAAATAAAATTTAATGTTATTATGAATATATAACCCCCATTTTATACCTAAAATCTATCAAATGATAAATGAAGGTATTACTCACGCATACGTGTGGACTACCGCCTCTACTTAGCGATATGATTCATTTCCACAAAAATTATTGATGGTTGGTTATTATGATGGAATTAAAGTTTATATAAAATATTTATGATATTATTATTCTTATTTAATTATAATATATTATCTACCTTCTTACCTTTCCATCAATTGGAAAGTGATAACGTCGCTCATGTGTATGTGTGGACTACCACCTCAATGGAGTGATGCAATTAAATTTTCTTTTTTTCCTTTGAATGAATGGTAATAATCATAGATTTAATATATATATATATATATATGAAACACATGACATAAAAATTATTCGATAAAGGTTAATTATTAATTAATTTTCTTTCATTCCAAACATCGTGACATAGAAACATCACCCATGTGTATGTGTGGACTATCGTCTCCACGAAGTGATGAAATTCGTTTTTCATCACTGATTTATATGAATAATTATAAAACTATATTTGATGAATAAATATGATAATTATTTCATGAATAATATTATAAAGATGATGAAACCTTGACCAAGATAAAAGTACCAGAACTCTCTAACTGAAACATGCATGAAAAACAGACCAGTTTTCACCTTGATGTTCATTTTAATGAAGATGTTATTAATAAAATGATAACTCGAAATTATAAAAGAATGAAAAAAATTAAGTTATATATGATTAGTTTTCAAAAATATATTTATAATAAATCTATATTTATTATACATTATATTTGATATTGTACAATGTAAGACAAAACTTGAGGTAAGAGTTCATCGTCTCAAAATTGATCCATTGAGCCATGTTTAATGTTATACAATAATTTAGGTTTATAAGGAATATATACCACTAAATTGACATGTTATGTCATGAATAATTCTTAATCCATGTTATTTAAATTTAAAATTTAAATTAATTTATCCAAGGGGTTTAGGTTATAAAGTAGCCAAAGTGATAAGGGTTTATGGTCAGAAATTGTATTCTTTGGGACATATGTTTTGATATGAAGCTATCTTATTTTATGAGGTGTTTCTAAATCCCCTTTTAAATGTTTTATCATGAATACCCTTATTTTATTGGTATATGAAGTTTAATTTTAAATTATTTCTTTCATGGGGGTTATGATTCAAAAATTACCAAAGTGGTAAGGGATTTATGTTTCAATCTCATTTTAATATAGATTATTTAAACTTGAATTTCAATTGAGGGAAATTATATAATATTTCTAAGATTAACCCATTTAATTTTATTATCCTGTATTTATTCATTTAAATTTAAATTAGTAGTACAATTTTCTTCTCTTTGGAACTTAAAATGATTGGAAAAATGTTTTTAAGAAAAACTAACCTTATTTCTTATTTGGTCTGAAATATTTTTCTTCAATGTCTATTTTTTCATTTAAATATTATCAATAATGTTTTTATTATTATAATTTTAATTTTTCAATTAATTTTTACTCATTTTTTACTTTTCATAAAAATGTTTCAAAGGTATCTTTATATTATTTTATGAATGATGTACTTTTATCTTTTTACAAAAATGTGAAAGGTATCATTGTTTTAAAATACTAAACATGAATAGAATTTACTGCCATTATAAACACTCATTTATTTGAAAATTCATTTTTAAGTTTCCATGGTTATTTGAAAAGAAATTTTTTCCCTTAATATTTTAAAAATATTTGGATTTTAAAGATGTGATTTCAAAATGAAATGGGTATTTTCCTCAAGAAATATTCTAGTGACCTTTTAAATGATTTTTTCATCTATGATAATACCCTTTTATGTTAATTATGATTTATTTGAGATATGGTCCAATGATACCATCCTTATTATTTATCTAGATGGTTTATGACTATAGTGATGAGATGATTATGAAACCAATTTATTTTCCATAGGTTATGCTTTGATTAAATGTTTATGAAACCGTTTTCCTTTATGCGGGTTATGATATAATGATATGGTGAATGCTTTCTGATCTCATGAAACTTATATGTATTATTTTCATTATGTGACATGTTAGACCAAAATTATATATCCCTCAAATAAATTGGGTAAATATGGATATATCATGAGATAATAAGAACTAGATGGGGAGTGATCTCAGTTCAATAAGGGAATATATAAACTATTATTGTCTTGGATGTGAACCTTGACTAATGATATGATATAATGGGGAGTGAAACCAATACACTGTGATAGTATTTTTAAGGGAATTTGAATAATTAAATGATTTTATAGGAATATGTTTATTCCACAAACTTATGTATTCTTCCAATGCAATGCTCTCACAGATCATGTTATTTGATCCCATTATGATTCATGTCTCATGATCTACCAAGCTTTATTCCATGAATTATGTTTATGATCTATGATTTTCTGGGAATAGTTTTAAATGACCATTAAAATCTCCCTTGTTTACTGTTAATGAGTATCTGATCTCACCCTTTATTATATCACATTTTCCCCATGATATGGAGAATAATATTAATTATTTTAGGTATAAGAAGGGTGGTAGATATAAAGAACTTAATAGGAGATGATGTGGATATTTTATTTACTAGTTTTTTATGTATCAAATTTTACAAAGACACTGAACCATTATAGTTATTGCATGGATCATAATGTTATATAATAAATATTCATCAAATATGATAAAAGTTATAGGTATGAAAATAATGGGTTGTAATAAATGTAACTTCCTTATGTTAGGCCTTTGGGTTTTCATGCCTTGACCATGTACTCAGGTTTATCTTCATCATCTTTGTAGTCCATGTACACTCCCCCTCTAAGGGATAATAATTACATGATAGTCCACATATTATGAGTACCAAGAACAACCTATAAAGGCATGGTAACATGCATAGATGGGTAGATAATACAAGGAAATTCATAACATATCATTATAAGTAAAATAAAATCAATAAACAATACATGTGATCAACATCAAACACAGTTAAACAAGATATTGTCATACACATAGAATAATGTAACATCAATGGGCCTCATTGTCTACACACACACCCATATGAAATAATAATAAAGAATTTCCAAACATGGTATGCCAATATAAGAATTATAATAAGGAAAATAATGTATATGAGTGTGTGAAATGTTACGTAACTTTCTACCTCATGGTTGTTGATGAAGAACTCCATGTTTCTTTAAAGGATTAAAGGTTGAACCACATTGAAAACCTATGAAGAATGATATCACATGTTAAGGATACATAACTCAGGTTACAGTTGTCAAGAAATAGATTTATAATGGAGAATCAATGAGAAACCATGTTAAGAAGATGATTATAGAATCACATACCTTAAGGATATGATCAACAAAATTAATTCTGAGTAATGTCAATGTAAGGGGTGCTAATTCACCAGATTCATTGTCGATTCAATAAAAAATCATGAATTTCTCACCAATACTATAACAGTATCTTGGATATATCCAATTAAAATTTAAATATCATTAATACATCAAGGAAAAATTGATTCAAGAAGAAGGTCTCATGATGATTATTATAGAGAAACATACTCATAAACATCCACCATTCTTGAGAATTATTACTTTAGTAAAATGGTCTATAATTGAGACATTGAATCATCTACTAATATACCATTTAATAGTTTATAGATTAATTTTCAAAAATAAATATTCAATCCATAAGAGGTTTAGGAATTTGATTCATAAAAACTTATCCATAGAACATTGTTTGTCAATGATAGATATAAATTAGGTCAATAAATAGTGTTAACTTTCTAGATAAACAACCAATCTATATCAAAATGGGGAAAAATCATTGGATATTCATGGAAAACATAGATAACAACTAAATACATGTATATATTATAGTAAATAAGAAGTATTTGAAGTAGATATAAGAAGATATTATCTTTCTAGAATCACCAGATGAACCAAACGTTATAGAACCAAGGGAGATGTATAAGAGAGCTCTAGATTTATGATAGGGAGTCAAAAATTCATATCAATTCCATTGGGTGTTACAATTGGATATTAAATTATTTTTAAAATGAGTGGAAATTAAAACCCCTAGGTTTTATTAATGGTACCCTCAGTTTGGGTGCACTAGCTACTTGGTGGGCCTCACTAAACATCTAGTGGCACCCCACTGGCGAGCTGGTGGGTTCTATAGTTCTATGTAGACTTACTATAATCCAACCAATTTTTCACTGGGTTACACCAGCTAGCCAGTGGCTACCTTTCTTCCACCATCAGACAACCCCTTCTTCAACTTCTTCTACTTTTAAAACCCATACCTATTAAAATATGACCTCCAACAACCCATAATAGGGAAGAGATAAAAGAGATAAGGGAATTTATATACTTAAAACATCTCATACATTGAAACAATGCCTGGATTTTACAATTCTCCCCCTCTAACAACATCTTGTTCTTGAGAGGTTCCTTCAAATGTTTTTCTCAAACAACTCAGGCCATTGAGACTGAACATCAGCCTTTCACTCCCAATTCTCATCCTAGACCAGTCAATAAAGCCATAAAATCTGTTCTTATGGTATCATATTATCTCAAAGGTGTTTCTCACTTAGGTCCATAATATACACTAGAATCTCAATGTATGATATGTCAGGTTTGAACACAACATCATCATATTTGATGAAATGTGTAAGATTGGGTATGTACCTCCATTGATGAGACATATGAAAGGCACCATGCATACCTCAGTAGTGATAAGGAAGATAAAAATGGATCCCCACTATCCTATCTTAATCGATGATCTTGAAGGGTCTAACATATCATGGTTTAGCTTCCTCTTCTTTATTAAACATTAGTGGCTTAATCGTGGAATCAATCTCAGAAAAAATTAGTTTCCTATATTGAAATATAATGGTCTTACCCTATGGTTAACATATGAATTCTATCGACCTTGATCTTTAATAAACTCTTATAAATCTACTCCACTCTCTCAAAGGTCTCCAATACCATATAGGGACCCACAATCATTGCCACTCCCACCTCATATGAATAAAGAGAGGAATGATATAGCCTACTATAATGAGCCTCAAAAGGTTTCATATGAATCTAATCTTTGTAATTATTATTTTCTAGGAACAAAACCAAGGGTAGGTGATCATCCCATGCCCTTATAAATTCTAGGGAACAAATACAATGAATATCTGCAAGTTTGTGAAATGTCTGCTCGGAGTATCCATCTATTCACAGATGGTATGTTGGGCTCAATCTTAGTTGAGTCCCAAAATGATTTTTCAAGACCTTCCAAAATAATGATGTAAAATGTGAATATATGTTAGATATTATTTTCATGGGAACTATATGAAAGTTTTATATCTTGTGGACATACAACTTTACCAACTCATCCACTGAGTGAGTCTCATGGATCATTAAGAAATGAGAAACTTTTTTTAGCCGATCGACATTCACCTAGATAGTGTCTTAAACCCTTGGGGTCTTGGGAAACCCCATCAAAAAGTCCATTGGGACGTCATTCCACTTCCACATGGGAATGGGAAGTTCATGGAGAAAACCACCATGACTATTGTGCTTGGACTTAATCCTCTATAATATAATTCATCATAAAAAAACATATAAATGTACCTCTTCATCACTGGCCTCCAGAACTGTCTATTGAATTTGTGCTACAACATTGTTGACTTATGTTGTATCATCCACTAAGAGTTATGGAGTCTCTAATTATCTCCTATGTGATAGAAGTGGGGACTACAGATCTCCCATTCACAAGGATCACATTGTTGTTGTCCAATAACCAACTGAGTACTCAGTCTCTTCCAACTAGACATTCCCGCATCATAGCACACTCCATGTTAGTCTCATATTGATCCCTAACCAGGTATACTAAAGAAGATATGACCACCAAATGAGAACATGTCATCAATCCCTGGTACATAGAAGTATCCATCCTAAAATAATCCAAAAATCTCATCATGTGTTTCTATTCCTCCAGAGGCTTCTCACCAAACACATGAGCTACTTGCATCTTGTGAATAAGAGCATCAGCAATGATGTAACCTTTACTAGGGTTATAATCCATATCTATGTCGGACATTTATAGATTATATACCCCATGTATCTACCTCAATTTTAGGTCCCACTACATGAGGATATAGAGAAGGCAGTTGTGGTCCATGTAGACAACAAACCTCATTCCAAAGAGGTAGTGTTAACTATATTACAAAGTTTCGACCATGATTTCTATCACCAATTCATGGGTAGGATTGTTCTACTCATTGTTTCAAAACTAACATATACCATAAGCTATTACCTACTCCCTCTTCATCATTGATTCTCCCAAACCAATTCTAAATGCATCATCATACACCATATAACCAATTTATGGCTCATGAATAATCAACATTGGAGCTGTAGTGAACCTACTCTTTAACTTAAGAAATTCCTTTTCACATAACTTCTTCTCCATTATAGTCATGGGAGTTTATAACCATGATAAGTCCGGAATAAAAAATTATATGTATCCTGATAAACACAGAAAGACCTTGATCTCAAACACATTTTGGGGATTTGTCTTGTAAAGAACTACCACCACTTTCTTCGAGTCCACAAATATACTAGTCTTCTTAACCACATGCCATAATAATTTTACCTCATGAATCCTAAAGTTACACTTTGATAGTTTGGTATAAATCCAATTTTATTGAAGTATACCCAAGACTATCTCAATATTTCTAGCTTTCTGTTTTGGGTTCAATAAGTAGATGAGGATGTTGTCAAAAAACACCATAATGAAAATGTCTTAATATGGGTGGAAGATCATGTTTATGATGGCCATAAAGACTTACTGTGCATTCATCGATCCAAAATAAATTACCATGTAATTTTATAATATTTACCTGATCTAAAATTACTTCTTTATGATTCCCTCTTATCTAACCTCAAGTTGGTGATAGCCTAACCAAATATCAATCTTTGAGAACCAACGAACTCCCCATAACTAAACAAAAAGTTCATCAATCTTGGTAAAATGATATCTATTCTTCACCATCACATGATTCATATTCTATTAATATATACATATTCAAATAATAACATTGCATACTTGGTGAACAAAATAGGTGCACCCCATGGATCTTGATAAATCCCTTCTGCTCAAATTCCTCGAGTTACACCATGAGATCCTTTAACTTGGCTAGAGCCATATGATAAATGGGTAAACGTTATTGATATTTTCCTATCATGAGCTCTATATAAAATTAAAATAATCCATAAAATATAATTACTATGAATTCATATGGAAATATGTCCTAATAGAGATCCACATTTAGAGGAAATGACAAAGGGGATGCTATAGATCCTCTCAATAGAGCCAAGCCTATAATCTGCACTATGATCATCAGAAGCTAACTTAAGTCTCGACCAAATTTATATACTTCCAGTCCCCATTATACAATAATCATGATATTATTTATATTCAATTAATAAAATGATACCCATTTCTTATAGCAATCAATGTTAGATCAAAGGTTAGTCAAGTTTTCCATACCGAGAATCTCATCAAAGCTCTTTATCTACAGAATCTTGAGGTGCCACATATTTCCATAACCATAAACCAATGTTAGATACTCTGGGAATCACGGAGGATGGTCTACATTCATACCCAATGGTTCATTGAGGGAAAGTAACTTAGAAGAAAACTTAACCAGTAAGTAAAGTTTAGAAATAACTTTTAGAGATATAATGGAATAAGAAACTTTGATATCATGAAAGATTCTACCTTAACATTCGAATCCTTTAGATTCCCTACATGGGTAAGTATTTAAAAAATTAATTCAACCCATTCCTTAGCATCCCTAGGTCCATTGGTTACTTGGGAGGATAGAGAATGCATGAGTTAAAAGTTATTACATAATTGACCATAGTCCAGAACTCATATATCGAGGACATGAACTAAGAGAAATACTTATGGTCTAAGTGGCCATACTTCCTGAACCTTGAAATAGGAATAAGAGTCTTCTCAACTTCATTCTCATCCACATCTAGTGTTATAAATGGAACATCCACCATTGTGGGAGTTTTCCAACCAACTTCCTAAGTAGACCCATAAGACTACTTAATGGAAGAATCCTATGCAACATGAAGGTAAACATTTTAAACATTTAAGGTATATTATAATATTTATATGGGATGACACAAAGGTTATCCTTGGATTATAACCCCAAACCAATGTATAACCCTCCCATAACTAACCATGGTCTCATAACTACACGTTAATCATAGTCACATATATATATATATAACAAAAAAAGATGCTCTGGTTTAAATATTTAATGCAAGTAGACATATAAAAAAACATGGATTATTACTCAATCAAATAAAAAAATCTACCCTGCATAGAAATCACAATCATGGATTTAAATAATTTTAATTTTATGAAGCATAAAACAAGTATATATTTGGAATGTGATCCTATGTTCCTAGTCATGATGCATGACTGTACCTAAAATCCCATAAATAGTAACAAAAATCCTTTCAATCATAACTTGGAGGTCCATTAAACATGAGCTGGCCAAACACATAGTAACTCCCTTTCCCATTTCCCACACAACTATTTCATTTCTTCCATTTACAAGGTTAGTAAAAATAAAATATTAACACTATTCTTCTCTAACTTTTTGTAATGCCCCAAGCCAAACCACCAAGTCCATACTGGAGAGCCAAGGACCTCATGTGTGCCTACCTGCATGCACACAACTACCTACTATCCGTGATGGTATAAATTCTATCAGTGGGGGTATTATACTCTTAATAAAATTTCCCTCCACTAATAACAACAAAATATATCAACTTATTAATAATTTAGGAGAATAAAAATATAAAATGGAATACAAGACATAAAATAAATAAAATGGTCTCCCTATGTGGCAAGACAAACAAGAGTAATGTGGAAGAAGATAGATAAATAAATAAACAATAGTATCCTTTAGAGTACATCCTAGTACCAATATCATCTCTACACTTCTTATATAAACTATATTCCATGGGTATGTTTCCATTTCCTGGATCCCCATACTTGAAGTCTATATGCATATCAAGATGGCCATGCAGGGCGTGAGTAAAAAAATATAGTAGGACACCATTAATGTGTCATTAACAAGTGTGTATAGCTATAATAGGTGTATGCAATGATAATAATAAAAATTAAAATATGAATAAAAATAATATAATCATGTACCGAGTGGTTTTTTACTAACCAATCCCCCATAGACCTCCTACCTCACCTACTCAACTCTATACTAGAAGGATAGTCATCAAATGTTGTTAGTGAACAAGGGAATTACAAAAGGATAATAATCTCATATCTCAGTAGTCTTGAAGAATTGATTTGGGTTAACTAACCATAACATCATATCCCATCTCCATCATGGGTTATGAATCCAGGCTGCCGTATCCCATATGTGCATCGGGTTAGGCCACTAGGATATCAAGGATATAATGATAATACCCCGGGTTAGGCCTCCAATCCATCATTCTCTATACACTTATACCTCAGGTATGGACTCCATTTAATAATCCCCCTACGCTATAATATTTTCCATCATCATCATCCTCACAATCCATGCACACACACTCTCTATGGGATAATCAACATAAGATGGATCACATATTCTGAGTACCATGAATAACCCCTAAAGGAATTATAACACACATAATAGGGTATATCATACATGGAAATTCATACATTATAATATTGAAAAAAACATCTTCAATATACAATACATGTTATCAACATCAAATATGGTGAAACAAGATACATGCATACACCTGGAATAATTTAACCTCAATTGGTCTCACACGCCACACACACAACCACAACCACATGTGATCTTAATCAATCATGGTAAAATAAGGCATAAAAACAAAAAAATTATACCAATGCAACTAGGGTATATGAGACCACCAAATATTATGTAACCTCATACCTCAAGGCTGTCGATGAATAAATACGAGTATTTTCCATGGATCGAAGGCCGAAACACAATTCACACCAATGGAGAATGAGATCACATGTAAAAAATGAAAAACTAAAGTTATGGTTGTAAAAAAAGAGGTTTATAATCAATAATAATGAAGAAATCATATCAATATGGTGATTTTAGAATCACATACCTTAAGTAGTCTATCAACATAATCTATTCCTTGGTATATTGAAGGAAGGGATTCCAATTCATTAGATTCATTATTGATTAAAGAATGAATCATATATTCCTCACCCATTCTAGAATTGGGGATTATGTATAGAAAATGATCTTCAATCCATCATCAATATATAAATGGAAAACAGATTCGATAAGAAGAAGGTCTCATGAGGATTGTTCTAGAGAAACATACCTAGGAATGTCAACCATTCATGATAGTTATAACTTTTGTCAAAGGGGTTGTCATTGAAACATTTAATCCTTAACCAGAATACCATGGAATAATTGATTAAGGTTACAACATCAATACTCCGTAAAGAGGATTATCAAGAAGGCGATTCATGAACATTTACCAATAGAGTGTTCATTGTCGATGGCACATCTTGATTCAGTCAAGAAATGATTTCCACTTATTAGATCTATCACCGATCTATAAATAAAGGGATAAAACATCATTGGATATTCTAGGAAAACATAGATCCAAAATACATCTATGTACATATTATAGGGAAGAATAAGGATATGAAGTAGATGTAACAAGGTCTTACCATTATAGCATTACCAAATAAGTTAAAGGGTGGAGAAACAAGGGAGATGTATGTGAGAACTCTAGAGTCATGAGTGGAATTCAAAAAATTTAGATTATTTACATTGTGGTGATAATTTTCTATTAAGTTTGGTATAAATTGAGAGGCAATTAAAACTCGTGGGATGCATTAATTACACCCCTGAACTGGGAACACTAGTGACTTGGTGGGCCTCACTGTCTAGCTGGTGGCACTTCTAGATAGCCGATGATATGACATAAGTTGGATGGTGGGATTAAAAGAACTTCCTAGGTTCTTACAGTGACCCTAACTAACTTATAAGGTTTAAGGATAACTTTACTCTTACTAGAATCCCACTAGAAGGCCGAAGAGTTCCACCAGTAAGCCGGTGGATACCTTCGAACCACTATCAACCAAGACCTTCTTGAAATTATTCCACCTTCAAAACCCAGACCCCTTTACCACTAAAATCATACCTATAAACATACCATAAAAAGGAATAATTAAAATAGGGAGAATAATTTATAAACTTAAAACAACTTATACATCGAAACAGAGAGTGGTTGTTATAGTTATAAATCCTCATTTCTTGTCAGAATACTCTAGCATCTAGAGAGGTATTTCTAAGGTCATATATTAGTATCTGATATGTAATTTTTTGGGTATATACTAGGAAGAGGAATTAAAAACATGGAACTTATACTTTATAATATCAATATTTCTTCTAGATATGCATTTGATGAATACAACTAAGCACCCACTAATGGAATGATGCCTTTTGGGTGACCCATTACTGAAAAAATTATGAATTAAATTCATATAACTTCTGAAAACATCACAATGCTCCATCAACTCAAGCATAAGAGGATAATGAGATATTTAAATGCTTCAATCAAGGTGTATTCTCATATTTTTTTACATTAGATTAATATGTTGAGAAAATTATATCCCTTTATATATCAATTATACAAAAAATATAGGAGTCTATAAGAATTGAAACATTTAAAAAACACTGTAAAAAATATAGATGAACATTATAAAATCATTAACACTTACTATAATATTTAATTTAATATCCTTAATTATAGAATTATTTAATAACTAATACAACACAATTTAAATTATTTTAACACATCATTTCACTCCTTTCAAATTGAACAAGTGATATCCAACATGTAATAAATGTTACACCCATTTAGAACCTTAATATACTAATATCATATAGTATGAAATGAATTTCCTTATGTCATATAGTATGATTTATAACATATTGTTCAATACAGTATATGAATTTATCGAATTTGAACACAAATAATTCACATACCCTAAAACTTTATAGTCCTTATCCATATTTCACATTATGTGAAATCACATTTAACATATAGTAAATCCAAATCTAAACTCTTTTTTTATAATAATATATTTATTCTTGGTAATATTTGAAACAATTGTTTTATCAAAATAAATAATAATTCACATAGATTAATTCCAAACCATATAAAAAATGTGATATCTAAAAATAGATCATTATTAATCATGTTATAAAGAGTGTTGGTGTAATCTCTAACAAACACATGTATCATTATAGTAGTCTGCACTCTATTATCCAAATGTACCTTTATATATCACATGTATATTTATACAATTACTTTTTCCATGACATCAATTATTTGCATGGTACATGGAATATATCAATACTCTATCTTTTAACTCAACCATTTTGTATTATCCAAATATAATAACCAAACCATTATATTAAATATCATGTTATTCATCCAAATATATTATTACATGTTACAAAACATCCAAGGTATATATTTGTTGGCTTTCCCTTATTGAAAAAATTATATGAAAACAATTCAACCATCACATATTGATATTGATAAATAATAACATAGATATGCTTAGATTCTATAGAATGTTAGAAGAAAGTTTTTCATTGAACCAAAACAATTTCCATTGTTATGGGCGTAATTACATGATTAAGATAGTGGTTTGAGTAAAATTGTTAGAATTCAAGTTGTGGTTTTTGGACATGTTTCTATTGAAGATATTATCCACCATAACTAAAAAAACATCATGAGTCTTCTAGTGATGTGAATTTACCATTGAAAAAATTATTTCTTAAATGGGAAGAGGTGAATTATACCCATAGTTCAGATATTGATTTTTAATTTAGACGAAAAATAGAAATATTTAAGATATTTTATCATGGTTTGTAGTCTTTTCATGAAGATATTTGAAAAAATTGATAGTATACATAATTTAAAGATGGAAAGCATTTCATGTTTTTTGTTTTGTTGGATTTTTTATTTTACGATTTTTTTATAAAAACTAGAAACAACTCATGGTTATGTTTTTGAAAACTGAACATTTTCACTCTAGAATCTACTAAAGTTTTCTTGGAAAAAACATTCCATGAAATTATGAAGCCCACATCATGGTTCATGATAAATATTTATTTTAAAATAAGTAAATGATCAAAGAATATAAAGATCATATATTTATTGATATTTGATTTCATAATCACAATTTGAATAATAAAAAAATTTCAAGGTTCAAGAATTGTTTTTGGTTAGTTATATTCTAATTGAAAATAAAAAATGTATTTCTCTTTTAAAAGTGAAAACAAATTATATTATTGGATTATTTCACTCATATTTTTAAGGGGTGGTGCTTTGTGTCTGGACCTCTTCCCTCGATCTAAGTCATGGTCTTTTACCTCTAGGCCTACAAGTTATTGTAAGGGTTCCCTCCCAACGTAGTTTATAAGTGGTTTTATCTAAAAAATTAAATAAAAATATAAGTAAATTTGGATTTAGGTATAGATAATATTATTTAAAAAAATATAAAAATATATAATAGAATAGATTTCATATACATACATCTGAGAGAAGAGTGATATTATTCACACTCATTGATCATCCTTCCAAAGGAAAAGAAGAAGTTTAAGTAGATTGTTAACATTAATAAGTTTGATATCATTGCTAAAACAATAAAGGTGTAACCTTTATTTGTTTCTTTTTATGAAGATAAATTCATTAATTTGTTTTGAATATGTGTCATAACTCATGAAAGACAATAGTGTTCTTTCAAAAGTTGGGAGGTTGTAAACTCAGAAGGATATTTTATCTCATATAAACACGTACCTAGTAATTCAATTTTTTAAATTTGGCACATCAAAATATTTTCATTGTTTGTTCTTAGAAAATATCCTAATCTAGGTGATCCAAATAAAATTAATTTTCTATTTTTTACTATTTTAAAATATATAGAGGAATAGAGAAGAGTTATACTATCTAACCAAATAATAATGTTTAAGGGGAAGGTTTTTATTCAAATACCATGATTAACTCCCATATTAGGTATTTTCTATATTGATTCAAACAACTTTCATTAGTGTTGAAAGTTTTTTTCAAAGGTGTTTTCTATATTTAGTGCTTATGCAGGAAAGAAAATGTTTTGGTACATAACTCTATCACCTATATAAAATAAAAAAGTGGGTAAAGATTCATTTGTGGAAAATATCGAAACATTAAAATATATAAATCTATATAACTTGAAGAATTTAGTTTAAGTCATGATTAAATTATATAAGAAAGATCAAATAATTGATAGTATTACTAGTATAGTTAAGGAAAATAGAAAGTGGATCAAAATGATCAAAGGAGAAGTTATTAACATGATGAAAAATCAAGATGATCAAGAAAAGGAATTGATCCTAGATAGACACAGATCAGTAGACTCACTCATGTAGTATAGAAGGTGAATGTGAGACATATATTTTTTCTTAAAAAATAATGAATATTGTATACAAAAGAATATATTTAATTATAAAGGAATGGGGGGGGGGGGGTTGGTTCAAGACACATAACCCAAATTTATTAACATTGAGGAAAGGAAGAAAGCTATCACTCTAAGAAGAAGTTTTTTTTGGGTGCGATAAAAATGGATAAAGTTATATATGATCATAGAGAAAATAATATACCTCAAATTAGGTGCTATTATTATGAGAAGATGGGACACTCTAAAAACCTGTGTTTCATAAAAAAGGAATTTTAATGCATAATAGAAATCTATATAGAATAATATAATTTAATTTTCTTGTTTTGATCTCCATTTTTACTATTTTTAGTGTATAGTGAAGGTTCTAGGTCATAACGAAAGTGTTTAGTCCCCTGCCCAATGATGGGTTTTCATTGATTTTGTTAGATTTATCCTCCAAACCGGATAAATGGAAACCTTGAAATCCTTATTAAATGATTTTTTCATATATAATTTATAATTAATTTATAAATAACAATAACCTATTGTTTTGGAATTATTTATTAGTTGATCTTGTTGGTTGATAGAACCACATTTGGTTGTACCATTATTGAATCAATATGATCTAAAGGATAATACCTCTAGTGGTGTCCATAAGAACTCCATAAATCTTGGAATGTCATAGATAAATATTTCCATGATAGAGCTAAAGAATGATCACCTTGTTTCATTCTAATTGATCACAACTAGAATCACTTATAAACTATAAGGAATATCTCTTATTCTCTCAATCTTGAGATGGTGGAGGAGGATCATTGATTCTATATCTTGAGAGAGGTCTTTGTGAGAATCTCCAAGGTCATGAGAGAATTATATCTAGAAGAAATTGTGCACAACCAATACTCTACCATGAAAAAAAATATAATTAGGTTTATATATTTAGTGTTAGAAAAAATATAATTTCACAAAGACCTTTATCTATTAAGAAACTCTAAATAAACCCCATGTCAAATAATAATAACAATAATATTATTATTTTCACTAAATTCACTAACGTCGTGAATTATTTAAATATAATTTCATAAATAAATAAACTAATATTTATTTAAATGATATTAAATAAAATTTATCATTTCCATTTAGGAAATTTAACTCAGCCTTCTAATCTTCAGAACTTATCAAACTCAGAATAATAACTATTTATTTAAATAAATTTATATCACTACATTATTTTTTATTATATATTTATAAAATCAACATATCCTAAATAATTATTATTCCATATAACATTAGAATAATATTTATTATAATATTAAATTAAATACAATATAAATTATATTTTATATACACATAGTTTGTGACCCTCTAGGCCTCTTTCATAGTGGAATTAGGTGACCTAACCTAAAGCTGAAAATAATATCTAAAAAAATGTTAAGGAACCCATAGATAAAGTCATTAATGAAATATTGAAAACTACCACATATGGATAATAACACTATAATATAATTCGTTTGCCTCAATATCTCATCAAGTAGGTTGTATACTTGTGTCACCAACCTATAAGCCTGATATATCTTTCTTTGAATTTTTTAAAATAAACTCATTAATAAACCACAATGTCCATGTAATTAATCAAATAGTTACATTGTGATTAAATGGATTGATATATATAATTACATCAACATAGAAGGTACAAAAACATTCTTTACTTATTCATTAATTTTATATCACTTTGAATATCCCAATGTATTCTATCTTGATGCGATAATATGTTGTCATCATTTTCATCAATACAACAAAGTATTTGATTCATGATATGCGTTAATAATAATCTCATGTTTAAGGACCAATACATATGTTTAAATATATGAATATCCAATAACACATAAAAATATATAATTCCTATTTCCGGTCGTATTCTCATAACCTCTTCAATAGGAGATCACTAAGTAAAAAATTCATGAGAAGAAGTATCAGTGTGTTATAAGCCCACTATACCTGATATCCAAGAATCATATGTTTCCCATTATATAGATTTAATTTTTCTATATAAAACATATTTGATAATATCATAATAGAACTTAATGGTTTTCATCATAGTGGGGAACTGGCATGACCTTTCAATGGAACAAATACTCTAAGAAGATTATCACATTAATTTCATACAAAAGAATACTCCTAATGTGATAATATATTTATTTATCTTAAAGTATTTGAATATATAAATAATCCAAAGTATAAATTAGTTAGTTCTAGGGAACTAAATCCAACGTATAAGATAAAAATAAAAATCCACGAATTTATTGTCTTGAATGAAAATGAGTGTTTTTTAGGAGAATAAAACTGGTGGTACACTATAGTTTATAGAGACATATAGAATGTTAGAAGTTAAAAAAAAGATTCAAAACATTAAAATATGAAGATAATCTATCGTATTAAAATGAATAACAAGATTATTGATTATAAATATATATAATGTATCATATATGGATAAAAAAAAGAAATTTGAAAAGTATATTGAGACATAAATCAATCTAATGGAAAATTATCAAGATAAATATTGAATTCTTGATAGTGGGTGCACTTCCCACATGACAGGGGATACAAATATTTTTAAAAATAAAAAATATAATAAGGAAGAATTTTTATGATTTGGAAATAATGAATTCTTAATGATCATTAGAATGAGGAAGTCCAAATATAAAGGTTAATAACTGAGTAAGATAGATGTCTTTGTGATGGAAGGTAAAAGTAACAATCTTTTATGTATGATCCAATTGTGTATCTTGGGACATTATATATATTTTACCAAGAATAAATGTATTATAAAAGGTGAAAGAGGAGGAATTATCATATTAGGAAAGTGAAAAAATGAAAGTATCTACCCTATAAGTGGAGAAGAGGACTTGTTTTTTCTTACCGAGGAATATGGAAAAAAATTATGATATAAATATCTTGGTCACTTAAGAAAAAGTACAAGGAAGAATTATTGAAATTTGAAGGTGCCTGGAGTGCTCCTAGGCTTACAGATGAATATCCTTATATATGAGATGTTTGTTAAAAAGGGAAAATTATTCTGTATTTATACAAGTTAAAAGAAAATAAGTGATACATGTTTCTTGAATTGGTAAATAAATATATTTATGGATTGACCACACCAATTTTTATTGATTGAAGAAGGTATTAGATAATATTTATTTATGATAATAGTATGATATAATGGATAATGGTTATCACTCATAAAATTTTAATTTTTAATTATATTATATGTTTTCATAGTTTGACTGAGAATATGATTGGAACAAAACTATGTAAATCTTGAGCTAATAATGGAATTGAGCTATGGATTTCCAAGAAGAATATTTTATCAAGAACTATGGGATAAGGTATTAATTTTTAGTGTTGATGTCTCCTCATTACTCCAAATCAATTTTTAATTTTCTTAATAAACCACTTTATGGTTTAGTGGAAACCTTACAATACCTGAATTTAGAATAATTCAAAATCACCATAAATAGAAACAAGACCACATAATTCAAAATTCCCACAAAAAAAAACACTCCCACCAAATTAAAATTCTAATTTCAAAATCCTAACACAAGTAATTACCATGATCTGTGTGCTTCCTTAAGACTCTAGCCTGGCATACAGTTCCCAATAATGATACTCAAGCCACAGCTCCCATAAGGGTCCACCAGAAGCCCATTTATGTCACTGCATGGAATCATGAAAACCATCATGCTCAAAAACCACAAAATCTTACACCCAAGACTACCATAATTACGATGGTCATAAAAACCATACTGGAGCACCTTGGCTAATAAGGACTTCCACTAGTAGAACAATGAGCATAAAAACCATAATCATCTAAAATTATTATGGGTGAAACAACAAATCCAAAAATTATGGACCAAAAAGAACAATGGGTGCAAGGTCGAACCTCTTGAAAAGACTACACTGCTCAACCAAAAAATTCCAAGACTTCTAGGATAACCATCACTTTAGACCGACATGGAATGGGATTAGTAGAACTAGAATAATGAGTGGAGTTTTTAGCAGACCCGACCTCAGTGATCTGCAACCTTCAGTAGCACCACCAATCCCCTTCCTCAAAACCATGAACTTGGGGACCAATAGCATTGATAAAACCAATAGTAGGAGAAAAAATAAATGGGGATGAAAACAACATCACCGATTCTGAACAACGTAAAAACATTTAAACTCACCTTGCATAAAATTCTTCATGAATCAACAACTACTTCGAATAAACACTCAGAATTCCAATATGCACAATAAATTCAACTAAAACAAAATTTGTGGATGATCCCAGTTGCGATTATCCCTCAACACCAAATTAATCCCCAATTAATATCCCAAATCCACCACATATACCTTCATACTAGACCAAGATGGGGTCAAGTATAACTGGATGGCCAGTAAGAGTAGAGGAGTGTAAACAATCCAATGAGGAAGAACAAATGATCATCACTACCAAAAACTACCATGCCACTAGATCACATTCATGCCAAACCAATATGGGGTTTGACATGATGGTTTGGGTGACAAGAGTGGTGGTAGTAGTGATTAGGGACCACATATTGGTAGGGAATAACCTAATGAAGGGAAAACAACCGAACTAGACCACCGAAGGCGGCTGTGACAAAGAGAAAGAGATGAATTTCCATGAATGGAAGGGAAGAGGAAGGTGATATATAATAGAAAATTTATACTACTGATAGATACTAAAATGGATGGGAAGTCATGAGTGTTGTGGCTATCATTGAAGAAAACAAGGGATAAAATCTAACTAAGGATTTCAATGAATAGAAGACCCCATAAAAAATGTTGTAAGAGAAAAAAATCACTAAAATATTTTTTAATCATTGAAAGTAAATAATTTTTTATTAAATAAAAGTGGTAATATATGTTTTAATCTTGAGATGATAAAAGTATTTTTATTATCTATTAATCAAAGATAAAAAAATTAGAATCATATAACAAAATCCTATAAAATACCCCAAAATTTCTAGATTACATTATAGTAAAAAATTAAGATATTTTCTAGAAAAATATTGAGGAAGTGTATACTAAATAATATACTAATGTGATTAATTTAGAGGGATCCTATAATCTTTATAGTAATGTAAAATTAATAATTATAGAGTCCCTAATTGTCATTTCCTTTTAGGATTTTGAGGATTTGTAGATTGTGGTATTGAGTTTGGTGGTGAATTATGGTTGAGTAGATGTAATTTTTCTTTTGGTATAAACCATGAGATGGTTAATTATGAAAATGACATTAGTTTCCCCTATCAATGTTCTTATTTCTCATTATAGTGTGTTTGGATGTGTTTTTAGGAAACATGTCATGGATAGGCCCCCAATATTTCATATTTTATCTAGGATCATCATGGTTATATTCATCCTCATGGTGTGTTAGTCATGGTTTAGTAATAGTTAAGGTTATCCATTTTTATAGCTATCTAATATATGATTTTAAACCATGTCATGGTTTATGAGTAGTGTTAGTTCTTCATGCCAAGATTTGAGGATGGATTGAGAGGGATCTTAAAGTTCCCATGTGGGAAGAAAAATGGATGTGGTTTTTATGATAGTGGGAAATAACATATTTTATAGATCCACCATGGTTACATTTATAGTATTGAATAAAAATAGATATCATTTATTTACCATGTAATGGTCTTCATCAAATCAATTTTTTTTATAAATAGAAGAGGCTATTAATTTTTTTAAGATCTATTTTTTTTATGTTCCATGATTTTTAGATCAATTTCTACCAAATAAAACTACGATAAGATTTATATTAATCACATAATGGTTTGGTTAAAGGAATTTAATTAAGAATATCACTTATTAACTTCTCTTATCTAGGTTATTTATACATTTTTAAACACTTGGTAGCAAAGAGGATGAGTTTTGGATGTTGTGGATTCCCTTTATGGATATTTGAGTCCCTATATTTACACAAGTGAGTATTTAATATTTTAGTTTCCCATATTATTTATTCATACTATATTATATTGGATGCTCTATCTCAAGGACCTATAGTGGTGGGAGTTTCATATATATGATAGAGGATTGATTATAGGTTAGGTTTTAATAAGTTTTGAGGAATATTATTTTGCAAACCTCTCTCTTATTATTTATTTTTTTTTGTGAATTTTAGGCATGATTTAGTTTCAAAATGGGTAAAGATTTGGAATTATACTATTTACATAAGAATAAATGAATCAATTTAAAGAGTATTCATGACTTTTGGTGTTATACATAATTTATGATTTGGTTATTGTCGATTTTTTATGATTATTACATTACTCTTTGTTGTTTCCAATGATAATAGCTTTGAACCAATGCTAATTTGATAGGTGAGAAATAAATAAAATTTGACTGATCGATTGCCTTTGTAACATTATGTGGTTAAATATTATTTTTATTTTGATATTTCCTTATGAATGTGGTACAAGTGGAGGTTTGTTGTGGTTTATTTAATATAGTGGTATAAAGAGATTAGTTTGTTTTGGGTGTAGAATTTTCATTGGACATGGAATCATGTGAAACTAAATAATTATTTTAATAACATGGAATGTAAAAGTTTATATGTGAAATAATTTATGTGTTTAATAATTTTAATTAAAGTAGCGAATAATGGTATATTGAAATGAAGAGAGTAATTGAGGTTAAATACTATAAATAATTTCATAGTTAAAATTGAAGTTAAAGTTATATGTTTGATAATGAATAATGTTTAAATGGGAAATGAAATATAAAATATGAGAATGGATGTGGTTTTTTTCTAGTTATATTGTTATTTTATTTTTTGTTGAGTGGTAATAGTGATTATCAAAGCATAGTGGAGATAATTTGAAAATGGGATGTTTGTTGGAGTACTTTGATAGGAAGCATACCATAATATGGGAATACATGTTATTATATATCATTTTATATTTTTTTATTTATTAAAAACCACATCCCAAGTTAGATAAACTATACAATGACCTTAAGAGGTTTTGGGTAATAGGTGAACCCCCAATATATTGGATGTGGGTGATGTAGATGGATGACTACTCCACCTTTTTTACACTTTCTTTCAGATGTGGTTGTGGTAGTGGTAGTGGTTTGTGGTGGTATGTATTTGAGGTATTAATTATGTTATGTAATAGGATTTTCTATTTTATATTGATGTGGTATGCAATTATGGTATGTGGCTATGGTATGTAGTTATGGAATGGGGATATGGTGGAATCAGAAAGGATAGATGTGATATTACATATGTCGTCAGGAAGTGAGGGTGTCTAAATTAGTGGGAGAGTGGGTTCATGGTACCTTATATATATATATTTTCATTATAAATATACTTATATTATTTTGTATGTTTATTTTAAGAGTGATCCTATAGTGATATTGGGGATTATAGATGACCTAAGATGGGATATTAGTTTATTTCACTATTTATTCACCTAAGCATCAATAAGATTATTCAACATTGTAATTAGAGCTTCTCTGAAGGAACCTACTTAATGTAATTGTATTTTCAACTCTAAATATTTATACAATTTTTATAAATTTATAAGATGTATTTGGATATTCTGTTAGACCTTTTTAGATCATGATATGGTGATTGTTTGGTGTTAAAGTAGTCATGCTTCCATTATAGAAGTTGATTTATTTTCTTGCTATTACTTTTTAAATATTTTTTTATTTTGTTTTATATGAAATTACATGCAAAGTTATATTATTATTAGGATTTATGGGTTATTTTAATTTATATATTTAGAGTTTATTAGTGTATTTAATTTTCTTTCCTGGGACTAGAGTGGGAAATACATCCCATATTGTGTGTTATATACCCTTAGCACTTTACGTTAACATATATACTATTATAGGGGAAATTTGAGGGTTATAATCAGTTTCATTATTGGACCAATATGGGTTATAGTAAAAATGGGTTATTATAGAGTGGTATAATATTTAATTATTTCTATAAGATCTTTTTGAGTAACACCTATGGATATTTCATTGGTTTGTTACAAAAATAGTATCATTTTATCTTCTAATGTGACCTAATCTAATGATATCAATTAATACATAAGAGGCCCCCTTTGGGATCTAATGTAAGGACCTTAATAGCATATTGAACATGCTTAATAATGACTGTACTAATTTCATGGTTGGTACCTAGGTGTGGTACATACATCTTCCATGAGTTTACTTATATTGAAATTTGGTTTTTTAGGATGTGATGAGATTATTAGGATTGATTTTGTAGAATTATGTTAATATTTATTCAACTTGTGTAGAAGTGATTATATTTTATTATATGTTTCATTACTTTAAATAATCAAAATCAATGGTTTCTATAGAAGATAACTAATTAATTTTTATTTAAATCCTTATAATTATAAAAATCAACCTTATTTAAAATAATAATAACTGTTAAAATTTTCCTTAAATCCAATAATTTAATGCTCAACATGGTGTGTTTATTGATAATTGATGATAAGTTCATAAATTAGAAAATTCTTAAATTTATGAATGTGGATTATTTAAAAATCATTTTAAAATTATAAGTTATAACAATATTATAATTCAAAACAATGTGATAAATTGATTTTATTATTTAAGGTCGATACATGTTTGATATAAATCATAATACAGATTGAAATTAATTAAATGAAGAGAATGTTAGAGCTATGAGTTTATGAGTAATGATCAAACATATAACATGTTTTTGTAATTCCAAATAACATGAGTTATTAATGAATCATGTTTGATTTAATAAGTAATGTTATAGATATAAATTTGTTTTGTGGAAGTCATTTTTAGAATTTTAATACATTCAAATATTATTAAGTAAATTGTTAGGAAATAATAGTGAAATGTATAATGTGATAAATAGTTAATTGTGAATATCATTAAAATATGATAAGAAAATTTATTGAATGTTGCTAATGATATTTTTTAGAAAATGTTTTAGTTTTTATCATGATAACATAAAATATATAAATGAATTATAATCAAATTTTCATATATTAAATTTAAATATGTTGAATAATAATTTAGTAAAATTCATGTTTTGATGGGTTTTAGGGGATCATATTATGATTATTAGTGGTTAAGGATAGTGGTACCAAGTGCATAGTGGAAGGTTGAAACGTCATAATTAAAAAAACATTATCACAAGACATATGTAATATCATTTCCTCTAATAAAAAAGCACCTCATTCCATCTTGATGATCTAATGTCGAAGGAATTAAGTATAAAAATAAAATTGAACGACTACATCATTTTATTTTGAAGACACATGGATGTTTTGATCAATACAATGATCACTACATAAATGAACCAAATTTATATGCCTATAGACCATCTAAACACATTCCATATGATTGCGGATGCATCGACATTTGATTTCCCAATGATACCGTGGATAATCAATGATACTTCTGAAGTATCAATGTTCATGAGAGATCTGTCACATTGATCCATGAAGGAAACTTGGGTCAGAGAGCTTCAATTATGTCTTTATCTCTCTATTAATATATAGAGGGATGAGAGACACACTATATAATTGTAAGAAGAATAGTCTATATGAATTATGGATTCAATTTCCTTATATAAGAAGGTTTCATTTATAAAAATTTTACTTTGGAACTTCAATAAATGAAACCTTCTAAATTAAACCACATGTGATGCATATGACTTAGTGAATGTGTCAAAAACATCATAAATACTTTATCACTTACTTGTAACATCTAAATAGTATGACACGATAAAATAAAAGCCATTGCCTCAACCCATCTTTCCCAAAAATATTTAAAGAACCTTGAAAAAAATATTCATTTGTAAAATATTATTCCTCCTGTTCACACAACCCTTTTGAATAAATTCAGAACTTAAATTCACTACCTATAATTATAAACTCTAAAAAAAGTGAATTTATTAATTTCATGGGATCATTGAAACTCACACATATCTCATCACACTAATTTGGGGACACCATGTTCTAAACTATAATTTAATACAATTGAACAAGCATACAAATACACTTAGTGTGAACTTATAGGTCCTTATCTCTATAATAGTGGCTGAAAATCACATACCTGAATATGTGTCTAGAATACATCAAGTCCCATAAAGAAATAAGTATTAGTTATAGAAACAATAACCTTTCCTATGAACACATATTGTGTAATATAATCTCTTTGTATTGTGATATCTTATATAGCATGGTGCCTAACTTATACCACCATCCTTACTTTATTTGTTATTTTTATAACCTTATTTGATGGATATACTTCTTCTACTATGGACGTCGATTTATTTAAAGCACTACCATACTGATTAATTGGGACTGATATATCTCTTCCTCTACTCTAAAGTGAAAAATACTATCTAGATCATTTAACTATCACCATACCACCAATGAAATATCTAACACAATATACCTCACCAAAAATCAAAATGTCATGGTTTTCAACTTTCAAAAAATCATGAGATCAAATGGTACACATTGGTATTGATATCAAGGCAAGAGACTAATACACATTTTAAAAGATAGGAACAAATAATAACACCCAAAACATAGGGTTTTCTTGTTAGTGGGTCTGTCCACATGATCCCATGTACTTGAGATCACCAAGGGAAAAATTTATATGAAAATTTCTTAACACTTATGACCCCCCAACACCTGATAATAAAACATCCTATGCATACTTTTAGTGTAATGTATCTAGAACATAATACATAAATATAAATTTATTCTCATGGTATCTTGAGGTTCTCATTTTAGCGGGGAACTGCTAAAAATTATTATATGATATATAATCTACGTAAATTACAATACAAATAACACATGTAGAAGAGATGTTACTATTATGGTAATAAAAACACACGAATATATTAAACTGTATGCATGTAATGGTAATTATATTACATAAAATAGTTGGGTCTAGGGAACCCACTCTCAAGAATTCCACTTATATTAGAGCCAACTACTAAAAAATACTGAACCTGCTAGCTCTCACATTATAATCACAATTCAGTTGAGATATGAACTTAGTCATGGGGTATACCACATTAGCCTCTATGGTTAATCTACTAACTATGAATTCACCTCTATGAGTTAAATTCTTAAAGGGATAAAACATCCAAATTATATTATTTTTACTTTGGTGTGACCTGGGATCCTTTTCAAGTACCACTACTACAACATTATGATAATAAACTTTAATAGGATTTACACTACTTGGTATAATGATAATATTCACAACTAACCGACATATCTAAAATAATTCCATAGTGGTACTATAAATAGAAATATACTTATATTATGTAGTATAATATGAGACAATTGACAACTTAGAGTTTCTCTAGCTCACCACAACACTACTATAGTAAATGACATATCTTGACTATAATTTCAAATCATCAATATTTTTCAAGAAACTAGAAACAATTCAACCCCTCATTATTAGCTCCTCATATCCTCTATATACTATAAATATATCCTTTATATGTCTCAATAAATTTAAGATAGATTTTATAGAAACTAAATGTTTCTCTCCTCGTTTTGCATGATATATTCCCACCATAATTAAAGAAAAGGCAACATCAAACCTAGTGCATGACATAAAATTTATGATATATCTCACTACTAAGGATTAAGGTATTCTAGTAATCCTTTCAATCTATTTATATGTTTTTATACATAATTTCAGGTAGATATTTATACCATGTAATGTTGATAATAATCCTCTTTTGGGTTGTTTGATATTGTACCTTTTGATTACTTTGTCAATATATATACTTTGACATAATCCATGTAGCCAATGAGATCTATCTCGATAGATCTTGATCCCTAGAATATAGGTTTCTTCACCTATGTATTTTATAGAGAATCATTCATTTTAACAAATATTCACTGATTCTAAGTCTTTCACTTCCCAATAATTAATATGTCATCAGCACGTAAAACTCAGTTAATGATGGAATTACTACTAACCTTCCTATAAACACACATATCACTTTTATGCTTGATGACATGAAATTCTATTATAGCCTCATAAAAACAAACATTCCATGGTCTTGATGCCTGCAACAACACATAAATGGATATTTATAGCTTTCATACTTTATTGGAACTCTTTGATATGATAAACCCTTTGGGTTGTTTCATATAAAAATATTAAACCAAATTAAAATTTAGAAAAGTAGTTTTGAAATCCATTTTCCAAATATCATAACCATGAAAGGATTCTATTTTACGTAGTATTTTGTTGTATTTTAGCATTATGACTGTGGAAAAAGTTTCTTCTTATTCTATGCCTTAGGTATTTTTAGAAACCCTTTGCAAGAAATAATTCATTGTAGGTACTTATTTTACAATACATATATAGATTTATCTTGAATACCCATTTACACCAAAAAGGTTATACATCAGCTGAAGGGTTCCCAAATTCCAAAATCGATTTAGGAACACAGAATCCATCTAAAAAATGCATGGATTATTTCCATTTAACTATATCCCTAACATATACTACATTCATATAGGTAATCAATTCGTTATCCTCAAGGACTAAAAATTCACCTAGATTAGTTACAAGAAAACAATATCTATCTAGTTCTCTAAACACTCTAGTAGACCTACGAAGTACCCATGTCTTGGGAATATCTCCATATCTCATTATCTCATTTTGATACAGATCTTATACCAAATATTGTGTATCTGGGGAATTAACATCATCCAGGATAATTTTACTCCAACTGTATCCATTGGAAATATGTTTCCTTTCTAGAAATATGACATTTATCACCATAATATCTTTATTTATTTAATAGGTTATATCAGTAACATCCTTTTGTTTCCTTAGGATAGCCTATAAAGATTCAGTTCATGCTTCAAGATTCTATTTTTCAATTAGGCATTGTCTTAAATAATTTTGGGCATCCTCACAAACATATGAGTGAAAAAATGAGTTTATTTTCATACCATAACTCATATGGAATCCCATATACTACTTTAGTTGTAAATAGGTATAGTGTATATTCTTATGCCAATAGTGCATACACCTTGAAGGATAATGGTAGAGTTTTATGAATCATTATAAATATTACCATTTAAAGGAATGTACAATTCCTACTTTCACTTCTACCGTTCCACTGATTTGTATTAGGAAAAGTGATTTTAGAAACTGGTACTCTCTCCATTAAGTGATCGATGAATGCTTGATTTAGATAATATCTACCACATTTTGAGTGAACTTTCTAAATCTTCTTACCATGATGGTTTTTTACTTTATTACATCATTGCTTAAACATCTTAAAGGAATCCAATTTATATTTCACTAATTATATATATACATATCTACTAAATTCATTAGTGAAAATAATAAATTATTAAAAATAACCCCTTTCCTCTACTCAAAATGGACTATATACATTAGTATGAAATAACCCTAATAATTATATAGATTTGACACCTTTCCTAGTGAAAGGTGTTTGTGAATTTTTCTTTTATAAATAAGAAGGTCATACATCTAGGGATTTTAACCTAATAGATTCTAGACACCCTTCTTGATGTAATTTGTGTAAATGATTCTCATTTACATGACCGATACTAAAGTTCCACGGGCATAGATGATAAGATTCATTCTCTCTAGTTATGTCATTGATTTCTAGAACTATTTTATCAAGTTCAAGTAGATACAATCCATTTTTAAGATGCTTCATACCACACCACATTCTATCTTAATAAAAGATTCAATATCTATTTCAATACTTGAAATAAAATACCATAATGTACAAAATCCACACTAATATTATGTTTATAGTAATAAAAAGTATAGAATAACACTTTTTTAAGATAAGAACCAAAATGATAAGGATTGTAAGATAATAATCACCCATTTCCATTACTACTTATATTTCACTATTTTCTTCCTAAAAATCCATTTCACCCTTGCAATATTCACAAATCTAATTTGTTCATTTATTTACGTAAAATGTGGGAGCTAGTTACGATATCATATATCCAACTTGTATAAATAAACAACTTACATTCAATGAAAAATAAAATTGAAGTTGAAGAATTCGCTTGATTTCTATTCCAAACCATTTAATTCATATTATAATGGAATTTATTGAAAAATGTAAAGCACACTTTTTCCTTCTCATTGATCTACCTATGTATCTATAGATACTTAGAGGATGGTGTGTTGGTGTCTTTGGCTTAGTATTAGAATTTAATTCCTTAGTCATTCCTTTACTCCTCTTCTTCACCATATAGTTTTAATAATTTTAATTATTCACATCCTTATCTACTTTTAAGCCTAAATTCAATAGATATAGGGGTGACTTATTCATGTTATTAATAATACATTTAATAATGAATGTTAATAACCTAGGTAGTAAATATGAATGAATGAGAGTAGTTTCCAGTTCTTGGTTTAACTTTAATGAAATCGACTCTAATATATCATTGTACCCAAAAATTTAAAGTAAATGAGGCCTTAACTAACCCCTTCTACTATCCCACACCAATAAAATGAACTCAACATCTCATATCATTCTTGTTGAGCTGTATCCTAGAATAATTCTTGAAGATGATATATCATTTTGTTGGAATATTCATCCTTGTAGATTTTATATATCTCACTATACATAGATAACAACACAATGAAATGGATATATAATGCATCTTCTATATGCTTCTAATATTTATCTTTATCCTCCTTTATCTCCCCCATAGGGGGATCAGTAGGAATTTGGGATTCTAACACGTATAACTTCCTCTCTTGGTATAGTACAATGCACAAGTGCTTGTGCCACTTATGGAAGTTATTTATGGTTAAGATGTTAACTTCAACCAATATTTATCTTAATAATATTAAATTGGAGGTGGTGATTTATTTTTTTGTCTATAATAAATAAATTTATAAAATTAATACATTATCTTGATTATAGATAGAAATTTTTGATATATTAATCATTAAATGAATCCTACTATTTTATCAAATCCTAGTATACCTCAACTACTAGATTTTGAATACTTAGTCACTTGAGTATTCTTGTGGAAAGTATATATAAAACCACTACTCATTGTTCAAACTATGTCTACATCATTACTTGAAGAGATCAAAGTTTAGATTTTGGATGGACAGCCACATTAACTCATGGATCCTTGACTTATTGAGGAAAGCACCATATTTTATAAAGAATAAACTTGAATTACACAAAACTTTACTTCAAAAGTTTCAACAAGATAACTGGGGATATTTATTTGACACCAAATTTAGTTAATATGACCCACCACTTTGATAAGAATGCTCCAGATGTAAGGGGAACCCATAACTGGGGCTGGAAAACACATTAAACGTATAGTTTCATTCAAACTCTAGTGATGTAAGGCATTTAACATAATATTTATTTATGGTATTTTAATTATTTCCCATGAATGAAATAATTTTATATTTAACATGCTTGTTTTATGTGATCTCACTCAAAACATAATAATTCATAATAAAAAATCCGTCCTATATTAATTCACTTTATCCATGCATGCTTGTTTATTATTCAACGTGATTACATAAGAATAAAAATGGATAATAATAATAATAATAATAATAAATAATTCATTAATAAATTAATATATTAACTAATCATGATAATTAAACATTTTTTAATTCATGGGGAAGATAATGGATTAATCAGGAGACTAAGGGTATCTCCTTGATTCGCATCCAACATGAGTCAAAACACCCACCCCATCCAATGTATCTACATCACATCTGGTACTTATCCTAGTCTTTTAATGGTCCAAATTTTATTTCATATATGTAATTATAAATAAATACTCACACATAGGTGAGGGGGTCTCAAGAATGAAAAATAAACATGAAAAAGATCACTCATTGGAACACATTCCCTTATATATAAAATTATGGAGAGAGATGATGCATAAACTATACTTTATTAATCAATTATTAGAAATAGAAAATACATTTCAATAATAAAAATAAATAAATAAAAATTCCAAACATAAATTGGAAGGTACGACTCACGATCACTTGATATACAAAAACTTGATAAATAAAATTAGATTTTAAATTAATTCTACCGAGGGAATTAATTATGAATTAAAATAAATTAATCAAATTTTAATTCATAATTAATGAGTGAAACTAGCTTGAAAATATTTTTTTTTCATATTTACAATATTTTTAAACATGTTTAGTATTTTTTTAAATTTTTCACTCCCTGGACCATCAGAAACCCCCTAGGAGGGGTTTCAGACCTGTACATGACCGATCAAATCAAGATGACATGGCTTACCAAGAGGTCGATCATGTAGAACCCTTCATGGAACCATAGTTTAAAATAAAAATTTACTTTTTTTTAAAAAAATAGTTCCCCACCTGCGTCTATGTGACCAACCCCTTTTCAATACCATGGTGACTTTCAATTCCAACAAATTATATATATATATATATATATATATAACCTTTTTTGGGTTGGATTTATCTACTTATGTTGCATGACTTTTCAATTTTTTTTGACTTAGTTGTGATATGTGTTGACACAGAATTGTAACTCGCCCTGAACCATGTTCATAAGCCCATTAAATCATACCTGCTTTGAGTGAATGCGACTGATTTATGATCATCCCATAGTATATATATATATATATATATATATATATATATTAGTTAATTGTTTTTATCAATAAAAATCCATTATTTAAACATTATATAGAAATAAATCGGTTATCCGAACATAGATTGATGTTTCATCAGTGGTGTTAGTATCATACATACACCTTTTTAGTTTAATCCATGAAAACATACTTATTTGTTTCCTTAAATGACTAAAATATCTCTCTGATACCACTTTTTGGTACCTAAAACAAAATGAAATCATGAAAAATTGGATTTTTTTAAAAAATATTCATTAAAAGTTTTTAATTACATTGTCTCTAATAATGAACCACCCAATTTAAAATCTTGGCCATATTGTAGAAGGAATTAGTCATGAAAATATTCAAATAGTTACTTCATTCAATTTTGAACAAATATACATGTTCTTATAATCAATGAAAATCACTCCATGAAGAAAATACCAGATACCTATAAATCATCCACACACATTATAGATTCTTGATTATTAATCGATCATTGATTTATGAATTCCCAAATATAAAATCAATAAAATTTTCATTTTATCAATGATCATAGGAGATATTTTACATTTACATTGGAAGGAAAATTTAATTAGAGGGATTTAATCAATTTTGCCTCTATTGGAACTGAGATATAGATGAGAGTAACATTGCCAAATCCTTTTAGGAATAGACTATATTTAAAATGGCATCAATTTCTTTATATAAGAGGGCTTGATTTATGAAAAATTCACTTTGTACCTTCAATAAATGAAACCTTTAAAATGAAACCATATACGATTCATATGACTGAGTTAACATGACACACATTTCATAAATATTTTATTACATTCTTATAGAATCTAAACCATGTTACATGATAAAATATGAGCCATTATATTGAACTGTAGCCCCTTAAAATATTCAACAAACATTGAATTAAATATTCATTCATACAATATTATTCTTCATATTCACATAACACTTATGAGAACACTAAGAAATAAAATTCTCTTCCCATTAATTCAAACCTAAATAATAGTAAATATATTTATTTCATATGATCATTCAAACTCATAATTTTCCCAACCCCAACATGGGGTCCATGATTTCATAAACTCTAACCCAATATACTTTTCCAGGAATATGAATATTCATAGTGTGTGACCCAATGGGATTTTATCTTGATAGTAGTGTGTGAAACACAAATACTAAGAGTATTTTAAAAAAACACATAAAGGACCCTAATTAGATAATGTTAAGTTATAACAATGAAAAACTTTCATATGAACACATTCTATATAATATAAACTATTTTTCATGTGATATCTCATAAAATAGGACGCATAACTTTTGCGACTATCCATGCTTTATTTATTCTTTGTATGATTTTAATAGATGCACTTAACTTATTCCACCATAGACATGGATTTATTGAAGGTAATAATATCCTAGTCAACTGAGCTTGATATATCTCTTCCTCTACTCAAAAATGAAAAATCATGACTTGATCTTTCAACCAATTCCACACCACCAATGAAATACCTGATACAATCTACCTCTCCCAAAACATAAATTTGATGGTTTTAATCTTATATCAAAGAATGATATCTAATTCTAAAAATTGATAATGATACTATTTTAGAAGACTAATTCCCATGGTTGTAGACTAGAACAACCAGTAACACCTATAACATGGGGTGTTCCATTTAACTATTCATTACTCATGATCTCATATACTAAAGATCATAATGTGGAAACTTTGTAAGAATAAGCCTCAATGCCTATTAACACTCAATGCATAATAGTGAAACATGATTTTTTTTCTAGACAGTATGATGCATCTAGAACCTAGGAAATATATCTAATCTCACTATTATAATATAATGAGATTCTCATTATAGATAAAAACTACTATAACCTTTTGATAAAACATATAATCTAAGGAAATTACCATATATATAGCACAAGAAGAATAAATTTTACTATGATGGTAATAAAAAAACACCTATATATCCAACTAGATACATGTTATGGTAATTAAAGTACATAAAGGAGTTCAGTTTAGGGAACCCAATCACAACACACCTATATGCACTAGATCTTACTACTAACAATCCTCAACTCACTATCTCTAATTTGAGAATAATTATTTTATTGAGATATGGATTTATTCACTGGAATTTTCTTATTATCCTTTTTTAGAGTTTTTACTAACTATATCTTCACCTCTCTAAGTAAAATCCTTTATGAGATGAAATTTATGATGTATATGATTTGTCTTCTAGTGTGACCTGGTCTCCTTGGAAAGTACCACTACTGTAATATTATCACTATATACTATAATAAGGATTGCACTTCTTGGTACAATGCCAATATTTGAGACAAATATTAATATCTTGACCAAGTCTATAGCCACATCTGAAGCCTCTATATACTTGGATTCCACTATAGGATGAGTGAGAAAACTAGTTAGAGCTTATCCAATTCACTACAATACAATTCCCAAAAATACTTAACCTGACTATGATTTTAGATTATCATGATCTAATTGGAAACTAACATCAATGTATCCCCTCACTACTACCTCCTCATCTCCTCCATACACTAAGAACATATCCTTTTAACATCTCATGTACATCAGGATAGTTTTTACAACTACCCAATGAAGCTCTCCTAGATTTTAATAATATCTAACCACCATACATCATGTAAAGGAAACATCAAAATTATTATATAAAATAATGTATATAATAAATCTTAACAATGATGAATAATCGATTATATACACAATTTAAATATCCTCATGTGTTTATGGATACATTTTTTAGAGATCTTGATACTATGCTACATTAGAAACAATCCAATCGTAGATTGTTTCATATTCTACATTTTTAGTACTTTTTCAATATATATACTTTGACATAGATCAATTATACTCATATGTATATCTTGATAGATCTTTATTCCAAGAATATAACCCTTTTCACTTGTGTCTATCATGGAGAATCATTATTTTAACCAAGTCTTTTCTTACTATAATACTTTCACCTCATTCCCTATATTTAATATTTCATCAACATATAATACAAGGGAATTTTTTTCCCAATAAAATTATTATAGAAAAATGGATTTCTTTCCTTATATATGAAAAAAAATTCTCTTATATCCTCAAAAAATTAACACTAAATTATCGTGATGCGTACTTCAATCCATAAATGGATCTTTACAGCTTGGATATTTTGTTGGGACTTTTTGACAAGATAATACCTCCAGGTTGTTCCATATATACCTTTTCAACTAACATCTAATTTATAAAATTATTTTTGACAATATTTTTACAAATATTTTAATCAAGAAAGGATACTATTATAAGTTATATTCTGATAGATTTTAGCATCATGAATAGTAACATAGTTTCATCATAATCAATGTCTTGATATTTCTTGATACCCTTCACAAACAATCATTACTTATAGGTACTTATTTTACCATATATGTCCATTATTTTCTTGATTACTCATTTAAACCCAATTGGTTTCACATTAGGTGGAGGATATACCAAAATAAAAACTTGATTTGGGTACATGGAATTTATCTATGAATACATGTATTCTTTCGATTTAGCATCATCATTACAATAAAATTATTCATTGTAGGTTCAAGGATTATTTTTATTCCCTTGACTTGGTGAAAAGAAAACCACATATCATGAGTTATTTAACCTCTCTAGTAGGAATGCATAATAATTATGCCTCGGGAATCTATTAATATCCTACTATCTCTTGTGTGGATTTTTCCTGTACCAACTCTTATGTATCTAAATAATAAAATTCATCCAAGATAATATTGAATCCACTATTTATATTATTAATGTGTTCCATTTATCAAAATATTGAATGTATCACTTCAATAACTTATCTATCTAAAGGTTTATATAGGTTATATCCTTTTTTACGTTAGGATATCCTATAAATATTTACTTCATGCTTTAGGATGCTAGTTTTTCATTAGGTATTGTCTTGAAAAATTCCTCACATCCTCACACACATATGCTTTACATTATAGGTTTATTTTCATACAATGCCTCATATGGAATCCCATATTTCACTTTAGTTGATACCCAATTTAAAATATATGATACATTTTACTATTTATATACCACAAAATATTACAGTAGATTTCCATGAATCATCCTTGATCTTACCACATCAAGTAAAGTATAATTCCTCTATTCACTTACACCATTACACTAAAGTGTATAAAGAGGAGTGATATAGGAAACCATACCACACTTTTTTTTTGTGGTTGATGAATGTTTAGTTTTGATATTCTCCACCACAGTCGAAGAAGAGTTTCTTAGTCTTCTTAGAATTCTATAACTACACATTATTATGATATTACTTAGATATCTTAAAGAAATATAACTTATAACTTATTAAGTAAATATATTCATATATATTAATACTTCTACAAATATGGCATCTAACAATGCTAAAATTGGCCATTATCAGTAAAAAAATTAACACTTATTATTGGAGTGCGATTAAAAGACCTAAGATATTACTAGTTATAGAAAAGCGCTAATAAAAGAATGCTTTATCAGTGCTAAAAAATGTGTGGATAAAAGGTTCCATTTTCAGCACTTCTTTAAGAGCTGATAAAGGACCACCTTTATTAGTGATTTTCCTTACCACCGATAAAGGACACCCTTTATTAGTAATAGAAAAAGAGATGATAAAGGGTGTCCATTATTAGTGATTTTAATAGAACTGATAAAGGGCAACATTACTAATTCTATTATTAGAGATAATAAAGGGGAATACTACTTTAGTGTGTTATTAAAATTACAGCAGACAATAGTAAAAAACTAAAATAAAAACAGAAAATACTTGTTGCAAATATTGGTTTCAAATAAATAATTTAAATAAAATAAACTTTGTAATACAAATACAAGATAAAAACACTATATTATAGACATTTAAAAAATTGGTTTATACAATTATAATATTAATTACAAATTATCAAATACATTCAAAAACATCAATGTTTTGTTCCTTTGTATTTATTCCCCAACCACCAGTCATGCTATTTCCAAAAAAACTACCCCATCCTGAGAAAAATAATGCACCTGTGAAAACATTTATTGTGTTATTAATACTATGGAGAAATAAGTTAAACATGAAGTATCAATTTTGAACTAAAAGCATATACTCTGAGTCATACTTGGAATAATGTGTATCTGATTGAGTTGTGGTTGATTCTTATATGCTACACCATTTATTGTTCATATTAAAGAATTATCTTTATGAAAATTAACTAAATAAGTATATGATAAAAATTATAAGGAAATTAATTATGTAATAGAAGATAAAATTATGAGAAAAAAATCTAAGCTTGTTTTCACAGTTTTGTGATGCAAAGTGCATTTTAAAACTAAATGAAACTTATATATAGAAAACATGAACTCCAAGTCATACCAACTACATAATGTGTTAGATTGAAAAACTTTCAATTTATATACGTTATAAATTACTTATGGATCATTTTCATAAATTATGAAAACAATCCTAATGAATTTATTTGGTTTTGTGTATGTTGCTTATGTTTTTTTACTAAAATATATTTTTAAAATAAAAACTCACACATTGAGTCATACTAGTCACATCATGTGTCATTTTTACATGATAATAGTTTTGATATGTCAAAAATTAATTATAAATAATATTCCTAAATTATCCATATAATTCAATCACATTTTCATTGTTTTTAGTGAGTGATAAACTTTATGAACTAAAATGTAAATTTTAAACTGATAAGGGATACTTTGAGTCATACCGAGTACACCGTGTATCATATTGTGGTGAGAAATATTTCTAAATGTCAAGAATAACTTATGGAACATATTATTAAAGTATCAAAACAATATAAATTATTTTTATTGGTTTGAGTATGTCACTTGTCTTTTTTACTAAAATTAATGTCAATTTTAAATAAAAAGATACACTTCCAGTCATACCGGTCAAACCAGGTGTTTGATTGAGGTGTCTATGATTACTACACATAAAAATGACTTATAGATAATTTTTTAAAGTATAAAAACAATATGAATGTGTTTGATCAATTTTAAGTATCTCACTAGTCTTTTTTACTAAAATGTCATTTTAAACCAGAAACACCCACTTTGAGTCATACTGGTCACATAGTGTGTTGTTTTAATGTGAGACTAATTTCAATACATTAAAATTTAATTATGAATCATTTTAATAAATTTTCAAGATATTCCAAGAACATTTTTTTGGTTTTCAGTGAGTGACACACTTTTTTGAACTAAAATGTCAATTTGAAACTGATAACAGACACTTTGAGTTATACTAGGCACACCATGTATCATATTGAGATGAGGATGATTCTTATACATCCAAAATGACATAAGTATCATTTTACCAAAGTATAAAAACAAAATGAATGAATTATATTGGTTTGGATTATGTCTCTTGTCTATTTCCCTAAAATAAAAGTCAATTTTATATAAAAAGACACACTTTGAGTCATTCCAGTCAAACCGTACATCAGATTGAGGTGTAGCTGATTCCTAAACATAAAAATGGTCATATGTATATTTTAATAAATTATCAAAATAATATGAATGTGGTTTCTTAGTTTTAAGTATGTCAATTTTATTTTTTACGAAAATGTCATTTTAAACCATAAACACACACTTTGGATCCTACCAATCACTTCGTAATTTGGTTTGATGTGATATGAATTCATACACATCAAAAATTATTGATGAATATTTTTAGTAAATTACCATGATGATCTGAGTGTGTTTTCTTGGTTTTTAGTGAGTGATTCACTTTTTGAACTAAAATGTCAATTTTATACTGATAACAAACACTTTGAGTTATAACTGGAACACCATGTATTGTATTGTGGTTTAATAGATTCATAAAAATAAAAAATGACTTATGGATTGTTTTCCTAATTTATCAAAACAACATGAATGCGTTTTATTGGTTTTGAGTATGTCACTTGTCTTTTTTACTAAAATTAATGTAAATTTGAAATCAAAAGACACACTTGGAGTTATATCAGGAACACTGTGTATCATATTGAGGTGAAAATGATTCCTACACATCAAAAATGAATTATGGAGCATTTTCATAAAGTATAAAAACAATAAAGTTTGGTTTTCCTGGTTTGAGTATGTCACTTTTAATTTTCCCGAAAATTAATGCCAATTTTCAGTAAAAAGACACGCTTTAATTCCTATCGGTCACACAATGCACTAGATTGAGATGAGACAGATTCATACATGTAATAAATAATGAGTGGGTCATTATCCAAATGTATCAAAATAATTAAAATGATTTGACTTAGTTTTGAGTAAATCACTTGGATTTTTTTACTAAAACTAATGTCAAATTTAAATAAAAAGAAACACTTAGAGTCATACCCGTCACACCATTTTTTATTATTAAGGAAAGGATTATTCCTACATGTCAAAAATGACATATAAATAATTGTAATAAAGTAAAAAAATCTGAAAGTTTTTTCTTAGTTTCAAGTCTATGATTTTAGTTTTGAACTGAAATGTAAATTATAAACTAAAAACATACAGTTCAATTCATATTGGTAACACTATGTATCAGATTGAGGTGTAGTTGATTAAGCATGTGATGTGTGTTTTGTATTAAACTATTGAAAACGCACCATAAAAGAGAGACTATGTTCTATTTGGATGTAAGATGAAACCCCATGTTTTCTGAAACTCTCCATCTAAAAGAAACATTTTTTGTCATTTCTATCTTTTTGCATATATTTGAAATGAAAATACGACTTTCCAAATGATATATGAAAAAAATAAATAGTTATTAGATAAAATTGATAAGAAAATTAACTAAAAAATAGTAGATAAAATGGTGATATAGCTAACTGAATAAGTAGTATGAATTTCATATTCATGATGTCTTTATAGATTTTGGATATTTTCATTGTTTCCATTATCTTAGTTGCAACCTCAAGGTCCAATGTCTCAAGAGGATGAGAAGCTTTGAGGAAACCACCATAACTCGAGAAAAATAATCCAACTATATAAGAAAAGAATCATTATGTAATCAATACTATAAATAAAAAAATAAACATAAATATGAAAGAATGTATTAATCAAATGTAAAATTTAAACTGAAATCCCAAAATTTGAGTTATACCAGATACATTGTATATTTATTTTTGGTATGGTTGATTCTTACATATCACAAATGATTGAGTGATCATTGTAATAAAGTATCAAAATAATCCTAATAAGTTTTCTCAGTTTTGAGTATGTCACTTTTCTTTTTTACTAAAATATCAATTTTAAACTCAAACCATATGATTTGAGTAATACCAGTCACACTGTGTTTCATATTGATGTGCAGTCAATTCCAACATGTGAAAAATGAATTATGGATTGTTTTACTAATGTTTGAAAACAACTTGAGATCTTTTTCTTAGGTTTGGATATTATAACACATGATTCAATCTAAAATGGTACATTTCTATTTAAAAGATGTACTTCAGGTCATATCAACCACATTGTGTTCCATATTGATATACAATCAATTCCTACAAAATAAAAATAAATTATGGATAAATTTCCTAAAGTTTGAAAACAATCCAAGCTCGTTTTATTGGTTTTGACTATTTGATGAATGTTATAAACTAAAATGACACTTTTGTATTGAAAAAACATACTTTGAGTCATACCAACCACATCGAGTGTTGGATTCACATGCGTTAAATTCATACATGTGAAAAATTAATTATGGATCATTTTACTAATGTTTTAAAACAATATAATCTTTTTTTCTCTATTTTGACTATTTGTTGTATTTTTCAAACTAAAATGATAATTTTTATTGAAAACACAAACTCCAAGTCATAACGACTACATATGGTGTCAAACTAACATGTGATAAATTCATACACATAAAAAAATGAATTATTGATAATTTCACTAATGTTTTAAAACAATATGAGCTCATTTTCATTATTTTGAGAATGTGACATGTGTTTGGACCTATTGTGTAAATTTGGAAAAATAAAACTCCGATAAAAATGATATGGAAATTACTTCAAAAATTAAATAAAATTATTATAAAATTAACTAAATATGTAGTAGGAAGTCACCTCTTCATGATGTTTGTATACATTATGACACCATATATTCTTCCCATTAATTTCTAAACAAATTATTTTCTAAACAAATTATTTTCCTCTATTAAACATATCCTTGAGAAGCTGATAAAAAATAATCATTAATCATTCTGATAAATGATTCCCACCCTAAATAATTTTTTAATGTCATTTCGCATACTAGATGAAAAACATAGTAGGAAATCACCTTAATTTGATGTCAGAAAATATTCTGACACCATGTACGCTGCCTAATCATCTCTAAAAAAAATTTAATCCGATTTTTAAGTATTAAGGTTTTCAAAAATATTTGGAGTACAAATAAAGTATAGAAAACAATGATAAAGAAATATTTTCAATGAAAATTTTATGAGCTTCATAAATTTTCCGTTTTGGGATTTTAGTCCTTATATAGTTTATGATTTCTCCCATACATTTTCAAGCATAATATCTATAATAATTATTGTTATTTTACTTCAGAATCTATAGAAAAATTGACCAAAATAATTAAATTGTTTTGATAGTTAAATATTTTTATATATATCTTGCTCTGTTACCATTTGAAGTACTCCAATGGATTCTTATATTTAGCATCCAAATTCATATATTGATTTACCTATATATAGAGATTGCGCTATCATAACAAGATTACTTTTATAATATATAAGGAAACATATAATTCTAATTTTATCTATAAAATTTTGATTGTAGTGTATTACAAATTCACAATACACATCATGTGTGCTGGGTTTGATGGATATCCATGCCTTGGATCCAAAAAATAAATATTTGGGGTATCATGATTGAATACGATCAACATCCAATACTTCCTAAAAAACAAAAATAATCTAGTAATAAAAAAATAAAAATATATTTTATATGATTAGATTGCAGAGTTTTACCCCAACATTATAGGTATCAAAAAATGTCTTTCGTCTATTATTTTCTTCTAAAATTCCTCTGTTAGCTTCTCTTTTTTATATCAATTTTTTTCTTTTCCAATATAGTTTCTTCTTGTATAAATTATACAGGCATTAATGAATCCAAATCATGATTCAAAAGGTTTTCCATTTATGTATTATTAATATAAATGCATGTAGAAAATATGAATAATTATTAAATTTAATGATCATATCAGATCATTTTTTGGACAAAAATATTATGAAAATTTACCTTATGTATATATATTCACAACTTAGAGTCCCAACCATTCAAACATGAGAATCCCATTTATACTCTCAATAACAACTTCATCTATAATGAAATATCCAAATATTTATTCTTCACAAATAATGTAACACATATTTCCATCTAAAAATGTGGTCTCTAAATGAAGTTAAAAAGGTAATAAATTTTGTAGTGGAACTAGTGGGGAGAAGGTAATCCTAGAAGATCCTTTTGATTTCTTGGTCGATTCACTAGATTGTCTTGATCCAAAATTCCATTAACCTATCTATTTATCTTTCTATAATACCATAACACTCTTAAAACCATTTTTCATCAAATATTATATGTTTTTTATTTGAAAAAATTTGCTAGACATACCTCATGTATCATTATAATTTTATAGGATTACGATATGAATGATCCAATAGTATATTTGACTTTTGTATTATCTGAATCATGAAGTGGAATAGGAAAATCGGTATTAAGATTTTGAGATACCTCAATTAATACCCTTATTTTATATTTTTTGATATTTATTACATATCTTATCTCCTAGGATATTATACACTGTACCCCTCATAACAAGGTGGTTCATGGGTGTTGATAGATAAAAATCACATACAACTTTACCTTGCAAAATGATAGTAATATAAAGTTATTGGAAGTTGTTTGATTTATATTTTAGAAAAATTGTAATGAAAAAATTGACTACCTTGTGTAAGGTATGTGGTTGATGGGAATGGCTATCCTCAAAGACATAAGGGTCATTTGGTTGTTCATGTGTGGATATTTATTCCACCAATGGTCTGTTTTGATCATTTCTCATATTTTGGGATACCAAACCAAACCAGACAATAATAAATTTCAAATAATCTATTTATGCCTGAAATCCTTTAATCATATTATATGTATCTCATTTTTGTTTTTTCTTCTTGAAATATGTTCTAGAAAAAACTCCAAAACCTACACCTCTAACGCTTCCATATTGTTCTGGCTGCTTCAAATCTATTGGAAGTAATTTTTCATCAGGTATGGTCGCTGCCAATAATATTAACATAAATATATATTTTTATGTAATACTATTATAAATAATAAATAATTACTATTATTTCATAATTATACATTTTTCCAATACTTATTTTGTGTTTTCATCAACTAGTTTACCCTCCTTATTTATCCATGCTTCCTTCCATAGAACATGATGTGCGATGTAAGTGGCTTCATATTTTGATTCAAAATTAAGAATATAAACAAAGGAACATATATTATTTCATATCATATAAAAATTTTATTGTTGATTTAAAATACATAAGAATTTATTCTCTTGTGAAATGAACCCCATCCTTTCTTTGAGATAGGGGTAAATTAGTTTTTATGCACATTATTTATTTTTAGAACTCCTTTTCTTTTTAATAAATTAAATTTTTTAAATAAAATTGGATAAAATAAATAATGTAAATTAATACATTATTGTATAAAATAATCTTGAAATAAATTTTCATCATGAAAATGGATGAAATAATTTCATGTTTCTTTTTTTATAATGTGTTCATAAGTTACTAGTGGGTGGTGATTTACTTTCCCCTCAACATCCCTCAGATAAAATTTGGAAACAAGAGTCTAGTAGCCTCTATAGAATTTTCTAGTGGCCATTAAGACATATTTATTTTGGAAATCATTTTAAATAAATGAAATAAATAATGAAAACTAAATAAATATTTAGTTATATAATTTTTCTATTAAAATAATGAAATATTATCATAACATTACCATTATATCTTCCTAAAGGGTTTCCTTCATTATAGGTTGTACATGATGCCATGACTATATATCAATCAATACATTCATCCTAATTATGACCCCAATATAACTAATTAACATTTACTTTTTGGGGTCAATAGGTTGGCCGCATTGATTCCAACCAACCAGAAATTTTATACCCTTACTTATTGGCTTGATAATTTTATTCAACACTATGATGCTACATAATTATTTTTTCCATAAACATGATGTTGATCCCCCAATAAATATATAGTATCAGAATCAAATTCATATTCTTCCCTGGGGTTGTAAACATCACCATAACAAAAAGTCATTGTCCTCATGAGTAGTCAAAATTTTAATTTGGATTATATTAATATAGTAGATAACACATAATATTATGATGAAAATCATAGTATATTAAAAAATTTAACATTCTCAATGAACTCTGTTCTTTTAAATGTTGGATGGATTTTTAACCTCTATTAATAATCCAAATACACTATTTATAGTCCCCTATAATTTAAAAGACATTTTCTACATTGATATTTCCATGAACTGATTGTGATATCCCAATGAAAGGGTCAACCTCAATTGAATTTTAATTTGACCCTACAATTATTTTAGTCATCAGAAGGAAAATCAACCAATAACTTTTTTCTAGATCTAAGGCACAAAATATCTTCATTTCTTGTGATTCCATTATGAAGGGATCATCCTTTTTACCTTACACACTAAAATTTACCTTTAAAAAGACCATTTCATCACATTTCACTACAATCCAATTTTCAAACCATTTTCAATGAAAAAATTTCACTTAAAATTTTGTATAATAAAATTCATATATCTTTTAAATATTGTAAAAATTTGACATATTCACATAAATAAGATTTCTATCCTTAGTACCATATATGTGCATATCTTCTACGACAAGTTATAAATCCAATATTTTTCATCATGATACAGTCATTATGTTTTTTTTATAGAACATATAACCATTTATTTAAAAACCAATGTAGGCTACAACATTTTTATTTGGTCGCATATCTAACCATCAAATTCATTCAACAATTGAATTAATATTTTTATATATATTTTTAAAAATACAATCTTGGAACCATGATATAAACTATTGATTATGTGTATTTGATATCAATCCTTTAGTCCTTTATGGCTTCCGATCTATAATAATTTCTTTTTGGGCTTCAACATAAGGATCAACATCTTTACTATTATGTAAAATAAAGAGGTTCAACTTTTCCCTCTATGTGATGGTAATTATAATGACATATCTTCTGGAAATACCTTCTCCCATAAGGTTCCTGCTTTGAAGAGACATTGGGAGACTGTTTCTATCAACATATGATAGGTAATCAGTAAAAAATTAAATAGATTATTAAACAATATATTGTTCAAAAATACAGCCTTATCACCAACTTAGATTCTTGACCTAACCTTTTAAAATATTCATACACCATTAAATGGGGTACATCCTTCTGTAATGGATATAACCACATAGTTGAACCCCTCTGACCAAGTGAACCATCTAGTGGCCCATTTTATGAAAGAATAATAGTGGGAATAACATCTCAAAATCACAAAATATGACTGTAACCTCTTTATTCTTGACTGGAAACTTCACTAGGTCTATAACTTTACTACATAAGGATTTGAAAAAGAAGCAGATTCTAGTTAATACATGTCATTCATTTTTTGGCAGAATAAAATGTAAAGTGATAAGAATTAGATCTTTAATCAAAACATGACAATTATGTGATTTTAGTCCCAAAAAATTCAAGTTATTCATTGACACGACATTCTTGATATTTTATGAATACCCCTCAATAAATTTTACACCATTAAGGAAAATGAAAAATTGAAAATTTTCCTATCTGGATAGAGTATAATCTGCTGGATGAAGAAAAGTCTTCCCTTTACCCTTAATTGGTTCCAAGTCTTCCCATATCCCCATGTAAATCATGTCAAACCTATCCTTGATTCCATAATTTTCCTATAATATTTATTGATGTTCCAATAACCCTATAAAATACATTTTTTCAATTTGTATTACATCAAGAAAATGTTTGAAGTACAAACAATTCCAATATGGGAATTCAAAGAAAATTGATCACTTTTCCAACCTAATTACTGAAGGTTTTTGAAAATGGATTACCAAAAATATTTTCAATAGATTTTACTTTATCGAAAAGTTTATCACCATCATTCATTTAATGCTATAGCATAAAAAATTTCCATAATCAGGAAAGTCATATATCGTTCCATATAACATAACCCACAATGTGATTTCATCACTTCTATGAGAATCATACATTGTAAAACCATAATACCACATCAATTTAAGATCATCAATCAATGGATCCAAATTTATATCAATATCATAACTGGGTTGTTTGGGTGTAGATATAATAGAATACAACATAATATTTTTTTCCTTCATGCATTACCATGATTGAAAGTTATAATTTACCAACATGAATGGACATCTATTGTGAGTACTAATCTATAAACCAAAATGATTTATTCCATTTTTAGATAATGCATGATGGAAGTTTCTTAGATCATTTCCAAATTTAGGATACTCATATCAATTTTCTTCCATTGAGGAGATTCTACTGGAAGATGTAGTTTAACATATTTAATTCTTGTATTTACATGCCATGTCAATTGTATCGTGGTTTCCTAACACCCATATATTCTTGTAAACCATGGATTGATAGGAAAGTAACATACAACTTTTCATGTAATTGAATTATCTTTCTTATATAGATTCTCACCACACTTATTGAATTTTATGAGTGATTCATGGTCCTTGAAAAAAAATGTTCAATAACTTGGACAACCATGTATTTTTTAGAGATCATTTCCGTTGAATGTAGAATTATTTTAGCGTCATATATTTGACATAGCAGTTAATTTTATTCTTGTAGTATATCATTCAGGTGACCAAGTATTTCTGTGAAGCTGGGGTCGGTCCATCTGCTGACATCTTTGAAATTATATAACATCAATACAACTGAAAATTTTGTGAATTTAGTACAACTGATATAAATGGTCTGTTAGAAAAAATATTTAACTTCTAAAAAAAATTTAAAATCATGAAGGATATATTTAATTTATGTTTTCATTTCATATAATATATGCATCATCATTTACACTAGTATTAATATCAAATGACCCATAAACCATAGTATCATCCCAATCAGTGTGCATGTTTAGTTTTTACCCATGTTTAGTAAAAAATGTATAGCTATGATTTATTTCATGATAAATAAAATATTCTTCCAACTCTTCCAGGCTATTTTTTTGTTTAATAACAATAATGTAAACATGAAGAATGATTTGAGAAGGATTTTATTCATACTCTATTGCAAACTTGATGAACTCCTTAACTCCATCTTCATACTCTTTTGTGATATGATTATAGTGAATCCATTTTTGATTCATATCCATCTTATTAGGTTCACAAAATATTCATTTTGTAAATAAATAAGTAAATACACATTAGATATTTATAATCAAAGTTGAATGTTATAGATAATTCTAATAAGGGGAACTTAATATTTTATTAATTCAAATGATTTCATTGCACTTTTAATGAAATGGGTAATTGAATTTAAGAAAATAATTAATCCATTTTTCATAGATATCATCCTCTGAATTTTTCAAAAATGATCACTAATACTCGGTATGGGATGACTACTGCCCATAGGAGTTCATGAAACATAGGTGAATTCCTAGAAGAGATGGGGGATGAGTATCAAGTAAAAAAATGAAATAATAACTATTTGAGAGATAAAGATGATGAGAATGATAATAGTTTCCTTAAATATAAATGTTTTTAGGATAGGAGTTGATGAAGAACTTGAAAACACTTCTTAGTATGTTTCCTAAACCTAAAAAAGTAGTTACAATAGTTTGGTCTATAAAAGGGGATCCATGGTTGGTGTGACCCTGAGAAGGCACAGTTGGATGATCTTACACACACTCACTACGGGAAAATCATGTTTCCCTAATGCTTCTTTACCAACGGTTTAAACAAACCGTTGGTAAAGAAGCTCTTTCCCAATGGTTCTCTTGAACCGCTGGGAAAGGGGGTGTCCAAGAAACCATTTCCCAACGGTTCTACAAGAACCCTTGGGAAATGGTCACCCTTTACCAACGTTTTGTTTAAAGCTTTGGTAAAGGGTCTCTTGGACACCCCTTTCCCAACAGTTTTTCAAAACCATTGGAAAATCTTTCCCCCAAATACTCAATCGACCGCTCTCTCCCCCATTCACGACAGAACCCTAATCTTGTCCAGGGGTCTGCTACTCTCGCGACTTCCCCCATCCGAACCTTTCAAACTACATCCAAATCATCTCAAATCAGGTATTCTATTATTCATACACATAAAATATTTAATTTATACCTTGTTTTTATTTTTATTCATCTCATTTTTTAGTTTTAAGTTTTGATTTTGATGTGTATATCATTTTTTTGTGTTTTTATTTAATCTAGACTTTATCCATTGCAATCTATTTAATTAATTAAATCATTATCCGTCGAAGAAGAAGAATCTCAAATTCATTGCTGTTGTATTCTAGATTTTCTAAGAATGTGTTTTTATCCTTTTTTTCCATCTTGTAATTAATTTTTACTTGGAAATTTATTTATATGTGTTTAATAATTTTTAGTAAAGTTTTTATGAATGTTTTCTTTAAAATTCCTTGAGGAAAGTGTATTATTAAAATGATTTTTTTAATAAGGCTTGTGTAATGTAATTTTTTATAGTACACTATGTGACTATATTTGGTATTTAGAAACACATGATATAACTGGTGTGTGAGAATGTATTGTGAAAGAGATTCCATGGTTGGTTCAAGATTATATTTACATTTTGAGACTATTAATGAGTTGTTTTAAAGATATTTTAATATATTTACCTTATGTTTATTGGTGAAAACTGGGAGCTGTAGAGGTGGTTCATGATTAAGACATATAATTACTACTAAACATGTGGATAAACCTTACATAGTAGTGAATTCATGAAATGTTTGATGTTTTTAGTCCTTTTTTATTTGGAGTTTCTTTTGATGGTGATGTTTCTTATTGTTACCTATGATGGGAATTTATTTTAGTTTCTAAATCGGTTGAGAATCCCCCACCATGCACAGTGTATGCAACCTCTACCCTTATTTAATCATTATGTTTACACAGCGTATGAAAACACTACCCTCATTTAATCGGTGAACTCAAGTCATTAATTCAAGCATTCATTTTCACTAGCATGTAAAAAATTTAATGATTTAAACCCATCCTCACATGATTTCTTACCTTAGATAGTTTCCAACATATGAAATACGAGATTTTGAATTCATTAGTTAACCAGGATCATATATTCCATTTCCCCCAAGATGACTGTACTAATATAAATTTAGGTTCAATTAAATATGGTTCTCATTGTACGATGTATATTATGTGTCCTTCTTGGACAATACTCACTTTTATGAGGGTGGGGTGCATTTCACTACCCATTCTGGCATGTGTATACATCCATAAAAATGTTGGATAAGTCACACGTTTAATTCAGTAATGTTGTTATCATTGACATACTTTATTATTAATCTCAAATTTAAAAATAAATGTTTTTGTCTATACTTAATGAAATTAAATCTTTTTACAAGCCATAAACAACCTATTAGTGTAGAATCCTAAAATTTATTCACCCATGGGGTGCGCTTAACTTGGGGAAGTAATTGGGTAATGAAAGGTATGGACATAGAGGTGCCAATAATGAGTTATTGAACATGAGTGAATGATTTGGGATACCTATAACACATGATGGGACCTGAGGCATGTGCCTCTTATAGACCGAATGAAAATGAATATAAATAAATTTTAATTTAATTTATGAGTACTTGTTCTTTACATTATTTTAATAGTTCACTGCATCGACTAGAAACTTCTTCCTTTATCGTTTACTTAAATGTATTTTCTATTAAAGTTTAATCCTGTTGAATTGTTTATTGAAAAATGACTTATATAAATTCTTTTTACAGAATAGACAGAATTTGGATGTATGAAACTGATCGGATCTCAAGCGATTTTCAAAACAATTTTGAGAGATTTATAGATTTTTCCTTTCACAATGCTTCAAATAGTGGTCGCATACACTTCCCATGTTCCAATTGTATTGGTAGACCTTGGTTGAGCCGTGAATAAGTTAGCTACCACATAACCAAAAATGATTTTCAAGCAAACTACTTTGTGTGGTATCACAATGGGGAGAAAATGAAATCTCAAATTGTTGATGATCAAAATGAAAAGACTGGAATGGAGAATTTGTTAGATGATCAGTTTTTCTTTATTCATCACCGTGAAAAAGAAAGGATTTCGACTCAAGAAGACTTCTATATGAGGACAGATGATGTATCTAGTGAAAATGATGATATTGATAGGGTGAAAAAAATTAAATGATGCTGCCACGACTCTAGTATATCGACAATGCGATAAAATGAAAAAGCTGGAATTTTTAATCTGATTGTTTCATTGGAAAACTATGTATGGGATTTTTAATATAGCAATCAATTACATTCTTACCCTCTTGAAGGATTTACCTTCAGATGACGCAGATATTCCCTCAAACCACTATATGGAATGTAAGTAAGTTGAGGAACTTTTATTTTCAAGAAACAAAATTCATGCTTGCCCGAAAGATTGCAGTTTATTCTCGGAGGAAACTACTGAACGAAATGATTTTATAAAATGTGGCACATCGCGATGGAACTCAAAATCTGATGGAACACCATCCCGCGTTCCACAGAAACTAATGTGGCACTTTCCATTGATCCCCATACTCTAGAATCTTTTTATGTCTGATGACATATCAATAAAAATGAGATGACATGATACATAGAGAAAGAAGACTAATGATGAGTTGGTTTATCCTGCAGATGGATTTTCATGGTAGAGATTTGATGCTCGACATCCTGACTTTACAGCTGACATGCGTAATGTGAGGCTGGGTCTTTCATGCGACAGTTTTAATCCGTTTGGGCAGATGCTTAAATCGCACATCACATGGCCAGTTTTTATACACATTTATAATCTTCCCCCATGGTTGTGTATGAAAAAACCTTTCACTTTCATGAGTATACTCATATATGGTCTTTCTGATCCCGGCATTGATATTGATGTCTACATGAAAACATTAATAAAAGAGTTGAAACTTCTTTGGGATGTGGGTGTGCACACATACAATGCAAGTTTGAAAGAAATATTTCAGATGCGTTCTGCGCTTATGTGGATGATCAATTATTTTTGGATTATGCAATGATGTCTGGATGGAGCACGAAGGGAAAATTGTCATGTCCAGTTTGTATGAAAAATACACAATCTAGAAGACTGAAACATCGTTGTAGTTTCAGTTTTATGGGACATCAATGATTCTTGACAAAGGATCATCCATATAGAATGAATCGTCAAAGATTTGATAATACCATAGAGACCGATGATCCACCTCAGCGTATGTCTGGAACTGACGTGCTTAATGAATTGAAAGATTTCAGTTTTTCATTTGGGAAGGGTCAAATGAAATCTGGAAAGAGAAAGAATGTTTCCACTGAAACCTATTACAATTGGAGGAAGAGGAGTGTCTTTTTTGATTTTCCTTATTTGTCAACCAATTTTCTATGTTATTTCTTAGACGTAATGCATATTGAAAAAAATATATGCGAAATTTTGCTTTCGGTTCTTATAAATGTCAAGGGGAAGACAAAAGATGATTTACGATCTCGGTGTGACTTGGTGGATTGAGGCATCAGACCAGAATTACATCCTGTGCGTATCAGTGAAAATAAATGGCAACATCCATGTGCTTCTTATGTGATGACACCTACGGAAAAAAAACTTTCTAGAAGTATTAGAGACTATTATAGTTCCCGATGTCTATTCAATCAACATATCTAAATGATTCAACATAAGAGAGTTGAAGATAAAATCTTTGAAGACTCGTGATTATCACGTTCTACTCCATAAGTTGCTTCCAATAGAAATATGTCATCTTTTTTCCAATAATGTAAGGGTGGATATTACTCGGTTGGGCCATTTGTTTAGATATCTTTGTGCTAAGAATTTGTCCAAGTCTTTCTTGCAAAAAATGTTGACATATGCCCCATTAATTTTGTGTGAGTTGGAGAAAATAATTTCCTCCATCATTTTTCACTTGCATGTTGTATCTGACTGTCCATATTCCCACTAAAATACTTCTCGGAGGACCTATTTCTTTTTGTTGGATATATCCTACTGAAAGAAATATGTTCACATTAAAGTATTATGTCCAAAATAGAAATCATCCTGAAGGTTCTATCGTGAACGGTTACATGGATCAAGAATGTATGGATTTCTGCTCGATGTATTTGTCTGATCTTACTACAAGATTGAACAGACCAATGAGAAATGAAGAAGAACAGAATGAGAAAATTGAACCCAGTTTTCCATCACTTTCTCAAACAGGAGGAATTCCTGGATCATATACATTGAAGACATTAAGCCATGAAGAGCGGGAGATGGCACCTCACACAGTTTTGTTCAACTGTGATTTGTTGGATGACTATATCAGGTAACTAAATTGATTATGTATATCTTACATAAATATCTGTTAAAATATTCATATTTTTTATCTACAGGGAACATAAAACAATGATAAATAGGAAGCATCGTTCTTTATCTTTGAGAAGGAGACAGACTTTGCATAGCAAAGAGTTTTCTGCTTGGTTAAAATTAAAGGTAAAAAAATTAATGTTTAAAATAATTATATCAATATTTAATTAAGTTTAATAGTCATTTATATTGCAGGTATTGAGTTTGTCTACTGACTCTGTCTCTGAGGAAACAAGTGCTTTGGCTTTTGGTCCAAATACTGTGGTTTGTGACTGTAAATCAATTGTTATCAATGGTTACAAATTTATTGTCACTGAACGAGTAAAGAACATGAGAACACAACATGATGGTGTTATGGTTATTGCCACAATAGATTTTTATGCCAGTGCATCAGATAGTAGACCGCGATTTGAAAATGTGGGTTATTATGGAGTTGTTGAGAAAATAATAATATTGGATTATTACTCTCATGGATGAGTCACAATGATGAAATGCCATTGGTTTGATTCGATGATAAGACATGGCCCATTTATTGATGATTGTGGATTTTGAGTAATTAATATGACTCGCACTCTTGCTACCGAAGAACCATATGTGTTGGCATCAAGGGCTAAACAAGTTTTTTATGTCAAAGACCAACTTCGACCTGAATTTGGTGTCATATTTGAAGTAATTCCAAGAATTTTTTTTGATGATGGTGATGATGGAATTGACACTGTCTCTAGTGCCATTGGAACCAATCCATTTATTTATTTTGATGACTCCAATAGATCAATTGTTAGAGTTGATTGTGAACCTGAAGTTGTGGTTGAAAATATATAGAATCATTCATCCATGTTCTCAATTATTTTGTTTTACCTCAAGTTAGGTTGTTAAGGTTGGTAATATTCAAATTTATTTAGTATTGATCACAAATATGTTTTAGCTGACTTGACCGTTATGTGAATTTTCAATGTTTATTGGTTGCAGTTTTATTTGAATTGCATTTTCTAATTTGGAATTGAACTGTATTTAAACGTAGTCAAACAATATTTCTAACATGGTGAACATTACAAATTATATGATTTATTAAATCCATTCAAGATCATATAAAAAAATTGATAGCTGAATTGATCATTATGTGAATTTTAAATGTTTATTGGTTGGAGTTTTATTTGAATTGCATTTTCTAATTTGTAATTGAACTGTATTCAAACATACTCAAACAATATTTCTAACTTGGTGAACATTACAACTTGTATGATTTATTAAATCCATTTAAGCTCTTCTAAAAAAATTGATAGCTGACTTGAGCATTATGTCAATTTTCAATGTTTATTGGTTGTAGTTTTATTTGAATTACATTTTCTAATTTGGAATTGAACTGTATTCAAACATAGTCAAACAATATTTCTAACTTGGTAAACATTACAACTTGTATGATTTATTAAATTCATTCAAGCTCTTCTAAAAAAATTGATAGCTAAATTACCAATGAATCCCCTTATTCCCTCATATATTTAGTTTTTTGGGTTACACATTAGTTTCCTTTTACTAATTAATTACATATTTGTTTTCAAAAGCAGGAAAAGAATCCAATTGAAGAGAGACGAAGGAAAAAAATGATGGAGAACAATTGTCAAATGACGGAGTTGGGAATTATATCATTAGTGCCTGTAGTGAGTACTTTACTTCAAATTGATATATTTAAAGAAAATATAATGTCATGTGATTAATTTTTTTGTAAACATTTTTGTAGGATCCACCTATACATCGACATTTATTCGACGAGGAGCCTAGTACTGGTCCTAGTACTCAGGCCGGTGGTATGAGGAGGGTTCGTACCAGAGTTGGATGTGTAGCTGCGCGTACCCGACTAGACCCTACCCCTCCCAGTGAAATGTCATCCTTACCACATTCTAATCTCGGTGTGTCTTTAGGGACACATGGGATATTTAGGCCTCCCATGTTTTCGCTACCTTCTGCATCTTCTGGCCCATCATTTTCACATCCCATGATGATTCCCACTCCCCAGTCAGCATCCGGTCAGACAACTATCCCATCTTCTTTTCCTTATTCTTCTGTCTCTCCGAGCTTCTATATTCCATTGTCTTCGACTCCTGTTCCACCACAGGGTGTTCCATCAGTTTCTGTGGATCCAGCGGCGCTCAGCGATCAGACCGACACAAGTATATTTATAGAACCCTAAAAAATATTTATAGCAATATTTATTTTCATTATAACATGTTTTGATAAAATATTTGTTTTTCTTTCATGAAAGATACATCTACTGACAAGAGGCGTGGGCGGGGGCGTACAAGCATGCGTTTGGTGTGGAACCGCCACACACAGGTTATGGTGGATTATAATGAAGACAACCAAATGGTTGAGAAAACGGGGCAGCAGTGTCGGAGTTTTTTGGCGACGCTTTCCAAATACTCTGACATCATTTCCGTCAGCCTGCTATCGTGGAGAAATTTTCCACATGAGGTCAAGGATAGAGCTTGGGCAGAGATATGGGTAAAAAAATATGTTCTATTTAATTCCATGAATTATTTTTGTATTTATATGAATTAATATTTTGATGTCAGCTTCGATTTAATTTTCCTGATGGTGTGGGTGCACGAACGGAACGTCTAAAGGATTTAGGCAAGCTTTGGAGAGTCTACAAGCATGAGTTGTATATTGGCTGGGTTTCTAGAGTTGGTACTGAGTTAGAGGTGGTACCAATGGTGGATGATTGTCCTATAGAGCAGTATCGTTAGATGATTACTCCTTGGACGAGTACCCAGTTTAAGGTATTAATAACATTTGAGGTATTTAAATAATAACATTAATGTTTTTCATTAATACTATATATTTCATTTTAGAATTTTATTTAGGAATCATCTGGAAAAAATAAAAAGAACATTGATGCAAAAAAATACCTCCACACACTGGGACGCACTACGATGCCTGATCATGAGAGGAAGCAGGTATGAAAATTGTTTATAAGTTTTCTTTACGACTTACACTTTCTTTTGTTTCCTCAATTATTTAATAGTTTGATAATGTTTTCATATAACTTTAGTTTTCAATGTCATTGTAGAGGCAAATATAAAATATTGAAGGATGTGTGCCTCGAGCAAAACAGTTTTTCTCGAGTAGACAAAAAAAGGATGGAAGTGTCGTCAACGAAGCGACTCAGTAGTAGATTTTAAGTTTTAATATATTGAATTTATATATTTAATATCTATTTTTTAACATAATGATATATTTATATTTGTAACAGGCTGATTTAGAGGCCCTCGATGCCCAAGAAATAGACAATTTTGGGCCAACAGATCACTTACATCAGGTGTTGGGAGAGGATAATTCTGGCAGAGTATGCTGCCAACCTAGGATAGCCCTGCCGAGGTATTGTCCCTCCTTAGGTACGAGATGTAGTGCCACCGAGCTGTAACAATTTAGGGAACAGGCAGAACAGGATGAGAAAAGGTCCACAGAGATGGCAGAACAGTCTGCTAGGGAAAACAATGCGTTTATGAAATTTATTGAAGTTCTACATCCAACACTTCCAGAAGAGGCCAGCCCAGCTTTTGATGAATATATTTCATCGATACGTTCTATATATAGTGCACCAGGTGGCAGTTCTAGTGGTGGTTAGGACGATGTCTAGCTTGACGATGATGATGGCAAGGAGTCTGATGCGGAAGAGGAGGGAGAGGAGGAGGGCGAGGCGGGTGGCGAGGGCGAGGAGGAGGGAGAGGGTGAGGAGGAGGGCACTGAGGAGGGCAAAGATGATGATGGGGACGAGGAAGGGGGTGATGATGATAGTGATGATGATGATGGTTATGTGGGACAAATTGATCCATTACATTTTTAATTAATATTACTAAGATTTGATATTTAATCTATTCAGGTTGTTGGTTTTTTCTAGACTCATAGTATAGTATTGGAGTTGAGTTATTTTTATATATTATCTATTTTTATGGATGTTGTTGTCTTTTAGTGGTTGTGTGTTTGGGAACCCCCCCTCCTTCCTGGACCCTTGAAAACCCTCCACCATCCTCCTTGGACCCCAGACACCCCCCCGCCCCCCGAACAGCCCCCCAGAAAATCCCCTGGACAGCTCCCCCACCCTCCTCCCTGAACCCCGGACAGCCTCCCAGATAGCCCCCCAGACAGCCCCCACCCTCTTCCTTAGACCCTGGACAACCCCTCGAACACCCCTTAGACAGCCCCCGGAACAGCCCCCCCGGACAGCCCCCCACCCTCCTCCCTAGACCCCGGACAACCCCCCAGACTGCCCCCAGACAGCCCCCACCCTCTTCCTGGGACCCCAGACAACCCCCCAAACACCCCCCGAACAGCCCCCGAACAGCCCCCGGACAGCCCCCTCACCCTCCTCCCTGGACCCCGGATAGCCCCCTGGACAGCCCCCCGGACAGCCCCCTGGACAGCCCCCGGATAGCACCCCCACCCTCCTCCCTGGACCCCGGACAACCCCCCGTACAGCCCCCTAGACAGCCCCCACCCTCCTCTTTGGACCCCGGGCAACCCCCCAACACCCCCCAGACAGCCCCCTGCACAGCCCCCCCCCCCTCCTCCTTGGTCCCCGGACAGCCCCCCGGACACCCACCAGACAGCCCCCCAGACATCCCTACTGGACAGCCCCTCACCCTCTTGTATTTCATTTAATACTAGAAAATCTATAATATATATTTTATTTATTTTCATCATGATAATAAACGTAAATCACATTTACACATCTACTCAATATCACAGATTCTTGGTATGTTATAAAAGAGATGTATTCATTGGGCATGACATTGCTAGCTCCAAAATGTTTCATATCATGATTAAATAAAATCTAATCCATACTAAGAATGATATAAAAATATTTTATATTAATTTCCATAATATTTTAAGTAAATACCATTCCAGTAATAGACACATGAGGATCCTCATAAAATGGACAACATTTTAAGTAAATACGGAAAACCGAACAAACACATTCGGTTTCCATTGAAACTTTAGGAGAGCGATCCCTGGGTCACATGTGACGTGTACGAATCAACCCCGCCTCAATATGAGATGCGGTGTGGCTGGCACCACTCAAAGTGTTTGTCTTCTGTTTCAAAAGGACGTCATTTTAATTGAAAAACATCAACTGGCATACAAAAAACCGACCAAACGCATTTGGATTCTGTTGAAACATTAGGAGAACAATTCATGGGTCATATGTGATGTGTACGAATCAACCCCACCTCAATCTAAGATGTAGTGTGGCCGACACCAGTCAACGTGTCTGCCTTCTGTTTCAAAAGGATGTCATTTTAATTGAAGAACATCAACTGGCATACGAAAAACTGACCAAACACATTCGGATTGTGTCGATACTTTAGCACAACGATCCATGAGTCATATGCGACGTGTACGAGTCAACCCCACCTCAATCTGAGGCACGGTGTGACCGCCACCACTCAAAGTGTCTGTCTTTTGTTTCAAAAGGATGTCATTTTAAGTGAAAAACTTCAACTGGCATATGGGAAACAGACCAAACGCATTAGGATTGTGTCGATACTGTTTCACAACGATTCATGGGTCATATGTGACGTGTACGAGTCAACCCCGCCTTAATCTGAGGCACAGTGTGGCCGTAATCACTCTAAGTTTCTCTCTTTTATTTAAAATGGACAACATTTTAAGTACATACAGAAAACCAACCAAATGTATTCGGTTTCCATTGAAACTTTAGGAGAACAATTCATGGGTAATATGTGATTCGTACGAATCAACCTCGCCTCAATATGAGACGTGGTGTGGATGGCACCACTCAAAGTTTCAGCCTTTTGTTTCAAAAGGATGTCATTTTAATTGAAAAACATCAACTGGTATATGGAAAACTGACCAAACGTATTCCGATTGTGTCGATAATTTAGAACAACGATCCATGGGTCATATGTGACATGTACGAGTCAACCCCGACTTAATCTGAGGCACAGTGTGGCTGTAATCTCTCTAAGTGGCTCTCTTTTTTTTAAAAATGGAAAACATTTTAAGTACATACGGAAAACCGACCAAACACATTCGGTTTCTGTTGAAACTTTAGGAGAACGATTCATGGGCCATATGTGACGTGTACGAATCAACCCCACCTCAATCTGAGACATTATGCAGCCGACACCACTCAAAGTTCATGCCTTTTGTTTCAAAAGGACGTCATTTTAATTGAAAAACATCAACTGGCATACAGAAAACTGACCAAACACATTCGGATTGTGTCGATACTTTATCACAATGATCCATGAGTCATATTTGATGTGTACGAGTCAAACCTGCCTCAATCCGAGCTACGGTGTGGCCGCCACCACTCAAAGTGTATGTCTTTTGTTTCAAAAGGACGCCATTTTAAGTGAAAAACATTAACTGGCATATGGAAAACTGACCAAACACATTCGGATCGTGTCTATACTTTAGCACAATGATCCATGGGTCATATGTGACATGTACGAGTCAACCCCACCTTAATCTGAGACACAGTGTGGCCGTAATCACTCTAAGTGGATCTCTTTTGTTTAAAATAGACAACATTTTAAGTGCATATGGGAAACCGACCAAACGCATTCGGTTTTTATTGAAACTTTAGGAAAACGAATCATGGGTCATATGTGACATATAAAAATCAACCCCGAATCAATCTGATATGCGGTGTGGCTGGAACCACTCAAAGTGTCTGCCTTTTGTTTCAAAATGACGTCATTTTATGTGAAAAACATCAACTGGCATAAGGAAAACTGACCAAACGGGTTTGTATTGTGTCGATACGTTAGCACAATGATCCATGGGTCATATGTGACGTGTAAGAGTCAACCCCGACTCAATCCAAGGCACAGTGTGGTTGCCACCACTCAAAGTGTCTGTCTTTTATTTCAAAAGGACGTCATTTTAAGTGAAAAACATCAACTGGCATACAGAAAACCAACCAAACACATTCGAATTGTGTCGATACTTTAGCACACCAATCCATGGGTCATATGTGACGTGTATGAGTCAACCCAGCCTTAATCTGAGGCGCGGTGTGGCCGCCACCACTCAAAGTGTCTGTCTTTTGTTTAAAATGGACACCATTTTAAGTACATACGAAAAACCGACCAAACACATTCGGTTTCCATTGAAACTTTTTGAGAAAGATTCATGGGTCATATGTGATGTGTAAGAATCAACCCCGCCTCAATCTGAGATGCGGTGTGGACAACACCACTCAAAGTGTCTATCTTTGGTTTCGAAATGACGTCATTTTAATTGAAAAACATCAACTGGCATACGGAAAACTGACCAAACGCATTCGGATTGTGTCGATACTTTAGCACGAAGATCCATGGGTCATATGTGACATGTACGAGTCAACCCCGCCTCAATATGAGATGCGGTGTGGCTGACACCATTCACAATGTCTCTCTTTTGTTTAAAATGGATAGGATTATAAGTGAAAAGAACAACTGACATATGCAAAACTGACCAAACGTATTTGAAATGTTTTGATGCTTTAGGAAAATGATCCATGGGTCATATGTGATGTGTATAGGTCAACCCTTCCTTAATATGAGGCACAGTGTGGTCGGAATCACTCTAAGTGACTCTCTTTTGTTTAAAATGGAAAACATTTTATGTAAATACATAAAACTGACCAAACATATTCGGTTTCCGTTGAAACTTTAGGATAACGATCCATGGGTCATATGTGACTTGTACGAGCCAACCCGAGCTCAATCCGAGTCATGCTATGGCCGAGATCAGTCTAAGTGTCTCTCTTTTGTTTAAAATGGACACCATTTTAAGTACATACGGAAAACCGACCAAACGCATTCGGTTTCCATTGAAACTTTAGGATAATGATCTATGGGTCATATGTAATGTATAAAAATAAACCCCGCCTCAATCTGAGACACAGTGTGGCCGACACCACTCAAAGTGTCTGTCTTTTGTTTCAAAAGGACGTCATTTTAATTGAAAAACATCAGCTGGCATACGGAAAATTGAGAAAACTCTTTCAGAATATGTTGATACTTTAGGAAAATGATCGATGGTTCATTTGTGACATTTACGAGTTAACCTCTCCTCAATCCAAGGCATGGTTTTGCGGGATCACTCCTTGTGCATGTATTTTGTTTAAAATGGACAGGATTATAAGTGAAAAGAACAACTGACATATGGAAAACCGACCAAACACATTTGAAATGTCTTTATTCTTTAGGAAAATGATCCATGGGTCATATGTGATGTGTAAGAGTAAACCTCGCCTTAATCTGAGGCACAGTGTGGCTAGAATCACTCTAAGTGGATCTCTTTTGTTTAAAATGGACAATATTTTAAGTACATACGGAAAACCGACCAAACGGATTCAGATTGTGTTGATAATTTAGCACACGATCCATTGGTCATATGTGACGTGTACGAGTCAACCCCGCCTTAATATGAGGTGCGGTGTGGCCAACACCATTCATAGTGTCTCTCTATTGTTTAAAATGGATAGGATTATAAGTGAAAAGATAAACTAGCATACGAAAAACTGACCAAACGCATTCGAAATGTGTTGATGCTTTAGGAAAACGATTCATGGGTCATATGTGATGTGTACGAGTCAACCCTGCCTCAATCTGAGGCACGGTGTGGCCGACACCATTCACAATGTCTCTCTTTTGTTTAAAATGGACATGATTATAAGTGAAAAGAACAACTGACATACGAAAAACCAACCAAACACATTCTGATTGTGTTGATGCTTTATGTCAATAATACATGGGTCATATGTGATGTTTATGAGTCAACGCGGGCTAAATTCGAGGCACGATGTGGCCGAGATCACTCTAAGTGGATCCCTTTTGTTTAAAATGGACAACATTTTAAGTGCATACCGAAAACCGACCAAACACATTCGGATTGTGTCGATACATTAGCACAATGATCCATGGGTCACATGTGACATGTACGAGTCAACCCCACCTCAATACGAGGCGTGGTGTGGCCGCCACCACTCAAAGTGTCTGTCTTTTGTTTCAAAAGGACATCATTTTAAGTGAAAAACATCAACTGGAATACGCAAAACTGACCAAACACATTCAGATTGTGTCGATACTTTAGAACAACGATCCATGGGTCATATGGGATGTGTACAAGTGATACCCACCTCAATCCGAGACATGGTGTGGCCGACACCACTCTAACTTTGTCTCTTTTGTTTAAAATGGACATGATTATAAGTGAAAAGAACAACTGACATACGCAAAACTGACCAAACGTATTTTAAATGTGTTGATGATTTTGGAAAATGATCCATGGGTCATATGTGATGTGTACGAGTCAACCCCACCTTAATCCGAGTTGCAGTGTGGCCAAAATCAATCAATGTATCCCTCTTTTGTTTAAAATGGGCAACATTTTAAGTAAATATGGAAAACCGACCAAACGCATTCTGTTTCCGTTGAAACTTTAAGAGAAAGATACATGGGTCATATGTGACGTGTAAGAATCAATCCCGCCTCAATCTGAGATGCGTTGTGGCCGGCACCACTCAAAGTGTCTGTCTTTTGTTTCAAAAGGACGCCATTTTAATTGAAAAACAACAACTGGCATACGGAAAACCGACCAAACACATTCAGATTATGTCGATACTTTAGCACAACAATCCATGGGTCATATGTGACGTGTACGAGTCAAACCCGCCTCAATTTGAGGTGCGGTGTGGCTGGTATCACTCCAGGTGTATTTATTTTGTTTAAAATGGACATCATTTTAGGTAAAAATATATGGTATACAAAAAACCAATCAAATTATGAATTGACTTCTGGATTCCACATATAATTGTCATCTAAATATTAAATTGAATTCTAAATTAATTATGTATCTTTATAATTACGTTATGAATTCTAATTTAATTATGGATGTGTATAGTTCTAGGATGCATTATATGTTAAATGTTTATGAATTTGTTCTCTATATGTATGTGTTAGTTGGTTATTGCAGGTACAATAATAGCATATGTATGTGTTAGTTTAATGTAGGAACAATAATTTGATTTAAAATGGGAGGGAATGCACAAAATGAGGCCTGCTGTCCAAATTGCAGAACTACTATGCAAATTGCAGACCTACTGTGCAAATTGCAGGTTGCTGTGCAATTTGCACAGCATAGGTTATGCCAACGGTTTCAAACTATTGGCATAGAATATCTGATTCTTTTTTTACCAACGGTTCATTGAACCGTTGGTAAACAACTTTAGGAAAAACTATCCCAACCGTTTGGGAGAACTGTTGGGATAGAAGAATCCTTGGGATTTTCCAACGGTTCATGCCAAACCGTTGGGAAAAACTATCCCAACGGTTTGGCAGAACCGTTGGGATAGGTTAGCTTTCCCCCACTCTATACCAATGGTTCACAGTAAACTATTGGGAACAGCTTTCCCAATGCCTTACTTCCCTACAGTTTTTAGAACCGTTGGTATTACATATACCAACGGTTCTGCAGCCTTTCCCAACGGTTCATAACCGTTGGGAAAACATGTATTTCCAGTAGTGACTCATGTTGAGATATCCATTACATTTTAAACATTCCAAGAAATCCCTCAATTAATCCATGAAAAGGGATTGTATTTTTGTTTGATGATTAAATTTTAAAAGCGCTTAACTTCCCATGATAAAATGATGGTAATTCTTGGACAGTTTCTGTAATTTTTCAAGGTGGATGTACCAAAAGTGGGAGGAGATATTTTTTATTCATTTATTTACTTGGTATGTGGTGTGTGAGGTGGTTATTCAATAAAAATCTGTGTGGATCTTTAATGGAGTTGGAATGTTCATTTTAATATCACCTATCGATGAAAAAATGTAACGTATGATTATTTCGAAGATCCATAAAAAGCAGTAAGAAATTAAAATCATATAGGAAATCTTACCACTGATAAGTATCAATCAACCCTTTATCATTCTTTCCTTTAATTATGAAATCTTATAAATGATAGGTAGACATTTCAATCCTAAATGTTTCATCTCTAAATTATTCTAATTTACCATATTCTGATACACTTTATACCATAATTCAAGGGATTTCAAATAATTATTTCATATATAATTATAAAATATCTTACTAAAAATGTTAATAAAGGGGATTTATTACTTAAGTGAATCACTTACAGACACATATTAATTTAATCATCACAAATAAATATGATGGATTGTTTTATTAAATAGTTTGAATATGAAAAATTAAATTTCATAAGTGGTGGCTAAAAATATTTAATATTAAAAATATGTTATTTTTTCAAAGAAATGTTTTTATTAATTTTTGTGAATTTTAAACATAATAAATTAAATTGATAAGTAAAGTGACCATTTGTTGAAGTTATATATTTTTTGAATTGGTTTTCAATTTAAAGTAAAGTAAATGTGATTTTATTAAGACTCAAGTTGAAGTTGGAAATCATTAGACACCAAATGGAGTAATTTTCCTATGTTGGAAAAGGAATGTAGAAGAGTTAGCTGCTTGGTGAGTAGCTCTTCATTTCATAACCATCTTTTATAAAAACTTCCATCATAACTATAAGTCAAATTCCTATAAAATTACATTTTCATTTAAAAAAAGTTCTATGTAAAAGAGATTATAGTATAAATTGAAAACATACTCCATGTCCTCAATTTAAACATAGAATCTACCATCCTTAAGGGAGAGTTAGAGTTTTATACCCTCCATATAAACATATAATATACTAACACTTAGGTGGGGATTTTTTACATCATTCTAAATAAGGAATCTACTAGACTCAGGTTAAGATTATTTCTCAAGAAATAATTATCAAATAATTTTCCATGTCATTCTCCAAAATCATAAACATTATATTAAATAATTTCATGACTAACACATCCATTATTCATTTAGTTTATAAAACCATTGGATTTTTTTATAATTTTAAATTTAAAAAATTATTCACTATAAATCACAATATCATTCTTTTATGATGAAATTAATTGCTCAAAATAAAATAAACCATGAAATGATTTTCACAAATAGAATTTTTATAAATTCTGATTGAATTTTAACATTAAAATAAATAAATTTAAAAAATAATAATTATGATGTCTAAAAAAATATTCAAAATACTATTTTCATCAATGAATATAGAAATTATCAAGAACTAAAGCATTATAAATTTTAAATAAGGTTATCATTTAAACAAAATTAGGATAAAAAAACAAAAAAATAGATCTACCAATATCATAGGAAATAATAATATTCACCTATGAGTTTTCAAAATTTAATAGATTAAATAAACTAAAAAAATTACTATTTTTATTTTTCATCAAACCCTAACATAATAGTCATAATATTTATTTAACAACTCCAACAAACATGATGAAAATTGAAATTATAATATTTTGGTCATAGAGATATTCTGTTTATTTGAAACTCCCACAAAACTTTAGTCATGAAGAGAGTTTACATTCTACTAAGTGGAACGATACTCATTACATATAGCGGGGAACATGTTCCATATATGTGGGATCTCTCATGCCACAACTCGCTACACTGGGACAGAAAAAGAATAGGAAGATATGATTCATGACCTACAATTCCTAAGGAAGGTACCCAAACTAACTATACGGGGTTCATTAAACATGAAGGGTGAGGTTTTGATCATTCATGCTTGGGAAATCAATAAGAGTTGAATAAGGAGTAGATACCCTAAACATGGAACTCATAAGAGCACCAATTCAAGAAAACACTGCACAAATGCACACTATAGAACCCGAACATGCAATCAATGAGAGAGGAGGAGAAAATAATAACATACCTTATATCCAAGGCTTAATTCCTCTCAGAGAATGTTTTGGGGGGAGCGACAACAGTAGCGGAATTCCATGAGAGATTGAGAGGTGTGACTAAAATCTGTTTGGTTGTGGTTCAATTAAATACATTATGTATGGTTTTATCAGCAGTTTAAAAAAGCACTGATACAAATAACGTTTATCAGGGCTAAAATAAAAATCACTGATAAAGATATATCTTTTTCAATGCTAAAAATTCAATGATAAAATCATTCTTCATCATTGAAAAAAAGTGCTTACAAGAGATATCTTTATCAATGCTAAAACATAAGTGCTGAAAAAGAATTTATAATTACAATTATAAATAAATATATTTATAAACATATTTACAAATATTTGTATACGATTATAAATGTATTGAAATCATTGTATATATTTATATAATTATATATATATATATTTAATAAATGTATTAAATATATTCATTATATAAATAAATAAATAAATAAATAAATATATTATTATTTAAATATATAGTTATTTATTTATAATTTTATAAATATTTTTTTTGAAATAAATATTTTTTATTTATTTATAATTATTAATATATTATTTTATAAATATATTAAATATACATTTATAAATATATTCATAAATTAATAAATTAATAAATATATTTATAATTATTTATTTATAATTATAAATATATTTATAACATTATATATATTTATATAATTATATATATATATATATTTAATAATCATATATAAATATAAATATAAATATAGTAAATATATCCATTATGTAAATTTATTTACTATAATATAATTATAAATATAATTATATTGTAATATATATTTATACAATTATACATATATATTTAATAAATATATATAAATATAAATATAGTTATAATTTTAAATATATAAAATATATTATTTATTTAAATATAATTACCATAAATATATAATTATTTAAATATTTAATTGTTTATTTATAATTATATAAATATTTTCTTTAAAATAATATATATATATATATCATTATATATATATTTATCTAGTTATATATATTTAGTAAATAATATAAATATAAATATAAATATAGAAAATAAATATAAATATAACTATAACTATAAATGTAAATAAAAATAATAATAAAAATAATAAAAATAAAAATAAAAATAAAAATAAAAATAAAAATAAAAATAAAAAATAAAAATGAAAATAAAAAAAAATAAAAAAATTATACATATAAAAATAAAAAAAATAAAAAAAATAAAAATAAATATATTCATTCTTTAAATATATTTATCTTAATTTTATAATTATTTAAATATATAATTATTTATTTATTATTACATCAATATTTTTTATTAAAATAATACATATTTATTTATAATTTTGAATATATAAACATATAAATATATAAATATATAAATATAGTAAATATAAAATTATAAATATATTTATTTATAAATATTTTTAAAAATAATAATGAATATATAATCTATAATTCATGAATTTTAAAAATGAGTGAAATTGACCAATTAAAAAACGGTACATTTAATTTTTTTTGAAAAATAGATATGTTTTAATTATAAAATATAAATTATTAAAAAATATTGATAAATATTTAAATAAAGTTGAATACATATTGAAAATATTAAAAATTGGAAATAAATAAATATAAATAAATATTAGAAAATGATTAATTTTAAAAAGATATTAAAAATGAATAAGTAATACCAGAAAATTATAATAATAAAAATAAATAAAATAAAAATTATTGATTAAAAACATAATTTATTAAATGTATCATGTTACTAGTTAAAATTATGAAAATAATGTTAAAACTTGAATAAATTACATAAATATTAGCTATAAGTGTTTCTCTATAAGATTTCATTAATTATGTAAATATTTGTGTGTGTGAATTTTATATAAAAATGCATTAATTACATATATGTATATATGAAATCAGTGTAAGACATATTAGAATTATGTTAACTTGAAAAATAAAATGATATTCAATTAATGTCAATTATACAATTAGTCAATATTTTTAATATTTTTAATTTTTAAATTTAAACCATTCTTCACTAAGTATATTACTTATTTAATACAAGAATAATTTTTTATTATATAAATCATATTTTATGAAATATTATATATATATTGATATATATATTTATATATTTATATATAAGAATACATTTCTATATTATATGTATTAATTTCTAATTATGTATAAAAACCATTAAAAATGAATATGACATTAATATCTTTTTAATTATTACATTTTATTAAATATATATATATATATGTTATTTATTAATATTTATAATATATATATATATATATATATATATTCACTTTATTCATTTTTATTAATAAATGTTTCATTAATAATTTTTTTACAATTTTAAAATTTATTTATTTTTATTTTTTTATTAATTATTACAATTTATTCATTTTCAATATCTATATTTAATATATATTATTTATTAATATTTATAAATTATATATATGTATATTTAAGTTATTCATTTTTATTAATAATTATTTAATTAATAAGGTTTCTAATATTTTATTTAAATTTAATAATTTTTAATTATTAATTGTTTAATTATTTCAATTTAGGCATTATATATATATATTTAATATATACTGTTTATACATATTTATAATATATTGATATATATTAAATTTATTAATAATTATTTAAATAATAAAAATTTAAATATTTTTTTTAATTTGTTCATTTTAATTTTTCTTTGTTTAATTATTTCAATAATTTCAATTTTTTAGTATTTATTTTTTACATTGGTTAAAAAAGTGGGGCATGGAGGCAGTCTGGGTCATATAGGACCCGGCCATGCATATGAGGGTGGGAAAGGCCCACAGGAATCATAGAGTTGGCTAAGGACCACGCGACCCTTGGAGGGCCCCATCTTTATGTGTATGGAAAGTGTATGTGGGAACCCAACCCCATCACATGCTTCTGAATTTGTTCTGCACTAGAATCATTTATAAAGAAGTGATTGAAGTTGCGTTATTTCAATGTGGAATTCACATGTGTCATTGAGACATTTATCAATTGTAGAGACCCAAATCTTGACATACATGGACATTATATTAATTTTGCAGAATACTTAATACCTAACAAAAACCAACTCTCAAGGATCGTAATAGTTTAGTGTCTTTGGAAACATAAAACAGAATCTTCTAATCATGGTGAAAGATATTCAACATCTCCCATAAAGATATTCCCCTTTGTTTTCTTACCTAAAAACTTTCTTTAAATCCTGGGGAAAAGAAAACATATAAATGGTGAGCTCAAATGCTCATTAATGGTATGCATGGAGAAAATAGATTTGAACTTAAAAAAACATGAACATAAAGTTTTAATATCAAAATCTTGAGAAATAAATCTTGGCAGTACATAAGTCCTAGATCATAAAGGAACATTAATAATGATAAAATATCATGGGAATAAAGCATGTAATTGTGGCAACCATTAATAACATGTTATGATTTCCATAGTATCCAAGGCATTGCTGCCAAGAACATCTTAGTGGACAAAGTCCCTTTCTGAATCGATTTCACTCCTCGTTCCAGTCCTATATCACTGAACCAGATTAACTTTTCGTTCCATCCATGTCTATCTCATGAGATATAAATATTTACCCAATGCATTTGAGGGAGATATAGGTCCCACCCATCTCATAATGAAATCATTCATACTTGTGCCACAAAATAAACACAATTCATTAATCATAACCCAAAGAATAAAATGGGTTTCATGAACATCATCCCATCATAACGTAATCCATATAGAAAAATGGATATCATTTCATCATAAGAAGAATAAAACCATGTAAATAATAGATACATTATACTTGAAACATAATCATAATGTCATCATAGATGGAAAATAGTTTTGACAAAACACTTCAAATGAATTCTTGAGGAAAATATCCTCTCTTCTTCAAAATCATTTTCTTTTCACAAAATGACATTCAATTTTAAAATAAAAGGATTTTGTTTAAAATAATCATGAAATCTTGTAGAGTAATCTTCATGAAAATAAGGCGTTATGAAACTGTAAAAATCCGTTCATGCTGTATAAGTTAAAAAAACATTCTTCTCGTACTTTTTACAGAAAAGTCAAAAAGTACCTCGTATGGTAAACAAAAGAAAAATTCATTACATAACATGTAGTAAAAGTCAAAAAATGGGTAAAAGGACATTAAAAATACATTAAACCATTTTTATAATGTAGGGACATGGATGATAAATATAACCCCAGTAAATACTTACGAATAAACAATCTCGGATAAAAACGACATTGGAAAAGTTATCCCTTACCTTAGGTCCGATATTCTTCGTACATATTTTAAACTCCTATATAATGATTTAAATAATGTCATTGAATTATTAAAAAATCATATTCATTGTTATTATACCATATATGTCACCCTTATGACTTTATATTACCCGTTCTTTTGTAAATTCAATGTTAAAGTAGTGTTTTGGGTAAAATCATTTTATTTATCGTACGTGTTTGGAATTGTTGTTCTTGATATTATCATTACTTATATCATGATTTAATTACTTCCATAATGTAAATAATTATGTATATATAATATATATTCAGTATATATATATATATATATATATTTAATAAATAGATAAATGAAATAAAATACACCGTTCATGGAGACGGTAGGCCGTACGTACACATGAACGATGTTTTCCTTTCCTTATTGACTTGAATTGAAGTAAGTAGATGACATATATATTTATATAAATAAATACAGTAGCTTTATCATGTCATATATTTGATTATTATTCATTATATATACTTTATAACCATTCTTGAATGGTTAACATGGAGGATGAATCTCATCGCGTCGTGGAGACGGTAATCCGTATGTACACACAAGCGATGATATCGTTACCATAATTATTGGATTGAATTGTAGTGGATGATATAATATCTCAGAATAAGTAAGATGTTATAATAAATATATATATAGTTATTCTTTACACCATTATACCCATCCAAGTAAGGTGGTGGTGGAAAAACAGATTACACTACGACATGGAGACGGTAATCCGTACGTACGCACACGCTGTGATTTCATTTTCCGTAGGATGGATAGAAGGTGAAATAGGGTTGTTTAATATTTATAATAACATATAAGTATATTATTTATACTTATGTTATTACTTTATAATGAAACAACTAAATAATAAGAAGTTTAAGAATAAAGAAACTTGAAAGAATCGGTAGAAGAGATTACTTCTTCTTCGACGCACCTCTTTTAAGCATCCTCTTAAGGCACTAGAGTTGGTCCTATGAGGAGAACATAACCTCTATAATGTAACTAGGGAAGTTGATAAGGGAAATGAGAAGGGGTCGGACGAGATTTAAAGCTCAAAATTGTGTAAAGAGAAGAGGGAGGAGGTGCCCTTTTATAAGGGAGGAGAGGGGCACCTTAGGAAAAAATTAAAATATTATTTTATAATAAAGTCATATTCAGTTTATAATAGCTCCAAATTGATTTATTTCGAAGCTAAAGTGGGGATGGGTCGAAAAAATCTCAACAAATAGATTTTATACAAGTTTAGGTTACTATTTTAACCTTATCATTTAGATTTAACTCTAAGTTAAATAATTTAACTTTTACTGTGCCTTCTTGTTTTCTTACACTATATGGTTAATAAACTTTCTGTAACAAGCCAAACGAACCCCAAGTGTTTCTTATTAATATATATAACCTTATATAAGTAATTTTTTTAAACCTTATATTTTTAGGAATAAAATATCAATTAATAATACTGTATTTGTTTAAAAACTATTTTCTGTCAATTTTAACACTATTTTGTAATTGATTTTTTTTAAAAATCATAACAGTATGATTAGTTCGAAATAAGTTAATTTAATCAATCCTAACATGTCATATTAACCTATAAAATTAGTTTAATTCATAATAAGTCTCAAATTAAATTTATTTGGGTATTTATAACATCAATTTTGTTAATATTTCATTAATAAGGTAATTAATGCAACATCATTGTGTCATAAATAAATTAAATTATTTAATGCCTAAAAATTATAAATAAAATACCATTATGTAGGAAATATTTTTATCCTTATAATTAATTTTTATAGTCGAATTTATCTTATGTATAACACTATATTAAAAATGTTTTAGTTATTAAACTTTGATTTTACCTCTTTTAACTCTTCTTTGAATTAAATAATAATAAATGTCCTAATCTAATCCATGTGGACCTAAATGATAATATTATACTACTAAGGTTGTTTTTGGTCGAATTAAACTTATCCAATAGAATTTGGATTTGTGTTAAGGGAATAATAATATCATTTTTACCCTTAATTACCCTATTTACTTTTAACCATGGTAAATAAAAGTAAAAAGTTACTATTCTCAAAAAATTATTTTCATCACATTAAACCACATTTTACTTACTGATATAAACCATGTCTCTCAGATTTTTGAAATTACACTCACAGAAGTGGTAAAATTAATTTTTATGTAAATATGCAAATTCTCCTAGGAGGTGGGTAAAAGATGGTGAAATGTTCAATAAAAATTCTATATATCTAAAATTATTATAAAATGAATCCAATGAATTACATTAAACTTATATAGGTATTATGTATCTATTTTTACCTAAAATAAATTTAATTAAAATAAATGATTATTTAAATAAAAAGTCGGGTTTTAAATAGTAACCCAGTGTTTTCACTATACATCAAAAATTGAAAGTTTTCAAAAAAAATACAAAAAATCCACCCTATGCTAATTTTGATATTCCGAATCCAAAAATGAAGTCTATTTTAAAAGATAAAATTTATAAAATTTCAAAAAGTGGGTATTACTATTCATAATGGCTAGTTCATAAAAATATTATAATAATATGTCATTTAGTGAAACTCGGTATTGCGTACAACACACACTATCAAGGAAGGTTGCTCTGGAATTCTATACAAGCCTAGAATAGTGTTTGCGTATACTATAAGTTAATATGGTGTTGCGTATAGCACAAGACAATCTTGGTGTAGCATACAAAACAAGACATCGAAGTAATTAAAAATATTATTTCTTATAAAATCTCGGGGGTGTTACATTCTACCCCCTTAAAATGAATTTTGCCCTCGAAATTCATTGGGGTTATAAGTTTCTTTCATAGAAACTCACATCGTAAAATGGAATACCAAAACTTATCTTTAAATACTAAAGTATGAAATGTAATGGTTACCCAAATTAGCTAATCACTGTGTTTCCACATAGAATAACATAGGTGAAAATATGGATATGGAAAAGAAATCTAACCATCATGTTCTGATGGATAGTCGTAGAGAACATGGCTATGAAAAATCCATCAATCACAAAGCCATAAATTTGTGATGATTTAAGGTCCCATCTAATTCATCGGGTATGAGGGTATTAGGACAACGTTTTTAGTTCTCAATATCATTTCCCTAAAGTTGAAAATTTTTTGAATTAAAAGAAATACTTACTTGATTTTGGTAAAATCTCACCGTTGTTCATGCCTTGAACAATTTCCACTTCATCTCTTAAAGAAATGAAGTTGAATTTGTCTTCTGTGAAGTGATAGCGGATCATGCGATAGAATAATAGGTCATTCCATCTGTCTTAAACATAAGGTTAGAAAAAGTTATATACATTTTCTCATCTATGGTGAGATTAATCATATATGGTTCCAAAAATGGACTTATACTTTATATATCATACCACTTAATAAAATAAAACTAGTTTAAACTAACCAGAGACTTCTTGTAAGCTAGTGATAAAGACTTGTCACACTTCGGTTGTGCGTTCGATTAACACAACCTTGTCTGACTCGAAGGGTTGTCGCCCTTCCTGTAGGTTGTCCTTATTTTTAAAACTATACTATCATAACATTTCAGAAATTAAAACAAAAAGTTACATCCTTAAGAAATACTATATGATGTCCATTCCAACCTTTAGGCTTATCGAAAATACTTTTGTCCGATTACTAGAAATGTCATCTACCGAGCATGTGAATTCCTTCATTTGTCCCCCATATATCATAAGATATATCTTTTTGTTGGTCACATTCCAAACATGTGAATACCTTAATCATGTATTCTCTTTAAAAAATGAATACCCATTGAACCTTAGTGAAAACATGAATGCTGTCAAAAGTTAACTCTTTCTACATACCAAAATCCGAAAATTTCTATACACTCAAACCATGATATAACTTTGTCCTTATATTAGTCATGAGCTTATTTAATTTTCTCTTTATCCCTTCATTATGAACATATCATCTTCTTTCCAAAAATATTTTAATCACTTTTCATGGTTACCAGTACCATATAATTATTGAAAACCAATACATAGATATTCCAAAATTACATGATACCATAAATGAGATTCCATGATACTATTTTGAAATCCTATTACATAAACACTTAATCATTCCACAACATCATTGTCATACTCAACATCATAAATAGTGATCGCATGTGACTTCCCTTTATCCTTTTCCTTAATAGGTTGCTCATGTCAATCATCATTAACCCTTGGATTAGGGAATTGATTAGTATAATTCCCCATTTCCTTGCACTTGAAGCATTAAAGTGTTGGTGGAGCGTTCTCTGTAGTCTTTTCTCTATTCATATCATTAGCTACCTTTTTACCATTAATTTGACACTCAACTGCTCGATGACCTTCTTTTCCACACTTAAAACATTTTCTAGTACCTTTTAGACAATCTCCACCATGCTTCTTTCCACACTTTGAGCATAAATAAACAGTCATATTCTTTTCACCATTGTTCTGAGATTTCTCCTTCAACTCCATATTTCGTTTTTTTTCAAAACCATGAGATGGATATGTGACACCAACTTCCAGTTCTACCTTGATAGCACAATGCACAATTTCTTCATAGATACTGAAGTATCTTATAGCTAATTCCCTTCGAAGACTTGGTTTTAAGCCACTGAAAAAATTGATTAACTTTACTTTCAGGTTGGATGATAAAGCCAAATGCATACCTTGCAATCCTTGTAAAATTCGCTTCGTATAAACCAACATATTCATCATCCTTTTGCTTAATCTCAAGGAACTACTTTTCCATCTTTGTTCGAAGAATACAAGGTAAGTACTTACTAAAAAACAAGTTCTTGAACTCATCCCATTCCATTGATTCAATTTCATATTGGTGCCTTGTATTCTTAATTAGAGTCCATCACTGGTCTGCTTCACCTTATAAAAGGTAAACAACCAAAATGACTTTTTCATGTTCTGAACAGTTAAGTATGGAAAATATCTTTTCAATGGTACTGATCCATTTTTCAACAACAAGTGGATTAGAAGACCCACTGAAATAAGGTGGATGTTGCCTCATGAAGGACTCAATAGAATATTGTTCCCTTCTCTGCTCATTTGGAAGTCCAGAATGATTCATATCTTGTGTAAGTTTATCAATAAGAATTTTCACTCCATCTCCCATAACAGTGGATTGTTTAGAAGGATAATCATTGCATTGTCCATTACATTGATCAACCTGGTTCCTTCAGGTTCCAACCATCGTCTAAAACCCAAAAAGAATAGTGTGAGAGGAAAAAATAATGCCAGGGGAAACAACATAATAAAGGGGGGTACCTTCAATATCTAACATCTTAGGTTTAATTATAATATCATTACCATAATTCTAGGACTATAACCTATACTTATACTTAACCTTAGGAACATACCTAGACACACCTTAGAAATATCTCTAGGGATCTCACTAAAGTTTTCACATCCTAGTTTCCAATGGTTAACTAAACCTTTCCTCTGATACCAACTCTAGAGACCCAAATCTTGACATACATGGACATTATATTAATTTTTTGGAATACTTAATAAATAAAAAAAACCAACTCTCAAGGATCATAATACTTTAGTATCTTTGGAAACTCGGAACATAATCTTCTAATCATGGTGAAATATCTACAAAATCTCCCATAAAGATCTTCCCCTTTGTTTTATAACCTAAAACAGTTCTTTAAATCATGGGGAAAAGAAAACATATAAAGGGTGATTTCAAATGCTCAGTAAGGGTAAGCATAGAGAAAATACATTTAAACTTTAAAAAAACATGAACATAAAGTTTAAATATCAAAATATTGAGAAATAAATATTGGAAGTACATAAGGCATAGACCATAAAGGAACATTAATCATGATAAGATAGCATGGGAATAAATCATGTAATTGTGGAAACCATTAAACACATGTTATGATTTCCATAGTAACCAAGGCATTGCTGCCAAGACCATCTTAGTGGACAAAGTCCCTTTCTGAATCGAGTTCACTCCTCATTCCAGTCCTGTATCACTGAACCAGATTAACTTGCCGTTCCAGCCCTATCTATCTCATGAGATATAAATCTTTACCCAATTAATTGGAGGGATATATAGGTCTCACCCATCTAATAATGAAATCATTCTTACAAGTTCCACAAAATAAACATAATTCATTCATCATATCCCAAAGAATAAAATGGGTTTCATAAACATCATCCCATCATAACGTAATCCATATAAAAAATGGATATCATTTCATCATAATAAGAATCAAACCATGTAAATAATAGATACATTATACTTGAAACATAATCATAATGTCATCTTAGATGGAAAATGGTTTTGAAAAAACACTTGAAATGAATTCTTGAAGAAAATATCCTTTCTTCTTCAAAATCATTTTATTTTCACAAAATTCCATTCAATTTTAAAAGAAAGGGATTTTGTTGAAAATAATCATGTAATCTTATAGAGTAAGCTTCATGAAAATAAGACGTTATGAATTGTAAAAATCTGTTCATGCCGTATAAGTTAAAAAAACATTCTTCTCGTACTTTTGCCGGAAAAGTCAAAAAGTACCTCATATGGTAAAAAAAGAAAGATTCCTTACATACCATGTAGTAAAAGTCAAAAAAATGGGTACAAAGGACATTAAACATACATGAAACCATTTTTAGAAAAAAGGGACATGGATGATAAATATAACCCCAGTAAATACTTATGAATAAACAATCTCGGATAAAAACGAGATTGGAAAAGTTATCCTTTACCTTAAGTCCGATATGCTTCTTACATATCCAAACCACCTATATAATGATTTAAATTATTTCATTGAATAATTACAGAATCATATTCATTGTTATTATATCATATATGGCTCACTTATGACTTTATATTACCCGTTCTTTTGTAAATTCCATGTTAAAGTAGTGTTTTGGGTAAAATCATTTTATTTATTGTACGTGATTGGACGTGTTGTTATTGATATTATTATTAATTATATTATGATTTACTTACTTCCAGAATGTAAATAATGATTTATATATCACATATATTCAGTAAATATGTATATAATAGATAGATAAATGAAATGAAATACACCGTTCATGGAGACGGTAGGCCGTACGTACGCATGAACGATGTTTTCCTTTCCTTATTGACTTGAATGGAAGTAAGTAGATGAAATATTTATATACATAAATCCAGTAGCTTTATCATGTCATATATTTCAATTATTATTCATTATATATACTTTATAATCATTCTTGAATGGTTAACATGGAGAATGAATCTCATCGCGTCGTGGAGATGGTAATCCGAACGTACGCACGAGCGATGATATCTTTCCCATAATTATTGAATTGAATTGGTGTGGATGATATAATATCTAAGAATCAGTATGATGTTATAATAAATATATATATAGTTATTCTTTACACCATTATACACATCTATGTAAGTTGGTGGTGAAAAACAGATTACACCACGGCGTGGGGACGGTATTCCGTACGTACGCACGCGTTGTGATTTCTTTTTTACTTAGGATGGATATAATGTGAAATGAGGTTGTTTCATATTTATAATAACATATCAGTATATTATTTCTAATTATGTTATTACTTTATAATGAAATATCTAAAGAAGAAGAAGTTGAAGAAGAAAGAAACTTGAAAGAATTGGTAGAATAGATTACCTCGTCTTCGACGCACCTCTTTTAAGCTTCCTATTAAGGCACTAGAGTTGGTCTTTTGAGGAGAACAAAACCTCTATAATGTTTATAAGGAATTTTATAAGGGAAATGGGAAGGGTTTGGCCGAGCATGAAAGCTCAAAATTGTGTAAAGAGAAGAGGGAGGAGGTTCCCTTTTATAAGGGAGGAGAGGCGAATCTTAGAAAAAACTTAAAATATTATTTTATAATAAAGTCATATTCGGTTTATAATAGCTCCAAATTGATTTATTTCGAAGATAAATTGTGGATGGGTCAAAATAATCTCAAAAAATATATTTTTGACAAGTTTAGGTTACTATTGTAACCTTATCATTTAGATTTAACTCTATGTTAAATAATTTAACTTTTACCGTGTCTTTTTGTTTTCTTACATTATATGGTTAATAAACATACTATAAAAAGACAAACGAACCCCAAGTGGTTTATTATTAATATATATAACCTTATATAAGTAATGTTTCTGAACCTTATATTTTTAGGAATAAAATATCAATTAATAACATAATATTTGTTTTAAAAACTATTTTATGTCAATTTTGAAACAATTTGGAAATTGATTTTTTTGAAAATCATAACAGCATTATTAGTTCGAAAAAAGTTATGTTAATAAATACTAACATGTAATATTAACCTATAAAATTAGTGGAACTCATAAAAAGTCTCAAATTAAATTTATTTGGGTATTTATAACATCAGTTATATTAATATTTCATTAATAAGGTAATTACTGCATCATCATTGTGTCACAAATAAATTAAATTATTTAATGTCTAAAAATTATAAATAAAATACCATTATGTAGAGAATATTTTTATCCTTATAATGAATATTTATTTTCTAATTTATCTTATGTATAACCCTATATTGAAAATGTTTTATTTATTAAACTTTGATTTTAACTCTTTTAACTCTTATTTGAATTAAATAATAATAAATGTACTAATCTAATACAAGTGGACCTAAATGATAATATTATATTCATAAGGTTGTTTTGGTCGAATTAAACTTATACAATAGAATTAGGACTTGTGTTAAGGTAATAATAATATCATTTTTACCATTAATTACCCCATTTACTTTTAACCATAGTAAATAAAAGTAAAAAGTTTCTATTCACCAAAAATTATTTTCATCTCATTGAACCACATTTTATTTATTGATATCAACCGTGTCTCTCAGATTTTTGAAATTTTACTCACAGAAGCGGTAAAATTAATTTTTATGTAAATTTGCAAATTTTCCTTGGTGGTGGGTAAAAGACAGTGAAAAGTTCAATACAATTTTTATATATCTAAAATTATTATAAAATGAATCCAATGAATTACATTGAACTTATATAGGTATTATGTATCTATTTTGATCTAAAATAAATTTAAATAAAATAAATTATTATTTAAATAAAAAGTCGGTTTTTAAATAGTAACCCAGTGTTTTCAGTCTTCATCAAAAAGAAAAAGTTTTCAGAAAAATACAAAAAATTCACCCTATGCTAATTTCGATATTCCGAATCCGAAAATGAAGTCTATTTTGAAAGATAAAATTTATAAAATTTCAAAAAGTGAGTATTAATATTCATAATGGCTATTTCATAAAAATATTATAATAATATCTCGTTTAGTAAAAATCGGTATTGCGTACAACACACGTTATCAAGGAAGGTTGCTCTGACATGAAATACAAGCCTAGAATAGTGTTTGCGTATACTATAAGCTAATATGGTGTTGTGTATAGCGCAAACTAATCATGGTGTTGCATACAACACAAGACATCAAAGTGATTAAAAATAATATTTCTCATAAAATATCGGGGTGTTACATCGATGAAAAAAATTAAATGATAAAGGTTACCCTTTATCAGGGATAAATATAAAGTACAGACAAATGTTCCATTTATCAAATCTAAAAAAATCACTTATAAAGGGTTCCTTTTAAAGGTGTTTTTCCACTAATAAAAAACCCTTTTATTAGCACTGATAAAGGAGACCTTTATCAGCTCTTTTTTCTAGAATTGTTATAGATTAACACAGTATATAACACATTTTGTAGTAGTTTAAATTCACTAGTAAAATTAATTAATTAGGATAACCCACCCCTAATTCTACTTGAAATGGACCACATACATAAGTTTGGACTTACCCTAGTAGTTTTGTTGCCTTTACTTTCTACATAGGGAAAGTTTCTTTAGTCACTTTCCATCAAAGACAAGGATGACATACATCCCGGGGTTTCAAATCAATATAGTATAAAAAACCTATATGATTTTATTGTTTAAATGATTATCTTATATGTGATCAAGCCAAAAGTTACACCGGTGCATAAAAAATATGAATCATTCACAATGGATTTTTTATTTTTTTGGACCAAAACTAGTTTACCCTTGTAGTTTTGTTTCCTTTACTCCCTTCTTAGGGAAAGTTTCTTTAGTCATTTTCCATTAAAGACAAGCATGGAATACATACTGGGGTTTCATATCAATAGTGTATAAGCACCGTATTTGATTTAATTTTTGTATATTATTCTAATAATAATGATCATGCCAGAAGTTACACCGGTGCATAAAAAATATGAATCATTCACAATGGTTTTTTTATTTTTTATTTGAAAAAAACTAGTTTATCAAGTTCAAGTATATAAATTACATTGGTAAGATGAACCATACTATAACATATGATATCCTTAAAATAGAGACAAATTTTTTACAAACCAGAAATAAAACCCCATAAAGACCAAAATCAAATCTGAGACTATGTATCTACTAATAAACGTTACATAGTAAAAATTGTTTAACAAAATAAGAAAACCTCCAGGCCTAGTAAGATGATAATCTCCCACTACCAATGCTCTTAGTCTTTCAACATTTACTATATGGTTACACATAATACCGATTCCAATCTTCTTAAATCTACAAATTTCTTGTTTTTGAATACAAATTTTTAATCCACATGTCAAATCAAATACCAAACTTTTAAAAATAGATGATTGAATATAATGAAAAATATTCATGAATAAAAATCATCCACTCACTTATTTTTCTTATACATGAAATTATTCTTCAGATTTACATTATTACTACATGAAAAGAATCCTGATTCCCACTCATTAGTGTCCCTATGTGTCTCTATCTTCATGACAGGGTGATGCATCAATGGGGTTGGCCTTTGTTTAACCATTGAAAACTTTTACTTTCTCTACATCCTCTTATTCACAATAAGGTCTAAAGAGTTAGTAAAATTCATATCATTATATTCTTAGAGGACTAAATCAAATAGGTTTAGGAATGATTAATTCATATTATAATTAACAATTAAAATGAATAATCTAGGTAGCAGAGAGGCAATAATGAGTTCAGTTCCTAGTTATTGGTTTAACTTAAAACCAAGGGACACTAATCTATTAATTTTATTAGTTATTTTGAGTACATGAGGTCATTAATAACTCCATTATACTATCTTGAACCTACACAATGCACTGAATATCCCATATCATTATTATTATGCTCTCTTTTAGTATAACTCTTGGAGGTGATATAGCATTTTATAGGTATTTTCATCCACATGTATTTCCTAGAGCTCATTGGACATAGATAACAACATAATGCACTGTACATATATAATATCATCTATATGCTTATACTATTTATCTTTATCCACTTTTCTCTACCCCTTAGGGGATCAGTAGGATGTTGTAAATTCAATACATATAACTTCAACTCTTAGTATATAACTATCTAGAAGGTTTTGTACCACTCATAGACTTATGGATGGTTAATTTATTCTCTTTATCGAATATTGATCACAATGAGATTGAATTAGTGGTAGTGATTTCAATTTTTATTTATAAAAAATAATTTTAGTACATTAATACTTTATCTTGATTACAAATAGATTTTACATATATTTTGTCATTAAATGTCCCCAACTATTTTATCAAATCCTATTATCCTTCAACTATTAGATTCAAAAGACTCGGTCACTTGTGTATTCTACTAAAAAGGATCCTTGAAACCTTTCCTTATAGTACATGTTATATTTATTCCACTAGTCTGAGAATTTCAAGGAATGATTTTTTCAAGCCAACCATATTACCTTATGGATCCTTGATCTATTGAGCGAATTCTTAGTTTTTGTAAAGTTTAACCTTAAATTACTCAATGATTTAACTATAAAGTTGAAACAAGATTGATATAACTATTTTTTACTACCAACATTAGTTAATCCAACCCACCATTTTCATAAGATCATCCCAGTATTAAGAGACACCCCCAACTAGGGTTGATGAACATCTAAAATGTATTTAGTTATTTAAAATCAATAATGGATATTGTTTCACATAATATTTTTTAGATGTAATTTAATTATTCTCAATGAATGAAATACTTTTCTATTTAACATTATTTTTTTTAGAACATACCACTCAAAAAATTACAAAAAATAATATAAAACAACCACCATATATTAATTCATTTTATATATTCTTTCTTCATAATTATTCTATGGGATCATGTAAAAAACACAAGAAAAGTAATAATAAACCAAAATAAATAAATAAATAAATCAACTAATCAAGAGAATTTACTACTGGTTAATCCATTAAGAAAATAATGTATCAATTAGGACCATCAGGGAAAATCCTAAAGTCACGTTTGACTCAAGTCACAATTCCTACCCTAGTCCAATGTATCTATGTCTTATTTTCTACCTCACTAATTCTTGGTATGGTCCAAATCTTATTTCATCCCGATCATTATACATAAATACTCATACATAGGTGAGAGGGTCTTGAGAACGTGAAATAAATATGAAAAAGATAGCTCGTGGACATAAATTCCTTAATATATATAATTTAGGAGAGAGATAATGTGAAAATTGACATTTATCAATTAATTATTACAACCATAAAACACATTTCATTAATAAAATAAATAAATAAAAATTCTAGACATACATTGGTTGATCCCACTCATGATCAACAGACATGCAATAAAATTTCTAAATAAAATGAAATTTCCAATTATTTCTACTTAAAGAAATTACTTATGAATTAAAATAAATTAATATAATTTTAATTCAAAATTTATGGGTCACATGATCTTAAAAATAATTTTATTATATTATTAATTTTTCTAAATATTTTAAGGATTTTTTCTATTTTTTTGGCTCCTTGTGACATTCCATACCACCGCAAAGGAATTTAGGGCCCATTTTGTGCCCAAAGAGACCAGGATAGTATGGGAAATCCTAACCCGACCATTATTAGGTCTGAACGACCCAGATCGGTCACCTAATTTTATAGGTGGAACCCTTCATAGCATTGAATGTTCTATGAATAAAATAATTTTTTTAAAAAGCTTCTTGGCACCTTTGTCAACGTGGCCGATCCTATTGTAATATTGTGGGTAGATTTTACTACCAACACAGACACACACACACACACATATATATATACACAAAATTTTGTTTTTTGGTTGTTTCTACTACCTTTGTAGTAGGACAATTTTTGACTTAGTTTCCATCCACGTTGACACAAACTTGCTACAACCCTCAACTCCAATTCATCGACATGATAAATTATACTAATGTCAAGAAACAACTGCCAGAATCTGTCAACCCCACCATTATACATATATATATATATATATACTCATGTGTATCAGTTATTAATTTTTATCCATTTAAATTCCTTATTCAATCTTCAGATGACTATAACTCAAACATCTGGCCAAAGATCGAAGATTATTCAGTAACATTGGGACTATATTGATTCCCTCTACTCGAATACATACAAAATTAATTCTATTTTAGATTAAATGGCCTCATTATTTCTCTGAGACCAGGTGTGAAAAAAATGTATGAAATAATTGAATTTTTAAAAATATTACCACTAGAATGATGTAATAACATCATCCTCGAGGAGTTAGCAACCATTTTCCACCCAAGGATCAGTTAGAGAACTAATTTAGACTAATAAAAAATAAAATAGTTATCTCATTCGATTTTAAAGACACATGCATCTTCCTATATTCACCAACCATTACTACATGAAGGAAACAATTTAGTATCCCTCTAGATACTCCAAAAAATGATCCAAATACTTTCCTATTCATCTATAATTGATTTTTTAGGGGCTATCACTAAGAATATATGTAACACTTGGGCATCAATTATTTTAACTAAGCTTTTTTTTTCCAAAGAATCAATAGTAAAATCTACATCGATATATTCATTAATATTATTTAAAATTAAATTCAAAATTTAAACAAATTTAATTTAATGAAATATATTTCATTTTGCAATTCATCATATCAAAATTGCCTTAGTGTAAATTTTTGAGATTTTTAGATTTAAAGGATTTTTGGGTTAAGAGTAAAAATAAAAATTTTATAAAACTATCAATTTTATGAAACTATAAAGTTTTAAGAATAAATTGAAAGTTAATAAATCATTTTTTATTGAAAAAATATATATTTAATAAGTAACATAATGTCACGACCCGTCCTTGGGGCCCGTGCCGTGACTACCCCAATCCCACCTTCCATAGGCCAGGGGCTGGTGACTAGCACCAAAGGAGAATCCCTGATAAAAAGGGAAGGCATTGCCTTTAAACCCGTAACAAACATAGTCTGAACATAAGCAGTAGAAGCAACAAGTACTAATATAGAAAAGAAAAGTGTGCTAAAGGAAAGTTGGCCATTATAAAAACCCAACTGAACAAGAAGTACAAGTGAAAGTAAAAAAGGGAAAACAACTCATAGATCGTCCACCGGGGAATCCTACATAAAGGGTATGTACAGATCTCAAACAACTAGTCCTTGAGGTATGTTCCTTCTAGTCCATCTCTGAGCAGCCTCCTGTCCTTCACACTCAGCCTCGATCACTGCTGACCGTCGTCAGTACAGAACACAACAAGGTACGGGTGAAGCCCGTGCAGGGGTGAGTATAACAATACTCAGTAGGGGACCCCGAGACCCACGAAGGTCTCCCAGAATCCACTAAGGATAAAAAAAAGTAGTAAGATACAATCACGAAGTATCAACCACAATTACTTAGGTATATGCCCATAAATATACATAAGTTACAAATCACAATCCGACTCCAACACTCGAGCCCAAGCACAACCCATTCCACAATGGAAGTAAAGTCAATCATCTTGATGATAAAATCTGAAAGAAAAGACTCAGCTCACACATGTATAAAACTCATGAAGAGGGGTAGAGATGATTAGATGTAGCCACTGAATCATCTCTTCTGTTGAACCCACATAGGATCCTGGAAGAGTATCAGCGGTGCCAAAACCACGAAGGATCCCGGTAAAAAAGTCATCACTATCGAACCCACAAAGGATCCCGGTCCAGTACCATCTCTATCGAACCCATGGAGGATCCTGGAACAATATCGTCACTATTGAACCCACAGAGGATCCTGGTACAGTAGTAGGTCCAAGTATAATCCTATCACCTCAATTGCAACCAGCCATAAGGTTCCCACACACAGCACGCTCGATTCCGGGATGGTCCGCACCTCGATCCAAGTGTCGATACATAAACTACCACAAATTCCTGAGTTGATGTATCCTGTAGTTCCGTCTCATCATAAGGAACCCAATGTGATAGACGACGCATCAATCGAACACCCGGTCTGTGAGTTATTGGCATTTCCGTTCCAGGGACCTGGTTGGTTTTTAGGTTCAAAAAAACCCGGCCATACCCCAACTATGTCCAAACCTCAAGAAGGGTAAGAAAAAAGAACCATCCTACTCCAATCCTTCCGTCACTACAGATAGTTCGTCGATCGGACACCCATAGCCCAAAATACGGAAGAAAAAGTGATTTCGGGTTAAACAGGTCCGGACAGGGGTCCGACCCGGTCCGCGGGTCTAACCCGACCTGGTGGAGGCCCATCCCGGTGGCAGCCCGACCCAAAATGGAGGCCCGGCCTGGTGTCGGCCAGCCAAGTGGCAGCTCGGAGGCTGGCCCGAGTGGCCTATCTAGTCGGCCCGCGTAGCCAGGCTGGCCACGGTGGGGGTGCCGCGCCCTTGGCTTCCGAAGGAACTGGTGCTAGGCGCCGGTTCGGTGAACTGCGGGACCCAAAGGGTCCTGCCTTGTGGAGTGCCCGTCGGCGACCAGATCAGCCTGCCACCCTCCTCTGTCTACCGCGACCTTTGGCTGCGGTTCCTCTCCGGCGCGGCGCGACGGCGCCCCGCCCATCCCGTCCGACCGCCGCGGCTTCTTCCTCCGGGACGGTGTGATGGCACCACGCCCCTCCGGCACGACCATGACCCGCTAGGCTGTGGCCTGATCCTCTGTGTGGCGTGACGACATCGCGCTCCTTCGAAGACCCGACGAGCCTTACGTCGCCGGTTCTTCTCGCGGCCAGCTCGTTGCCGGCCGCCAAGCATATCACTGCGGCCCATCGGCCGTGGCATGTTCCTCCGTCGACGCCATTGCGCCGCCACCATCGCCATAAAGAGAAGATAAAAAAGGGGGCATGGGGGTCGGTCCATGTTCATGGGACCACACCCTCCGTGTTATGATGATAAACACAAGGCAATTCTCAATCCGCAATTTGAACAACGAAGAATGAAGATTAAAACTCAAACCCCTACCTCGATTTGATGAACGTTGACGAAGTCTCAAAAAAATGAGGGAATCGATTTGTCGTTCGTAGTGTTCATCACACACTCCCAATACTCATGCTCAGGCATTGGTAGTGTTCGGAGGTGACTAAGTTGAAGATGACATTCTTCACATTCTTCATTGGAGAGGATGAAGTTCTCCAAGGGTTCTCCAAAGATCCACCCAAAAAGAATGTGCCCACAAAAATAATGGGTTAAGCTAACCCATTATTTAATTGTTGGCCAAAAGAATTCAAAAGAATTCAAAATTAATTAATTAAAAGAGATAGTTAAATTAATTCATTGAGTAGGTTGGAAAATTTAATTAGTGGGGGAATTTCAAGGGTTTCCCCCTCTTTATAGAGAGTTACAAGGGGGTTAAAGCTCGTGTGGTCCCCACGTTAATTATCCTCTAAAGGGAGGTTCTGTGCAGTTGGGACCCAGCACTTACCTCCTCTTGGAGGCTTTAACTACCAAGAAATAAAAATAAGCTACTCACTTATTTTTATTTAATTTCATTAAAACCCCCAAAATCTAACTTCAATTCTCGATAAAACGCAACTACAATGAAGGTATCACTAAGAAATCATCGATGCTGCAAGATCAACGATGCCCTCAGATTTCAATTTCGAGCACCAGTTCAAAAGTTATAATATCCCGCTCGTATGTGTACTGAACTTACCCTAACAAAACATCAGAAATTGATTCCTGGCACACCAAGCCTCAGAATAAAACGCAGTCAGAAACTGCGGACTCGTAAAAATCCCATGAATTTAAGAATTTTTTTTCACGGAATTTATGGGTCTTTACATTATCCCCACCTCATTGATTTAAATCCCCATAAACTACAACTCGAACTAAGGGAAAAAATGGGGGTACTGAGCAGACATTTGAGCATACCACTCCCATGTGCTCTTGTGGAGGTTTCCGTGCTACCAGTGAACGCGCACCATAGGTATCGACCGTCCACGTAGGACCCGCTACTGTCAATCCTCAATCTCCACTGGAACCTCCATGAAAGTCACCCTGTCATCGATTTTTAGCTCTCCATGGTCGATGATGTGGGACAGGTCATGCACGTATCTCCTCAGATGAGATACGTGGAAGATGTCGTACACCCAGTGCAACAGAGGTGGAAGAGCTAAGCAGTAGGCCACCTTTCCTACTCTGCTGAGGACTTGGAAAGGTCCGATGAATCTCGGAGATAGCTTTCCACCTTAGCCAAATCTTCGTAGACCTCATCGAGGTGAGACCCTTAGAAATACATGGTTTCCAACCTCGAAATCCAGATGTCTCTATCTCCTGTCAGCATAGGACTTATGCCTGCTCTGTGCAGTCTTCATCCGCTCCTGGATGATCTACACCATCTCCGTTGTACCTTTTTCCATCTTTGGTCCCATAAGTGCTGACTCCCCTAGGTCAGCCCTGCACAAAGGCGATCTGCATGGTCGGACATACAGTGCCTCGAATGGTTCCTCCCGATGGTGGAGTGGTAGCTGTTGTTATACGCAAACTCTACCAAGGGTAAGTGATCCTCCCAGCTATGACTGAAGTCGAGGATGCATACACTAAGCTTGTCCTCGGGAGTCTGAATGGCCCTCTCAGTCTAACTATCCATTTGAGGATGGAAGGCGGTGCTCAAGCGAAGCTACATCCCGAAAGCCTCCTACAACCCCTTTCATAGCCGGGAAGTGAAATGAGCATCTCGATCGGAGACTATCGTCGATGGCACACCATGAAGTTGTACGATCTTCCACAAGTAGAGGCGTCTTAAGCTCTATACTGAACCCTGCTCTCTGATCGGTAGGAAGTGGGCCGACTTGGTGAGTCGGTCGATAATCACCCAGATAGAGTTGTGTCCTCTGGATGTACGTGGAAGTACCATCACAAAATACATGGACATCCCATCCCACTTCTACTCTAGGAAATCTAAGGGTTGAACTAACACTACTGGAACCTGGTGCTCCTCCTTCACTTGCTGACAAGTGAGGCATCGTGAGACAAACTCTGCTACTTCCTTCTTCATACCTGGCCACCAGTACTATCATCGAAAGTGTTGATACATCTTCGCCACACCTAGATATACCACTAGAGGAGATGTATGGAACTCCCTCAACACTTCCTTCAAAATTGCTACTGGTACCATAGTACATCCTCTTAAGAGAATGACGTGCTCCCCACCTACAGAAAATCCATCAGGTGCCTGCCTTGTGGATATCTATGCACATCGAGCCTCGTAGTCAGCATCTCCATACAATACCTACCTGACTCACTGAAGAAGTGGATGAGTGACTGTGAGAGACTGAGGAAAGGCTGCTCCATCTCGATCCACAAAGGATAACTGCAATGCGACCGGCTTCTCCATCGCCTCTCCTAGTAGCTGAATTACAGATCTCTTACTGAGAGAATCTGCTACAACATTCCCCTTCCTAGGAGTATAGACTATATCAAAGTCATAGTCCTGGAGGAACTCAAGCCAATGCCGCTATCTCAGGTTCAGGTCCTTCTACGAGAAGATGTACCTGAGACTCTGGTGGTCAGAGTAGACTGTAAAACGCTCACCCATCAGATAGTGCCACCACATCTTTTGGGTGAATACCACTGCTGCTAATTCCAGGTCATGGGTAGTGTAGGTCTTCTCGTGCTATCTCAAATGCCGAGAACCATAAGCGATCACTGCTCACTCCTGTATCAAGACACACCCAAGTCCAGTCTTTGATGCATCACAATAGACTATGTACCCAACACCCTCCTCTGGTAGCCTCATGATGGGTGCACTTGTCAGCCTCTACATCAGCTCCTGAAAGCTTTGTTGTTATCTCTCCGACCACATGAAGGGTTGCCTCTTCTTCATCAAGGCTAATTGTGGTACTTAAACTCTGGAGAAGTGTGGAATGAATCTCCGATAGTACCCAGACAGTCCCAGAAAACTCCTCTCCTCCATCACACTCCTGGGAGGATCCCAAGAAAGTTCTACCTTGATCTTCACTGGATCCACTGAAACTCCAGCCTCCAAGATGACATGTCCTAAAAAGCGAACCTCTCGAATCCAAAACTGGAACTTCTAGAGCTTACCATAAAGCTGGTGCTCTTGGAGTGTGTCTAGTAATACCCGCAAATGGTAGGCGTGCTCCACCACGGTTGCTGAGTAGATCAGAATGTCATCGATGAAGACTACCACAAAGAGATCAAGGTATGGCTGAAAGATCCTGTTCATGAGTCCCATGAAAACTGATGGTGCATTTTTTATTCCGAATGTCATAACCAAGAACTTTTAGTGGCCATACCGGCATCTGAATTCCATCTTCTTCACATCCTCATCCCGTACTCTGAGCTGGTGATAACCTGATTGAAGATCTATCTTTGAGAACCAACACACTCCCTTCAGCTGATCAAAGAGGTCTTCAATCCTCGGTAGTGGGTACTTTTTCTTCACGGTCACCTGGTTCATGCACCAATAATCATCACACAGACGCAAGCTCCCATCCACCTTCTTGGTGAACAAAATCGGGGATGCCTTGGGAGAAACACTAGGTTGGATAAATCCTTTCCCCTACAAGTCCTCTAGCTGTACTTGCAGCTCGCGAAGCTCAGCGGGAGCCATCTGATATGCTGGAGTAGTTATCGATGCCATCTTGGGGTACAAGTCAATGTAGAAGTCCACCTCTCTACGAGGAGGTAGTCCTGGAACATCGTCAGGGAAAACATCCGCGTACTAGTCCACCACTACAGGAAAACTCAGACTCCGCACATCAACCACTCTGAGAATGAGGCTAGACAACTGATGTGTGATCGGTTTCCCCCTCCTCTGGGTAAGTCCATCATGCGCTGTAAAGGCTCCCTTATCGTTGGTGAAGGTAAACTTCAACTGATCCTCGCAGAGACACCGCACTTTCCGCCTAATGCTGTCAATCTGAGCATAAACTATGGATAACCAGTCCATACCCAAGATGATGTCATAAGGCCTCGATGCCTCTATGAGGAGATCTCAGCCGAAGTTCTTTCCTCCTAGAGTAAGCTCACACATCTAGCACCAGTGCGTAATCATCGAGTCTACTCCCGCAGGAGTCTCTAGCCATAAGGATCAAGTCAATGGCTCCGTAGGAATCTCTAAGCTCTGAACGAGGGCAGCGACAATAAAATAATGACACACACCTGTGTCTATAAATACTACAACAATGGTGGATTAGACACAGATAGTACCTTGAATTATCTTAGTTGCGCTATGTTCGTAGGCCTCGACTACCTGGAGCTGAGCCCGCCTCTCTCCGCCAGCTCCTTGTGGTTAGGGTGGACCTCCTGGTGGTGGTGGTGGTAGGACCTCGAAACGTCGTCCGCCACCTGCTACTTGGCCAGATCCTCTGCCACGTCCACCTGATCCTAACAAACCACCATGGTTGAACCTCTTCCTCTTCCTGAAAGGTCCCTCTACTGTATTTTTCTTATCTTCATGGCGGTTTGGGCAGTCCTGAGCCATGTGACCCTTCCCACCGCACACATAGCACTGCCTGCTCCTCGTATGGATGGATCTATCTCATGTACCCCGAAAAATCGAACCTGTATCCTGGGGTCACCGACCTGATGGCCTGGTCCTCTTGGACCTCTGTGACATTTTTCTACTACCGGCTACAGAAGACTCCGCTACGTGTAACCCTGTGGTGGGTCTCACTGCTGGTGACTGCTCAGCAAGAAAACTCTCCACAAGAAGGGATTTCTCCAGCACCCCCGCCTATGTTGGGATGCTGGGAGAGATCATTGAAGCTCTTATCTCTTTCTTGAGTCCCTTCTCGAAGGTTCGGCCCTGAAGAATGGGTCCCGTTCTATATCTTTGGTGTAGCGCGAGAGGTAGGTGAACCTGGATGAGTACTGAGCTACCGTCATGCTACCCTGTTGTAGATGTAGTAACTCCTGTATCTGCACCGCACGAAGGGTGGCTGGAACAAACTCTAATCCGAAGAGACTCTCGAAGTGTGCCAAGAGTAGTGATGCCTCATTAAGAACCTGAAGCATCAGGCTCCACCATCTACCTGCTTCTACATGCAGGAGACTCGCAGTAAGGATCACCATGAGGTCAGCTGGTGTCCCTACGAATATGAAAACTCTCACAACAGCCTCCAGCTAATCCTCAGCTACCTGTGGGTCCATCTCTCCCCTGAATCTAGGCGGCCTCTAGCGCTGGAACTCGTGCAACTCACTTAGTCTATGTTCACTCTCTGCTACTAGAGGTGGTGGTATCGATGGCCCAGTAGGTAGTGGTACCACTGGTACCTATGCTATGATGGGGCCCTACACTGATGCCTCGTCGCTCAGTGGGCTACCGTCTCGTACAAAACTTGGAACCCTGGCTGGCTGCCTACATGGGGACATCCTAAAAAGAAATAGGTGCACCATGGTCAAAACATTATACCTGGTGAGCTGACACAAAGTAATCACGAAGAAAACTTTTTGAAGGAAACACGCATGCAATCAGTATTTTCGTGCACTGAGTCGGAAATTAGAATTCAGAGACCTAGTGTATGGATACGTCGGCCACAAGCCCAACATCGGTTTCCCTAAACTGATAACCACACCCAAAACACTTAACAATATTTCCATTAAAAGAATCAGAGTCCAAGTTCTGTGGTATAACCGACTCCTCTGATACCAATTTGTCACGACCCGTCCTCGGGGGCCGTGCTGTGACTACACCAAGCCCGCCTTCCATAGGCCAGGGGCTGGCGACTAGCACCAAAGGCAAATCCCCGATAGAAAGGGAAGGAATTTACTTTAAACCTGTAACACACACAGTCTGAACACAAGCAGTAGAGGAAACATGTACTAATATAGAAAAGAAAAGTGTGCTGAAAGTATGTGGGCCAGTATACAAACCCAACTAAACGACAAGTACAAGTAAAAGTAACAAGGGAAAACAACTCTTGAATTTTCCACTGGGGAGTCCTACTTGAAGGGTAGGTACAGATCTTGAAGAACTCGTCCATGAGGTAAGTCCCACCCATTCTAGCTCTGAGAAGCCTCCTGTCCGTCACCCTCAGCCTCGATCACTGCTGACCATTGTCTACACATAACACAACAAGGTGTGGGCGAAGCCCGTGCATGGGTGAGTATAAAAATACTCTGCAGGGGACCCCGAGACCCCTGAAGGTCTCCCATAATCCACTAAGGATAAACCAATGTAGTAAGATACAATAAAAAAGTATCAACCATCCCTACTTAGGTATATTCCCATACATATACCTAAGTTACCAATCACAGTCCGACTCTAACACTTGATCCCAAGAACAACCCATTCCACAAAGGAAGTAAAGTAAATCATCTCGATGATAACAACTGAAAGACAAGACTCACCTTAAACATGTATACAACTCATGAATAGGGGTATAGATGATTATATTTATCCACTGAATCATCTCCTCTATCGAACCCACGTAGGATCCTGGAATAGTATCAGCAGTGTCGAACCCACAGAGGATTATGGTGTAGAAGTCATCACTGTCGAACCCATGGAGGATCCCAGTCCAGTACCATTTCTATCGAATTCACAATGGATCCTGGTATAGTATCGTCACTATCAAACCCATAGAGTATCTTGGTACAGTAGCAGGTCCACACAGGATCCGGTCCTCTCAGTCGCAGCCAGCCATAAAGATCACGCACACAACACGCTCAATTCCAGGAGGGTCCGCTACTCAAGTCAAGTTTTGATACATTAAAGTCCATTAAGTCTTGAGTTGATGTATACCATAGTTCTGTCTCATCATAAGGAACCCAACGCGACAGACAACACGTCAATCAGACGCCCGGTCTGGGAGTTATTAACATTTTCGTTCCAGGGGCCTGGTTGGTTTTTAGGTTCAAACCAACCCTTCCATACCCCAAATATGTCCAAAACTCAAGTGGAGTATGCCAAAAGAACCTTATTACTCTAAGCCTTATGTCATCATAGATAGTTCATCAATCGGACACCCGTATCCCAAGATACAAATGAAAAAGTGATTTCAGGTTAAACGGGTCCAGACAGGGGTCTAACCCGGTCCGTAGGTCCGACCCGACCCGGTGGCAGCTTGACCCGATGGCAGCCCGACCCTGTGGTGGCCCAGACTGGTGGCGGCCTAGCATGCCAGGGCAGCTTGGCCCAGTGGTGGCCCGGCCAGCAAGGGCGTCCTGGCCCGGTGGCGGCCCGACGGCTGGACCACGTGGCCTGGCTGGCTGGCCCGCGTGGCCTGGCTGGTCGACCCGGGTGGCCTGGCTGGCTGGCTCATGTGGCCAGGCTGGCCATGGTGGGGGGGGGGGTGTCGTTCACCCGTGGCTTCCGAAGGAACCAGAACTAGATGCTGGTTCGGTGAACTGCGAGACCCGAAGGGTCCCGCCTTGTAGAGCGACCACTGGCAGTCGGCTTAGCCAACCGCCCTCCTCCATCCGTTGTGGCCTTTGGCTGTGGTTCCTCTTCAGCACAGCACGACGACGCCATGCCCATCCCGTCCAACTGCCACTGCCTTCGTGGTTGCAGCTTCTTCCTCCTGAGCGGTGCGACGACACTGCACCCCTCCGGTACCGCCGCAGCCCGCATGGACACGACCTGATCCTCTACGCGGCGCGATAACACATCCCTCCTTCGGTGGCCCGATAGCCCTTGCGCCGCCGGTTCTTCTCACGGCCGGCTTGTTGCCGGTCTCCATGCGTATCACCGTGGCTCGTCGGCCGTGGCCCGTTCCTCCGTCTGCGCCATTTTTCCGCCACTGTCGCCATCAAGAGAAGATAAATGGAGGGGGGGGGGGGTCAGGCCATGTTCGTGCGGCCTGCAACCTCCGCATTATAATGATAAAAAAAAGAAAATTCTCAATCTGAAATTTGAACAATGAAGAACGAAGTGTAAAACTCAAACCCCTACCTTGATTCTATAAACGTTGACGAAGTCGCGGAAAAAGGCAGGCATCGATTCGTCATTAGCCACATTCATCACACACTCCCAATACTCAAGCTCGTGTATCAGAAGTGTTCAGAGGTGACGAAGTCAAAGATGGAATTCTTCGCATTCTTCATTGGAGAGGATGAATTTCTCCAAGGGTTCTCCAAAGCTCCACCCAAAAAGAATGTCCCAAAAAAAATAATGGGTTAACCTAACCCATTATTTAATTATTGGCCAAAAGAAATCAAAATAATTCAAAAAGAATTAATTAAAAGAGAGAGTTCAATTAATTCATTGGGTGGGTTGGAAAAGTTAATTAATGGGGGAAGTTCAAGGGTTTTCCACACTTTATAGAGAGTTACAAGGGGGTTAAATCTCGTGTGATCCCCACTTTAATTATCCACCAAAGGAAGGTTATGGGTGGGTGGGCCCCACCACTAACCTCCTCTTAGAGGGTTTAACCACCATAAAATATAAGTAAGCTACTCAGTTATTTTTATTTAATGAAAAATATTTATTAATTACTAAAAAATATCTAAAATGGGTATGCTTTTTTAGAAGGTAAAACCTTTTATTGGAAGCAAGAAAATGAAAGTACCAAATGAAAAGGGAAAGGGAAAACATGGAACACCCAAAACAAAAGAAACTATTTGTTTATATTTTTCAGAAGATGCTAGGTATGATTTCATTATTCATCTCTAAGATCATCAAGCTCTGCCCTTCCACGCCCATGTCACCAACCTCTCATCCTCCCTCTGCTTTCGTTTCCCCTGTTCGAGAGCACTTTGAGTATTTCCTAAATTGTTTCTGCATCAGTGCTCTCAAAACCTGAGCTATCCTCTGAATCTTCATTACATTTGTCAGAAGATACATTTTTAGAAACTGGAGTCTTCATTTCTTCTGCAATAGGCTGCTCAACTACCATTGGGGAAACAACTGGGGATGAAGTCTTCTTTTAAAAAACAAGTTGGAATCCTTCATTATCCAAAATAGGCTTTGAAGCAGAATGACGGGCCTTAGAGATGTCCGGGGAGTCATAATCTATGATTTTCTTACCTTTTTGAATTACTGAGTCAACCATGTTTTACTATAGTTGAGATTCTTCCTCCCTAACTTGTTCCTTTCTAGAAGGAGAAATGACATGATGGTTTTCTTCTTCCGTACAAATATCAACCCAAGATTTCTTTTTGTTTCCAGGATAGGGAGCACATACCTTGGGTGAGTCTGGGAAGTCTCCCTTTGTTTCAACTTTAGATGCCTCTTCATGAGTGGCATCTTGCGCCTCTTTCTCAGCATGATAATCAATAGTGCCCAAATCCTTCACACTACTACACAAGTTATTACCATCTTCATCTAACAACTGTGGGTCAGGTTTCAAATTAGTGGCAGATTTTCTCTTCTTGAGACAATTATTCTCATTGTGACCACGCAAAGCGCAGAAGTAGAAAACTATAGACCGTCGACAAGAAGATAAGTCATGATCAATGACATTGCAGTCCTTACAGAATTTAGGCATTTTTTCATAAAAAATATTCATCTCAATTATATCATCATCAGTCGCAAGCATCACTTTTTCAACAAGAGGTGAACCCAGCTCAACCACAACCATAAACCTAGAAAAGTGTCAAAAACGAGCAACCTCCATTTCCGTATCAATTTTAATTGGAATACCAATGGATAAGGCAATATCATACAATATTTTGGGATTCCAAAGTATCCAGTTTAATCCATACACTCTAACCCAAATTTGGGTAGTATTGTGACCAACTTCCAAGGGATTGAACTTTTTATCCCATTCATGCAAGTGAATAATTCCTAGTTTGAGGGAAAGGGATCCAAATCCCCATGCTCGAGTTTTCAATTCATTTGTGGGGAAAAGCATATGAAAGTATCCTCGACCAAGCGAGACACACTTCCATAATGAAAATCCCCAAATCAATGAAACACGGTCCTTGAGTTATTCAATTTTCATAGGTTGAGAACCTTTAGGAAGGAAGAGTTGAACAATGATTGAGGACTCCCCCATTTTGAGTTGTTTGGAGACCGCAACAGGATCTGATTTTATGTGTGCAATGTTTCATTTTATTAGGATGGGAGAATCAAGCCCTCCTTTGAGGGAGGAAAAGGAGCGAACACCATTTCATTCCTGGTGTACTGCCTTAACAAACTCCGTAACAGGATCAAAACATGTTCTAGCAGATAAATTTCCCTCCCGTAAAGTAGATACAACCTTGCCAACAATGCCCTTTGAGGCCAATCCATTGAAACCCTGAAACACCTTAGTCAACGAAGACTCACTTCCCATACCAGATGATAAACCCGCACCCTCCATCATCTCCTTCAAATTTCCATCACGAATTGCAACAGCCTCCATAGATCCATAGGTCAAGAATCGTCTAGTCTCTACATCCGTAGTAGAGTGCATCTTCCTTGCAGTAGAGTGCATATTCCTCGTAAAAACCCCATGAATTTAAGAAATTTTTTTATTCACGGAATTCTTGGTTCTTTACACATAATTTATATAAAAATATAATTTTTAACTTATAAGTATATTCTCATCATTTTGGAATTCTATGTAATGGTTTTGTTTAAATAAAAACTATTTCTAGTTCTTCTATCTAAATTAAGTATTTCTTAGGTTACTTTAATATTTGGTTTGATTTAAAGGATAAATAAGTTTGAATTTATTTAAAAAAATCCAATTAATTTTATTTTAATCAATATTGCACTTTATTTTTTGTATAAAGTCATTTTTATTCGTAAAGTAATAATTTTTCTAAAGACGATTTTCATTGAATTTTATGGATATATATTACAAGTAATGTTTTTCAATTATAGAAATTTAATCTTATAAAATGGATTCCATATTTGGAATCATCATAATTAATATTATTAAATAAGTAAAACTTATTTTTTGTTCATAATGAATAGCGAAAATAGTAAAAAATTCTTACCACTACTATAGTAAAAAGGGTTTATCAGGGGTGGTTGTTAAACTAATAGTGAAGCATAAAAATAATACTTAAACTTATATAAATATTTTTTTTGAAGATAATTTGATATTATATAATATTAGTTTTAATTCATAGACAATTGGTTGCACTTTCACAGAAAAATGACATTTGATTATTTAAATCTTTTATGTAATTCCATGTGTGTCCCTCCCCTAAGTTATAAAAGGGAACTTTATCTCATATATTAATCAAAAACATTTATCTCTCTAGATTGGCTAGAAACTACGCGAAAACATTTCTAGATTTTCTCTCTTTGTTATTGAGATTCTGTTCTTCCCCTAAGACCATCATATGAAGGCTTAAGGAATAATCCGAAGTAGGTCTATCAAAAAAGAAGTATTCTTATTTACTGACTCTCTCAAGGATTCTTTCTTCTTCTACTTCCTCTAAATATATTGTATACATCTTAACATAATGAATCAAGTATCATAAATGTAATTATAATTTATGATGACTATGGGAAAACAATTCCCACCTCATTTCCATCAAATGTGATGTTAAAGTTTTTCTACGACATACATGTGAACTATAACCTCCATGTTGTGATGAAAATAATTCTTCAAAAACTACATCTCAAGGTTGGTTATAATGATTAATTTACTAAATATATATTTTATTTATTGATGTAATAATTATTATGGAATGATAAAATATTATCTTATTTCTTTTCCTTTTTCTCATTATAAAATATATTTATTGTTCACGCATACATATGGTTTATGATCTCCATGAGAGATATATTTCATTTTCAATATCATTCTTTTTTAGAAGTTTCAAGAATTTCATATAATTAATATATATAATATTTTTGAAATGGATATTATTTTTTAAATGTTATAGTAAGATTATACCTTGTCACATACCTACTCATTCAGCATTTATAATTTTAAAGTCTCTATTTTTCCCTCTTAGGACTTGGGAATTTTTTAAGTAATATTTTTACATCCTGGTGATAATATAGTGTTATATTCTGAGGCCTAGCAATCCTATTTGTAGATATAATAAAAATATTATATATTTTTATTCACACATGCTCACTTTTTTAGAAACAACGGGACTAATTCTAAACAGTTTCTCAGAATTGAAATTTGAGACAGCCGTTGAATCCAGAACCTAGGGTTTACCCTAGGAGTGATTTAAAATCTATTAGAATCAGGAATTACATTTGAGGTTTTATTTTATAGGTGTGTTAAATAATTAAATAATTTATTAATTTAATTTAATTAATTGACCTAAAGACCTAAACAAGTCTATAAATAAATTATTATGGAAAATATATAGGGTTAGCCACATAAACAATGGAGATTAGAGTGGAGGATAGATTTAATCATTGGAAGATCATGATCAAGGATCACTGATGAAGGAATTGAGGTGAATCGAGAGGCAGATAAAGAATGTAGTGGGATATTCATCTTCTACATCAAAGGATTCATTCTCTACTAATAATATATCTAACTCTAGGTAGTGAATTTGTAATGACCCATAGTTTCCTTAATGGAATTACCCTATTATAAAATCAAATTAGGAAACACAAAGACACATCAATCTTAAATGAACCACTAAATTCAATGTGACATTTAAACATAAATTTTCAACTTCCGTGATTTGAATTTCAAAAATCTAACATACATGGTTACGATAAGTAAGATGTTTTGTGTCCGATAGGAGAAACCTAATTTATGGTGAATAGTAACATACCATTACGAATAGTAATGTTACCCTTATGAATAGCAATATGATCCATCTAAATAGTAAATCAACCAAGTGAATATGAACCTTACCAATGATAGTATAAAACAATTTATCCATCCTATAAATGACAATATGATATAATTATATTATAGTGTTGGTATTTTTGAAAGTCGTGAATAATTAATGATTAATTTAATAATTTAAAAAAAATTATTTTCATAAAAGTTATTCATAAACTACTATTTATATGTCTTATTATTATATGAAAATTCTATGAGACATTAATTAATTTTTTCAAAGTGTTAGAAAAGTAGTTTTAATTTTAAAATTTTTATTTTTCAAGTTAATTATGATTTTAAATAAAAAATAAATTACTAATATTTAGAAAATTATTTTCATAAAATGGAGTTCATTTTTTAATTCTACACATCGATAAATTATTTGGGTGAATTTTTGGAATTTTTTTAAATACTTGAATTTTTTGTGAATAGTAAAATACTATAATTTACAATGAATGATAAATACATGAATTATAGAATCATGAATGGCGTTTTGGGTTTTAAGCACTATTGGTTTGATCTAAAAAGCTCATGTTTCTGTATTTAGACACGGAATCATCACTATTTCTTGTCTTGTGGAGAAATAATAAATTAATGAATATAATATTGAGAAAACCCCTCTCCCCTCCACTATAAATACCACCCCTCACAGCCTCATTTCCTCACACCTATCAAGCCATGTTCCTACTCCAAATTCTACTCAAATATCATCCCAAGATCCTACCCCATGTCCAAAATCTCTGGTTCTCATAAAAATACTAAAGCCTACACCCTAAAGGGGCTCTCAAGGAAGATACATTCGAGAAGTAATTTTTCTATTTTTCTTTCAATTTCTTTTCAAATTTTAGTTCCTTTCTTCTCTTGAACACATATTATCTTATCCAAATGTCATGATAAATCATTTATTATTGATATATTGGTATTATATTATGTAAATGGAATATTATTCATTATACTCCTCTCTATCTCTATTTGTCTATAATAATGAAATCGTCACCCGTGATGTGTTAATTTACCTACATCATGGGTGATGCAATCCCATTTTCCTTAAATGACTTCAAGTATATCAATAAAACTGTAAAATGGTTCAAAATTTTTTAATATTTATTTTTTAACCCCTTTTATTTTCTGGAAACAACTTTATTCAAAATACTAAATGATGAACCAAAACATTTTCACTGTGATAAAAAAACCATCCAAATAAACCTGAAACAATCATCATTAAATTTTATCTAATGATTCATCCATTTTATATATATCCAAATTCATTATAAGATCATTTAAACTCCTAGAAGATCATTAATAACTTGTGATGTAAATTATTTATTTTTATCCATGTTATACAAGAACTTCCATTCATGTGTACAAGTGACCAGTTCATGAAAACTAAGAAAACGAACACTCCCTAATGGTGAAATTAAACTCTATAACTCATCCAAAGCCCGATAAAATAACTCAAATTAAAACATAATAAACCATATTCATGTATAAAATGTTATTTAAGTGTTAATTAATAAGTCTAATTTCATTATACATGACATTAAAATGAAGAAAGCGTTTGGATATAAGGTATGGGGAATTCTGAAACCCAACTCTATTTCCTTGGGTTTTCCCTCTTTCACCCCATTTTTAGAATGGTTATTCCTTAAAAATCATTTATTAATCATTATATCATCTTTTAGGGGATATTAATGCATTATACTGGAGTTTATAATAAACACAATGTTTTCCAAAAGGACTCTACTTTTAAAAACACACATTTTACTTCGCAAACAAGGTTGATGGTTCTTGTATCAAGTATGTTGTTACATATCTCATTTGGGGACCCAATATTTATGAATATATGATTCATTAAATTAAACCCATTCCTTTATATGGGTTATTTATTACCAATATTAATATATGTTCTACGTGGAATGCATGATAACGTTAACGTTATGATGCGACAGGTGCACCCAGAATTATATAGCGCAATGTTGAAGTTATGATGTGACAAGTGAATATGAAATTATATAGTGAAACAATTAATTGGGTATTTTGAATAAACCCTTGATTAAAGTTAAATATGTGTGAACATGATGCTAAATTTTTTCACAACTATGTGTGGTAGTTGAACAATAAGACACAATGTTTCATTTTTATGCATTGCCATATTCCATGATATTATCTAATTATTCCTCACATGATTATGATGATGATTTTATGACTATGATCACCCCATTTTATGTTATTTCATGTTCTTATCTATCCTTTTACTGGGATTTTACCACACCCATTTTTGATGTATTAACTCAGGTCACTACAGATACTAAGGATTTCCCAAGGGCCAATAAGAAGCTATAGAAGAAGGAATTAAATAATTGTTTATGCTGTATGTTGTAAATGTTATGTATGTTCCTAGTTTTCCCAAGAAAATAAACGATTGTATCCTCATTGTGTAATGTCTTTATGTTTTTTATCATTAAAATGATGTAAAAGTAATGTATGAAAAGTATGGTCTCTATAGTTGGTAATAGAGGCTTGATTTGATTAATTTGGAAATTAAGATTAGATAACCTTAGTGAAAACCCTAGTATGATACAAAGTATATGAAATCACACAAGAATATTTTCTAAAAATGGGATCCCATAAGATATTAATTGAGTGTTAATTTCACAAAGGAATAAATTATGTATTCACGGATTGTTGACTTATTTTTTCTTTTAACATTTTCTATTTTAGAAAATGGTGGGAACTAGGAGAAACCATGTCAAAAAATAGTGCAGGGGACAATACATCAAATTCCCAAATGACATACCCAATGATTTGGGAGGTGGAGTTAAAAACTTTAGGCAATGGTTTTTCAAATATCTCAGGTAATGAAAAATAACCTTAATAATGTGGGATGTCCTCTTTCATAATAAGAGGGAGAAACTGGTTATCAAGTGTTTTATGTGGCAACAACCACCAAAATTTAGTGGATCTTCTAGTCCACTAGTTCCATAATAGTGGTTCAACTCAATAGAGAAGATATTTTTTGTGCTTCACTATTATTAGATATAAAAGGTGACTATGGTCATTAATTTTCTTGATGGAGAGGACGAATAATGGTGGGATTTGATTAAGAACCCCAAGCCAAGAGACGAAATTGAAGAGATGGAGTGGGAAGAATTTAAGACATTGTTTCTTAACAAGTATTTACCGTGAACTCTTTATACGAAGATATAGATATAATTCAAAAATATCAGGAAAAATGATGTAGAATCTATCATGGCCTAAGAAGATAACTTCATATGGATTTCAATGTGTGATTTGGGATTTGTTATAAAAATGATAGAAATATTGATAGATTCTTTACTGGATTAAAACCTCACATTTGAAAAGCTCTTACAATTCAATACATTTAGTGTTATGAAGAAGTTGTTTTATGTGATCTCAAAGTTGAAATAGAGATTTTAGAATGGTCCCATGGCTATGGTGATAAGAAACAAAATATGGAGTTTGACGGGGGAGGATATAATGAGAAAGGTGGAAAGAAAACTCAACCAACCACATGTCAAAAATGTTGGAAGAAACATCATTGGAGTTTCCTCAAAGGGATGGGGAAATGATTCAATTGTTGGAAAGAAGGCCACCAATCTCTTTAATGTCAAAAATACATGATAAGGAAGGAGAATGTGGTTTAGGAATAGAGAGAACCACCCATGGTCCAATGCTTCTACTTCAGGGAGAAATGGAACTATGCAATCCAGTGCACTAAACATCGAGTCCTCAATGTTAATCAGCTTCAACAACTACCAAATCCAAAGGAACTAGGTAAGGATTATTCCATCACTACTGTGGAAGTGGAGTGTGAAAATTAATTCATACAAGGTACACTTCCTATTCACTCAATAATGTAAAATCCTTTTTTTATTCTAGTTCTGCACATTCATTTATATCTCACAATTTTTCTAGAACTATTGAATCTAAGACCCGAAACCTCGATGTAGTGATATCTATAAAAACCCCAAGTGGTTAAATCATTTCAACCTAAGTGTTGGACTCTTCTCCTATTAGCGTATATTGGAAGATTCTTCTAGATAATCTCATAATACTTCCCTTGGAGTATTTCTTTGCTATAATGGGGATGGATCAACTCTAATTATATAGAGAACAAATAAACTTTAGGGAATAGGAAATATATTTTCATATTCTGAACCATCCCATGCTCTTATACAAATTCAAGGAAGATCATGAATCTCATTTTAACTATACTTTAGTAGTGTGTGTATTGATTCCCTATGAATAATGATTCCTTGCTCACATGGTTGGGTCAAATGAAGTTATCCACCTATGGAAATATCTATCGTGACGGAATACAGTGATGTATTTCTTAAAGAGTTACCCAAACTTCCATCAGACCATGAGGTAAATTTATCAATAGAACTCATACTTGTAGCTAATCATATCTCAATGTGTACCTTTGGATGGCTCCTATCAAACTGGAGAAGTTAAAGAAGAATTTGCAAGAGCATTTAGAAAAAGGGTTCATACACCCTAGTACATCACCTTGGGGTACACCATTTCTCTTTGTGAGGAAAAAGGATAGATAAATGTGGTTGTGTATAAATTATTGGGAACTCAAAAAGATCACCATATAGAACAAGTATCCAATCCCAAGGTTTGATGACTTGTTCAATCTACTACGAGGAGCACAGTACTTCTCAAAGGTGGATCTCATTTTTGGATTTCATCAGGTAAAGGTGATGAAAAAAGATATTTAGAATACTACCTTGTGTACAAGGTATAGACACTATGAGTTTCTGGTTACACCATCTAGACATAGTAATGCTCCTACAATCTTTATGGATTGGATGAATAGAGTCTTTAGACATTACATTGTCAAAAAAATTTGTAGTGTTTATCGATGATATTATCATCTACTCCAAGAGAAACTACGAACATGAAGAATATATATTGATTATTTTGGTGACATTGAGAAATGAGAATTTTCACACCAATTTTAGCAAGTGTGACTTTTGGATGAATAATGTCACGTTCTTGGGACATGTGATCACAAGTGAGGGAATTTCTATGGATCCATAAAAAAGGCGATCGAGGAATGAACCATACCCTCTATTGTCAAAGAAATACATTGTTTTCTTGGTTTAGTTGGGTACTATAGATGTTTTTTGAGAAATTTCTCATTATTTTCAATCCTTCTAACTAAGTTAACGTGGAAAGGGGTGAAGTATTTCTAGACAGAATAATGTGAGGAATTCTTCAAGGAGATAAAGAGAAGGCTGATCACTGCACCTGTAATCACATTAACAAAAAGTGGAGAATATTTTTTGATATAAAATGGTTCTTCCAAGAATGGTTTGAGTTGTTTACTCATGAAAAATGATAATGTGAAAGCCTATGCCTCACGACAATTGAAGATCCATGAGCAGAATTTCCTGATGCATGATCTGGAGCTAGCAGTTGTGATTTTTGCCTTTCAAATATGGTGGCACTACCTATATGGTGAGATGCGTGATATATATAGAGACCAAAAGAGCATAAAGTATATATTCACACAAAATGAGCTCAACATGTGACAAATGATATGGTTAGAGATAATCAAAGACTATAATTTCACTATTCACTATTTTCCTGGAAAGGCGAATAAGGTAGCTGATGATCTTAGTAGAAAATAACATGTTAATCTATACATGATGTGAGTTGAGAAAGAACCTATCTTCATAGATATAAAATGGATGGATTTGGAAACCATAATGGTAGTCAAATCATCCTATCTTTCCCAAATTATTGTGCAACCATCTATCCAAGAGAATATTAAGGAGGCACAAAGGGTTGATTTGGTGTTGAAAAAATGGGTGAATAAAGTAAAGCAATGGATGTTGTAAGAGTTCTATATCTACAATGATAGTGTAATTTGGTTTAGAACAAGGCTCTATGTGAATTCATATCCTGGGATAAAGAAGGAGTTATTGGAAAATTCACAAATCTCAATATTCTCTATCCATCCCGGTAGCACCAAGATGTACTGTGATCTCTAAGAATAATTCTGGTGGGATAACATGATGAATAAGATTGCAGAATATTTCTCAAGGTGTTTGATATGTTATCAAGTTATAGTATAATGACATAAGTCTAAATGGATGATTCAACCATTTCCTATACCCATGTGAAAATGGGATAATGTCACTATAGACATTGTCATGAGTCTCCAGAAGACATCCAAAGGAAATAATCTGCTATGGGATGTGGTGGATGGACACACCAAGACTTCCCAATTTATTGCTAGTTAGGAAGATCTCTCGCTTGAAAAACTTGAAAATATATATTTGAAGGAAGAGGTGAGACTTCATGGGGTTACACTCTCAATTGTCTTTGATCATGATCCAAGGTTCTCATCTAAATTTTGGTTGAGTCTTTAACATGCCTTAAGTACTGAATTAAATTTCAGCATGACTTATCTCCCCCAAACTAATGTCCAATCTAAAATGACTATTTAGATAGTCCAAGATATAATTAGAGCCTAATAACAAGAATTTATAGGTGGATGATATCATTATATCTCATTGGTTTATTTCTCATACAACAATAGCTTCTAATCGAGTATTTAGTTGGATCCATATGAAGCTCTATATGGAATGCGATGTAAAACTCCAACCTATTGGGATGAAGTTGAATAAATAAAGCTACTTGGACCTAATATTGTGAAGGAGATGATAGATAAGGTTAAAGTCATCCAACAACATATCAATGTTGATCATATTTGGAAAAAGTGCTATGCTGATAACCATCAAAGGTACTTAGAGTTTGATGTTGGAGATAAAGTCTTCATTTGAATATCACCATGGAAGAGAGCCATGTGGTTTGGAAAGAAAGGGAAACTAAGCCCAAGGTACATTATCTTTTTGATATCCTTGACCACATACGATATGTGGCCTATCTTCTTTCACTTCCACCGAATATAGATCAATTTCATGATGTGTTTCACATATCACCCCTAAGGAAGTACAAACTAGATTTCTCACATGTATTGAACTCAGATGTTATACAAAAATAAGATGATCTCTCTTATGAAGAGCAACCAGTAATGATTCTAGACAAGAGATATAAGGTTCTATGAAACAATAAAACCCACCTTTTCAAAGTGTTGTAGAGGAACCATAAGTGTGAATAAGAATATTAGGAACTAGAGGAGGTGATAAAAGAGAATCACCCTCACCTATTTATGTAAAATGAAAATTTGAGGGTGAAATTTCAAAAGGGAGTAAGAATTTAATGACCCAAAGTTTTATCCAAATAAACCCTTATTATAAAATCACGTTATAAAACACAATTCCACATCATTCTCAAATGAACTACTAAATTCAAAGTGACCTTTAAACATAATATTTCCACTTATTTGATTTGAATTTCAAAAATCAAACATGCACGATTGTGATCAATAATATTTTTGATGTACGATAGGGAAAACATAATTTTCTGTGAATAGTATCACACCCCTATGAATAGTAATTTTACACTTATGAATATTAATATGACCCTTATGAATAGTAAATTGGCCTAGTGGATAAGAAAATTACCAATGGTAGTATAAATAAAATTTATCCATCCTATAAGGGAAAATATTATATAATTATATTATAAGGTTGGTATCTTTATAAGTCATGATTATTTAGTGATTAATTGAATAATTTAAAATAAAATTTATTTTCAAAAAATTTATTCACAAACAAGTATTTAGAAGTCTTATGATTATAAGAAAATTTTATGATATCAGAATTAATTTTTCAAAGAGTTTGAAAAGGAGTTTTAATTTTAAAACTTATATTTTTCAAGTAAATTATGATTTTAAATATAAATTAAATTATTAATAATTAGAAAATTATTTTCAGAAAATGGAGTTTATTTTTAAATTCTACACGTCAATAAATGGTTAGGGTGATTTTTGGGATTTTTTTGAAATACTTGAATTTTTTTTGAATAGTAAAATATGATAATTTATAATAAATTATAATTACATGAATTATAGAGTCATAAATGATGTTATACTTATGTAAGAACCATGTGTTTTAAATAACATTCTAATTTTAATTTATATAGTAATGGAGTCATCACTATTTCTTGTCTTTTGGAGAAATAATAATTTAATGAATATAATATTGAGAAAATCTATCTCTCATCCACTATAAATACCACCCTCACAACCTCATTTCCTCACCCCTATCAAGACTTATTAATACTAAATATTCTACTTAAATATCTTACCAAGACCCCCCCATGTCTAACAGACCTTGTTCTCATAAAAAGACCAAAAAGCTCCCTTAAAGAGGCTCTCAAGGAAGATATATTCAAGAGGTAATTTCGCTCTCTCGTTTCTTTCAATTTCCTTTCAAATTTCATTTAATTTATTCTCTTATAATCATATTATATTATCAAAATGTCATGATAAATCTTGTATTATTAATATAATTGTATTCTATCATGTTAATGTAATATTATTCATTATAATACTTCTTCTGTCTCTTTGTTTATAATAATGAGATCATCGCCCGTGATGTGTTAATTTAATAACATCAGGGGAGATGCACTTCCATTTTCCTTCAACCACTTCAAGGTTGTAAATAAAACCATTAAATGGTTGAAAAAATATTTTAATATTTATTCTTTAACCACTTTTATGTTCTGGAAACAACTTTTATACATACTAATAAATGAAAAAACAAAACATGTTTGTTGTGATCCAAAAATGGCCCAAATTAACCTAAAATGATCATCATTAAATTTTATCTAATGATTAATACACATGATATATAAAAAATTCATTATAAGATCACTTATACTATTTTAAGTTCATTAATAACATTTATTATAAATTCTGAATGTCTATGCATGTTCTACATGAACTTCCATTCATGTGTACAAGGGAACCGTTCATGAAAACTAAGAAAATAAACACTCTCGAATGATGAAATTAAACACTATAACTCATCCAAAGGACCATAAAATAACTAAATTAAACCATAATGAACCATATTAATGTATAAAAGTTTCTTTAAGAGTTAATTAATATATCTAATGTCATTATATAACATATTAAATTAAAGAAAGTGTTTGGATACAAGGTAAGGGGAATTCTGAAACCCAACTCTCTTTCCTTGTCTTTTCCCTATTTCACCACATTTTTAGTATGGTTATTCCTTAAAAATTATTTATTCACCATTATATTATCTTTTCTAGGATATAAATTTTTTCTACTAGAGTTTAATGCAAACACAATGTTTTCTAAAAGAACCCTTCTTTCAAAAACACATCTTTTACTTCTCACACAAGGTTGATGGTTCTTGTATCAAGTATGTTATTCCCTCTTTCATTTGGGAACCTAATGTTTATGAATGCATGATTCATGAAATGAAACCCATTAGATTCCATGGGTTATGTAATACCAATATTGATATATGTTCTATGTGGCATGCATGATTATGTAAATATTATGATGGGAAGGGTGAACCTAGAATTATATAGTGCAATGTTGACGTTATAATGTGACAAGTGATACCAGAATTATATATTACTCCAATGAATTAGCTAATGTTAAGAACCTCATGAGTTAATTGAAATATTACTGAACATAATTCTATCTTTTCTCACAACTATATGTGGTAGTTGACCACCAAGACATGTTGTTTCATTTTTATACATTGCCACATTCCATGATATTATCTAATTGCTTCCTATAATGATTATGATGATGAAGTTATAACTATACTCTCCCAATGTTATATTGTTTCATTTTATTATCTATCCTCTTAATGTTCTTTTAACTCACCCATTTTTGATGAATATCCTCAGGTGACTACAAGTACTAAGGAGTTCACAAAGGCCAATAAAAAGCTAGAGAAGAAGGAATTAAATAAATGTTTATGATATATATTGTAAATGTTATGTATGGTCCTAGTTTTTCCAAGACACTATACCTTTGGACCCTCATTGTGTAATGTATTTATGTTTTTTATCAATAAAATTATGTAAAAGTCATGTAAGAAAATAAGGGTCTCTATAGATTTTTTTCAAGGTTTATTTTCCCAATGGTTTATTCCATAATTTACTCGAATCAATTATTATAATTGTTTTATTAATGGGTCTATCATGTGATACTAATATGGATTAAACTTCATGAAAATAATAATTTGATATTGATTTAGTAATCCTCTTCCTTTTTCATCTCTATTGATATCTAATTGATTCCTATATGAACTTTGAATTAGTTTCATTCTTTATGTCTATGTTTTATGCATTTGTCCTTCCTTTATTTATAGGATATTTATTGATATTTTGTTTGACCAGATATTATAAGAATAAACTATGAATGATTATTGTGCAATCAATATTTTGTGAAACACGTCGTTACTATAGTTTTTGGTTAGTGATTGATGGCACCATTATGTTTCACAAAAATAAAGGATCGATTGGTTTTAGAATAGAGATCCCAATGTCATGGGTGTTAGTGTTTAGAAGATAATGAGTGATGTAGGTGGTTTTCCCAATCAGATTTTATGGGTAGAATTTTGATAATGGTGATAGACTGTCTCATAAAAATTACGATTCCTGTTCATATGAAATATTAGAAGTGGATTTTTTGGTGGGAGTTCCACAAATAGAAACAAGTGAGAACTCGGAACTTTCTAAAAAAATATTGACTACATTGTGTGTATTCTAAAGAACACATGAAGTGTAGTTCTCCCTTCTACAGATATATGTATTACATAAAAATAAAAATATCTCATGTTATGTGATCCATGTCACACACCATGTGTCCCTATGCTGGTGTCTCGGCATGTATCCCAGAGGGTACACAGACACAAACACTGCCATACACATGGGAACATCTGAAGTACAAAACCATGAAATAATACTCAGACATGCCTGGGTACAAATGCATGACCATAATACATGTACATGACCCAAATTACATGGGAATGAGCCAGTGTACATGGACTCGGGCAGGATGACACTCTAATTTCTATATGGACATCTTCATGCTATGTACCCATATGGGACACACTGTGTATTTTGGAGAAATTCCTTCTGTGTGAGAATGAGACACATGATGTGATTGTATTAGTGATAAATGTCATGTACCCCTATGTTACATGATGTGTACTACTTAAAGGATAGGTTATAGCCCCTGAACTTCTCATTTTAGCTCTGGTATGATCTTGGGTAAATTACGTTAGACCATTTTATTATAGATCAATATTGGTTGAGTGTATTCCATTGGTCCATCCCTATTAAGGTATAGTGTAGCATTACATACTCATCATAGGAATGTGATCCCCCATATAGATTTATTCTCAGATAGAGTTTTCATGAATCCCTCCGCAAGTCTCTGGGTGAGATGCTCAGTCATATATTTTTCCCTAGGCAGGGTTCTAGGAATCAATGTGACCAACATATAAGGGCATTGATCCTTTACTTAGAGGTTTATTCAAGATTAGGTTTATGAAGTCCCAATGAGCCATGGTTGTGATCCCCTATCTATGTATAAATATATTCTATCTTCCAATTCATACTTCTTACTGGAGATACATGATGAGTGTGACCTATAAGATGCGAACCTTCAGTGTTTTCCTACTCATGGAGCAATTTCTCTTAGATGAGAATTATCTAATAATCTCAAGTGGAATCCAAGGATAGTAGTTTCCTTGATACCTCTTGAGACTCGGAGTAAGTTATGAGTATTCCGGGTATGTTGATCATATTTTTATATTTCAAATTTATATTGAAATACCTTTGTGGAGATTAGTTTAATAATCTCTTGATTCTTTATGTTTAGTGATTTCAAGGTGTCCCATTTGGTATTGTTATTATCTATAAGGACCCGACGATAAAAAATTACTTAATATTGAAGTAAAATAATAATTCACATTGAGGATGTTTTCAGGTTTAGAGTTTAGAGAATTAGGCCGTAACTACTACATTACAACTTCAATATTACATGTAGACACTACTACTCAGTATCCATTTGTTTCATAAAATAAAAACTCTTAAAAAAAACATGTCTAGTTCTATATTTTAGACAACATGACATTTTTTTGATCCCATCCTTGACCCTATTCGTCTTTATGTTCTGTGGAAAAAATTTCAAAAACTTGGGATGAGCATAAAAAGTTCAGCAAGGGTTATAAAATAAGGATGGAAAACATTATCCCATCAATAAATACAAATCAATGAAACTATATTTTTCAATCATAACAGACCTTACAAAATCATATGAATTATGAATAACACACACAAATCATAAATCATAAAGGTTACTTATGGAATCCATATCAAACAAAAATTATAGCTATCACAACTACATAGGGAGTTACACTTGGAATACCCATCACAGTATATTACCTAAATCTCTCTGGAGAAACATCACGTTTACCTCCATCACGTTACCCAATGCATTGGAGAGATATCTCAGGCTCACCTGCCCTAGGTTCATCACAGAACCTCCCATATACGTAAAAAATTCCCAATAACCATAACATAATCATAACACATAAGTATAAAGTAAAGATAACATTTCCACATTCAAATATATCAAATCAATATAATGAAATAAACAATGCCTTATCAAATCATTTTCAAAGCAATTTAAAAAGAGATTTTTGAATCAAAGTGTCCCATACCACTTTGAAGCTTTTAAATGAATTATTATTTAAAAACATTAATGTCCATATAAACAAATCCTAAAAAACATTTTGAAAAATGTTAATTAATGAGAAATATTTTGAAGAATAAATCTTTAAAACATTTAAAATGATATTTTAGTTAAAGAGTTTTTTTAACAAAAAGAGGGATGCTTGAATAAAAATAATTGAGGAATAACTTTTAATCAGAACAATATAATATCATGAGAATAAAGGGATTCATGATATAATATGTCAAAGGATAGTATATACACTATATAATAGTGAATTGTTGCATAAAAACAATGAAGTCTCAGTGGAAATGTAAATTGAGATGAAATCCCTTATAAAGATGGTATCCTTAAATTTAAGGATAAATCAATCACATAATTATGTGTGAAAAATATAAATACACCCAATATAAGTGGATATTAAGTGTAAAGAAATCATATGTCATTCACACATATTCACAAGATGACATATTCAATAAGTACAAGTTGAACCCAATGAATTGAAATTGGGTTAAGAAGTTCCCTTGTAAAAATTCGACAGCCTAATAGTGTCACTTTAAAATTCCGAAAACAAGTTAATGAGATAAAAGGGTATATAATAACATGTAATTAATGTATAAATAAATAAGGATATATAAGAACATATCCCAACATAATAATATGTAAATTAAAAGACATAACAAAAAGAAGTCTTTCAAAAAGAGGAGGGTGAAAGGTTCCCTTACCGATTTGGTAACTTACAAAACATACTCCACATGAAAGAATGATCATACAATGAAGATGTAAATACTCATAAATAAATTTATATTACACAAAGAGTAAAATCATGGGTAGTACATGCATGAAAGAAATGGAAATAGTGGCAAATATAGCATGAATCTCGTGAGAATAAAAAGTGAGATGAAACCCTTTACCACGTTGTAATCAATTGAGTCGTATGACCAAAAGTTTATAACCACCAATTGAATCACAGAATACCATGAATATAACGATAATAATTATAATATATATCAAATGATGGTACAAAATACACCAAATGCAATGAATAAGTGGTGAACAATGGAAATCTCATGGAATTAAATGTGATATAAGAAAATCCCTTACCTCGGGTCCGACTCAACTTGTTTGCTTATTTGTTCTTCCTGAATAATTAACTAAAGTTAATTTCTACTTTATTAAGAACCTTTTCAAGGTTATTTTTATTTTTATATAACTTATTACCATGTTATAGATATTATGAAATCATTTAAGTTAATAATGGCCATTTTGTTGATATTTGGTACTTGAGTCCAAAATAGACTTCTTATAATTACAAGTTGTTCACATAGTCAAAAGTTCATTATATCCAGAATTATATAAATTATTTAGATATCATATATATCATATATATCCATTATATATATGTATTTATAATAGTACATAAAATTTGGAGGTAATAAATGAAATGCACCGTTCATGGAGACGGTAAGTTGTACTTACGCATGAATGCAACATTAATTTATATTTCTTATTTTAATGGAATTAAAACAAAATTATAAATAGGTATATAATAATTCCAGTATAATTTCAAAATAATATCATTAAATCTATCCTTTAGACATCCCACATATGGCATTAACGAGTCATATCACTTTTAGGAGGCAGTAGTCCGCACTTCCTCGAATGAAATTATCGTGTTTACCCATAATAGAAACCATAAAGTTAGGCTATAAATATAAAATACAGAAGCATAAAGAAAATATAAGCATAATATATATCATATATGAATACAGTAGCATATTAATGGCCACCATGAGAGGCGGTAGGAGATAATCATACAATCATTGTTTCGTGATACGTTAGTTTGCCATCCACAGAAATAGTATGTTCTTCACCCATTAGATGAAGGTGTGTGTATGTGTAGATAAAATAATTCTCATAAAAACATCCTAGTATATTTAGTATACTGGTGTTGTTATAAAATAAAGGAAAAAAAGAGTTTAGGTTTTGGAGAAGTAAAATAAAATAAAAGAAGTTAAGAGGAACCGTTACCTTTAATTTGGGTAACTTCCTTTGGTTTGAACCAAAAGGACTTCTTGAAGTGCCTTATGACTTGGGTAAGGCTTCTAGGAGGAGGATTGGGATGTAGAGAGTTTAATTGGGCAGATTTTGGATGATCCTAGAGGCTTGATAGGTGTATGGAATTGGTTAGAAGTGGGGGATTTTTATAAAGGGAAGGAGGGGCTCTTTAGGAAAGTGTAATAATATTATTTTATTATATAATGATATTCGGTTTCTAAAGTACCAAAAGTAATTAGAGTCAAAGATAATATGACTAATAGTAAAAATAAAATCATCCAATAAAAATTGGACATGTTTTGGATGTTATTTTAATATTTATAATCTTATTTATTTAAATGATTTATTAATGAGGTAAACACTCCATCATTATTGTGCCCTAAATAATTTAATTTATTAGATATCTAAAAATTATAAAAAAAATACCATGATGTAGAAATATTTTTATCTTTAAAATTAATATTTATAGTCATATATATTACTTATATAACACCATATAAAATTTAATTTACTAAAAGATTTTTCTTTATGACATTTTTCCTTTACATTAAATTAATTAATCTAAAGTGTCATTATCATTCATAAGTGGATCCATGGGGTCCCAAAATAGACCCAAGGATGTCCATGGCCTGCCATTACTCATCCAATAATGTTATGACCAGTGTTAAGGTAATTTTGAATTATTATAATATTCTTTTTACCTTGAATTACCCAATTCATCTTTAACCGCGGTAAATAAAAGTCAAAAGTTACTATTCACAAAAAAATTATTTTCATCTTATTAAACCAAATTTTACTTACTAATAACAAACATGTATGCTGTATTTTCTAAATTCAATTCATATAAGCTGGAAATTTTCATTTAAATGAAAAAGTCAGTTTTTTAACTACTACTAAGTGGTTTCACTTTTCATCAAAAATTGAAGTTTTTCAGAATAATACCAAAAATTTAGCCTAATCTATATTTGATATTCCAAATTGAAAAATGATGTCTATTTTAGAAAATTCATAATATTTAATTTGAATTAATTAATTTAAAATTAATTCCTGTTGTCAAAACAAATAGCGTGTTTTTAGGAAATAATAACTATCAAAAGATTGACACTTGTTTTTGTCCAATTTCAAAATGAAATTTTTTCCAATGACCAAAATTATATTAAATGGTAAAAATATATTATAATTACACTTTAAAACCAATTAAAAAGATAATATAGCATATAAATAAATTAGATTAACATGCACTTTTTAATTAAAATACAATATTTTTCACAATTCATTAAAAAATGAACTTTATCAGAAAAATACCAAAAATTTACCCAATGTAAAATTTTATGTCCCGAATATGAAGTAGAATATTATTTTGTCAAATATAACATATAAAAAATGACAAAAACTAGATTTAGAGAGGGTTCGCCATCAAAAGGTGGTAAATCGACCTTTTACTGAATATTACAGTATTTAGGCTTAAATTTACATTCATTCATATATTAAGCCCCTAAGTTTTATTGGATAATTGTAAGAACATTTAAAAAACATATATAATCATATTTTAGTTTGTTTTATTCATTCCCGCCAATACAACGACTATGCATTAACTACCATTTAAAATAATAATGTTATTTTATTAGTGTGCAATGTAAGATTTCAAAGAAACCTATGGTTACATATCTAGTACGCTATCGAACATAGCATCCCCTTTAAAGTAAAATTAATATTTAATTCAAAAATATTAATAAATATGAAAAGTGTTTTATTTCTTATTTATCTGGGATGTTACATCCTTCCCCTTTTTTGGAATTTTGTCCTCGCAATTTTAAAACTGGGCTTGGAAACTTCATTAAAAGTCCCACATCGAAAAAGAGTCAGTAATACTATCAATTTAAAAGAATGAAATAAAAGTACAATGGTCACCCGAGATAACACGCACTAGGATTCCATGTAGAGAACCAGGGATATTGAAGAGAGAAAAAAAGTTCAAGTTCTGATGGAGAGTGATAGAATATACGATTAGGAGAAAGTTAACCACCAGAAAATCACAAATTATGAGGTTTTAAACAGTCTTTGATTACATAGTAGGAAACATAAACCAACAACGTTTTTGTTTCACATTTCTTTTCCTAATTTGGAGGAATTAATTTACTACATAGAATAAGAACATAAGGAAACATACTTACCTTCATGTATAGTTTCATCCTTTAATAAGATTCTACCAAAAACTAATCTTTTCTCCAAACAAAGAGCATTAAAAAAGACTTGGTTACATCAAAAGCACAAGAATAATATTCTTGAGAATCAAATAATCCACAAAATAAGAACAATATATTTCCCTTGTCTTTAGACATCAACTAAAACCAAAATTGTTAGTGATAGATCAGATAATACCTAAGGAGAATAATCTTTTACAAAAATAAAAACTACTCTTAATCTCCAAAATTTGTAAAACAATCCCCAAAGTTCAACCAAGACCATTAAATAAACAACTTTCCATAAAATTCTTCAAAAGTAATCCAAACTAAGATTGAAATCCAAATATCATAAGGATTTAATTACATAGTCTTCCAAGATAAATCTTATCTTTTATCACCAAATAACATTAGTTACTCATAAAATATCATATTGAAAAGTAATTAACCTAATCACATATTCTCCATGATAGGTTAATCAGTTTCATAAATAAACCAAATAATCATTCCCACAATAAAAACATATATTCTTACAAACTAAAATTCCAACCATTATTCCACAATTGAAATCCCATAGTATTCTATATTCCTTAGGCATAGTGTTTCCTCAAAATATAGAACGTCTTCCACAAAAATTTTTATCACTTAATCACTAAATCATTTTTCTATACTAAGTATATCTATTTGATAAAATATATGTTCCAAAAATCAACTTATTCTTTTTACATAAAAACATTTTACTAAAATAATAAGTCATTATAATTAGGGACTTCAAGTAGGCTTGTGGTAGGCGATGCGCCCTTGTCACCCTTCGGTTGTGGGTTCGATTCCTGCGGCCTTACCAGATGCGACAGGTTGTCACACATCCTATGGGTTGTCCTTTTTATAAAACTCAAAAATAACCCTAACATGTTTTAACCTCAATGGTTTCCTTATACCTCTCATTTTATTCCAAATTCATTATGATCTCAACATCTTAATTCATGAAGTCTTATTTCACCATCACATGATAAAATAAAATGATCCCCAAAATGAAGAACATTATACCTTGATCATGGTGTCCATTTGGTTTCATCGTCATCTTGTTCATGTAGGTAGAAGGTCCATACATTGCAACAATGATTTAGAGAGCCTTAAAAATCATTTGCGTCCACCATACAAATACACCTTGTACAACATGGTTCATATTGGTGTTTACAGAAAAAACGGTTTTGGAAAATAATCATGTATGACATATAATTTCAAAACATATGATAAAACATGATTTCTGTAAAATAGTCAGACCGAATTTGAGTTGAAACTTTCTATTAATGTTCCTTTTAAAATACCATAGGTATGTGCTGAGAGACTATATTATAAAAGAAAATATAAATAGATTGATAAAGGGTATCCTTCTTCAAAACCTTTTTTAAAATAATAATATGCATCAAAATCTTGTGATAAGGTAAAATATTTGAAAATGCCTTGATAATATTTACCTTTCTTGAAAATATGAGAATACTGTGAAAATAGGATTTGTCTAAATACAACCCATGATATAAGATGATAACGTGGTATAGTGGAGGTGTTTTATATCTCAAACAACGACTTGTAAGTGAGTTGTATACTAGAAAAATTTTCAAAATAATCTGAAATTAACTTTGCAATAATTATTGCAAGCATGTCATCAGGAAGAGATAGGAATGCCGTTTGAGATCCTCCTCCTTCCATTTGTAACTAACTTTCCTTGATCTAAAAAAGTTATAAAACAGGTATTTTACTGAAATAATAGACATAGGGACTAACCCTGTGTCTAATGAAAACTCCTAATCCTTAAGTTTTTCTAAACCGACCTCTGATACCAACTATAAGGACCCGACCTTAAAAAATTAATTAATATTGAATTAAAAGAATAATTCACATTGAAGATATTTTCAGGTTTAGAGTTTTAGATAATTAGGCCATAACTATTATGTAACAACTTGAATATTACATGTAGACACTACTACTTATTATCCATTTTTTCATGAAATAAAAACACGTAAAAAGAAACATGTCTAGTTCCATTTTTTAGACAACATGACATTTCCTTGATCCCATCCTTGACCCTATTATTCATTAAGTCATATGGAACACATTTCAAAAACATGGGATTTGTATAAAAATCTCAATAAGGGTTATAAAATAAGGAAAGAAAACATTATCCCATTAATAAATACAAATCAATGATACTATATTTTTCAATCATAACATACCTTAAGAAATCATAAGATTTATGAATAACACACACAAATCATAAATCATAAAGGTTACTTATGGCATCGATATCAAACATACATTGTAGCTATCACAGATACATAGGGAGTTACACTTGGAATACCCATCATAGTATATTCCCTAAATCTCTTAGGAGAAACATCTCATTTACCTCTGTCACATTACCCAATGCATTGGAGAGCTATCTTGGGCTCACCCACCCTAGGTTTATCACAGAACCTCCCGTATATGTAAATAATTCCCAATAACCATAAAATTATCATAACACATAACACAAGTATAAAGGAAAGATAAAATTTCCACATTCCAATATATCAAATCAAGATATTGAAATAAACAATTCCTTATCAAATCATTTTAAGAACCATTTAAAAAGAGATTTCTGAGTCAAAGTGTCCCAGACCACTTTGAAGATTTTAAATGAATTATCATTTGAAAACATTAATGTCAATATAAATAAATCCTAAAACCCATTTTGAAAACATGGACATTAATGAGAAATATTTAGAAGAATAAATCTTTATAACATTTAAAACGATATTTTAGTTAAAGATTTTTTTAACCAAAAGAGGGATGCTTAAATACAAATAATTGAGGAATTAAATTTAATCAGAACTTTATAATATCATGAGAATAAAGGGATTAATGATATAATACGTCAAAGGACAGTATATACACCATATAATAGTGAATTGGTGCATAACAACAATGAAGTCTCAGTGGAAATGTAAATTGAGATGAAATCCCTTATAAAGATGGTATCCATAAATTTAAGGATAAATCAATCATATAATTATGTGTTACAAATATAAATACACCAAATATAAGTGGATATTATGTGTAAAACAATAATATTTCATTCACACATATTCATAGGATGACATATTCAAGAAGTACAAGTTGACCCCAAATAATTGAAATTGGGTTAATAAGTCCCATTGTAAAAATTCGACAGCCTAACAGTGTCACTTTAAAATTCAGAAAATGATTTAATGAGATAAAAGGGAATCTAATAACTTGAAAATAATGTCTAAATAATTAAGGATATATTAGAACATATCCCAACATAAAAAGTTGTAAATTAAAAGACATAACAAAAAGAAGTCTTTTAAAAAGAGGAGGGTGAAAGGTTCCCTCATAGATTTGGTAACTTAAAAAACATACACCACATGAAAGAAAGATAATAAAATGAAGATTTAAATACTAATAAATGAATTTATATTACACAAAGAGTACAATCATGTGTAGTACATTCATGACACAAAAGGAAATAGTGGAAAATATAGCATGAATCTGACGAGAAGAAAAAGTGAGATGAAACCTTTACCACGTTGTAATAAATTGATTCATATGAGAAAAAGTAAATAACCACCAAGTGAATCACATAATACCATTAATATAATGAGAAACATGATAATATATATCAAATGGTAGTACAGAATACACCACATGCAATGAATAAGTGGCGAACAATGGAAATCTCACGGAATTAAAAGTGAGATAAGAAAATCCCTTACCTCATGTTCGACATGACTTGTTTGTTCCTTGTTCTTCCTGAATAATAAATTAAAGTAAATTTCTACTTTATTAAGAACCTTTTAAAGTTTATTATTATTTTTATATCACTTATTACCATGTTATAGATATTATTAAATCATTTAAGTTAATAATGGTCGTTTTGTCGCTATTGGTACTTGAGTAAAAAATAGACTTCGTATAATTACAAGTTGTTCACATAGTCAAAAGTTCATTATATCCATAATTATATTCATTATTTAGATATTATATATATAATATATATCTAGTATATATATTTATTTATAATAGTACATAACATTTGGAGGTAAGAAATGAAATGAACAGTTCATAGAGACGGTAAGCCGTACATACGCATAAACGCTACATTCATTTATATTTATTATTTTAATGGAATTAAAACATAACAATACATAGGTATATTATAATTCATGTATAATATCATAAATAATATTATTAACACCATCCTTTATACATCCCACAAATGGAATTAATGAGTCATATCACTTTGAGGGGGCGGTAGTCTGCACTTCCTCAAATGAAATTATCGTGTTTACCCATAATGGAAACCATAAATGGAGGATGTAAATGTAAAATACAGAAGAATAAAGAAAATATAAACATAATATATATCATATATGAATACAGTTCCATCTAAATGGCTACCATAAGAGGCGATAGGAGATAATCGAATAGTCATCGTTTCGTGAGGCGTTAGTTTTCCATCCACAGAAACAATATGTTCTTCACCCATTAGATGGAGGTGTGTGTAAGTGTAGTAAAAAAACTTCTCATAAAAATATCCTAGTATATTGAGTATACTTGTATTGTTATAAATGAAATTAAAAAAATATTTTAGGGGTTGGGGAAGTAAAATAAAAGAAAATAAGTAAAGAGAAACCGTTGCCTTTAATTTGGGTAACTTCCTTTGGTTTGAACCAAAAAGACTTCTTGAAGTGCCTTATGCCTAAGGTAAGGCTTTTAGGAGGAGGAGAAGAATATAGGGAGTTTAATTGGGCAGAGTTTTGATGAGCCTAAAGGCTTTAGAGGTGTGTGGAATTGGTTAGTAGTGATGGATTTTTATAAGGTGGAGGAGGGTCTCTTTAGGAAAGTGTCAGAATATTATTTTATTATATAATGATATTAGGTTTCTAAAGGTAAAAAAGTCATTAGAGTTGAATATAGGATGACTAATGGTCAGAATAAAATCATCCAATAAAAATTGGACTTGTTTTGGATGTAATTTTAATATTTATAATCTTATTTATTTAAATGATTTATTAATGAGGTAAACACTCAATCATTATTGTGTTGTAAATAATTTAATTTATTATATATCTAATAATTATAAAAAAATACCATGATTTAGGAAATAATTTTAGCTTTCCAATGACTATTTATAGTAAAAAATATTACTTATATAACACCATATAAAATTTAATTTACTAAAAGATTTTTGGTTATGTCATTTTTTCCTTTACATTAAATTAATTAATCTAAAGTGTCATTATCATTCATAAGTGGATCCATGGGGTCCCGAAATAGACCCAAGGATGCCCATGGCCGACCATTACTCATTCAATATGTTTAAGACATGTTTTAAGGTAATTTTGAATTATTACAATATTCTTTTTACCTTAAATTAACCTATTTACCTTTAACCATGGTAAATAAAAGTCAAAAGTTACTATTCATCAAAAATTATTTTCATCTTATTGAACCACATTTTACATAATAATAACAACCATGTATGTAGGATTTTTAAAATTCAATTCACAGAAGCGGTAAAAATTCATTTAAATGAAAAAGTCATTTTTTAACTACTACTAAGTGGTTTCACTATTCATAAAAATTGATGTTTTTTTAGAAAAATACCAAAAATTACGCCTAATCTATATTTGATATTCCGAAATAAAAAATGAGGTCTATTTTAAAAAATTCAAAACATAAAATTTTCATTAATTAATTTAAAATTAATTCCCATTGTCAAAACAAATAGCGTTTTTACGAAATAATAACTATCAAAATTTTGACAATTGTTTATATCCAATTTCAAGATGAAATTATTTCCAATGACAAAAAATATATTAAATGGTAAAAATATATTCTAATTACACTTTAATAACAATTAAAAATATAATGTAACGATATGAATAAATTATATTAAAAGACACTTTTGAATTAAAATATAGTATTTTCACTATTCATTAAAACTGAACTTTATTAGAAAAGTACCAAAAATTACCCAAAGTAAAATTTTATGTCCCAAATATAAAGAAGAATTTTATTTTGTCAAATAGAACATATAAAAAATTACCAAACTAGATTTAAAGAGGGTTCACCATCAAAAGGTAGAAATCGACCTTTTACTGAATATTAGAGTATTCATGCTTAAAATTAGATTCATTAATATTTTATGCCCCTAAATTTTATTGGATAATTGTAAAAACATTTAACAAACATATATAATCATATTTTAGTTTGTTCTTCATTCCCGCCAAGACAACGTCTAGGCATTAATTGCAATTTAAAATAATAATATTATATTATTAGTGTGCAACGTAAGATTTCAAAGAAACCCTTCGTTACGTATCGAGTATGCCATCAAACATAGCGTCCCATTTAATGTAAGATTAATATTTAATTCACTAATATTAATAAATATGAAAAGTTTCTTATTCCATATTTATCTGGGATGTTACTTAATCACCCCTACATGGGCTCCGATCGAACATGTAAAGTCTTATATAGATGAGTTGAATTTTTATTATTTCCTAGGTAGACCATAAGTAGGTGGATCATAATGATCTATACTTCCTATGGTTGGACCAAGTGTTTCACTTGACAACAGTCCCCTGTTTCTATGTAGGTTGGACTATTTTATCATCTTTATTGGGCTTGATATTTTTTTTAAATTTTCTAGTATTTTTTCACACTCTTATGTGGGATAGATGTTATGAATACATTTATGGTATTAGTTATATTTGAACTTTCAACATTGTACATGTATTTTGAGATGGGTTCATGTGTATAAGTACTTTTGCATAATGAATCCCATGTCTGTGATATGCCTACTCGACACTGGTCACTAGACCACAACCTATTGTATATGGGATTGGGGTTTCAAAATTGTCTTACCACTAGCTTGGTAGGTCCTTGTTGGTCTAGTCATAATAAAGCGGTATCAAAGCGGGTTTTCATCATAGGACCAGAGTTCAAATATTCTTTTGTAGAGATATTGGTCTGGGAACTGGGGAAACAATGTTAAAGTGTGTTGAGTTCACATCTTAGTCGAGTTAATATTGTGTTGGTGTAGAGGTTTCCATATCTATTCTCTAAGACACTAACTACTTCCTTGTTGAATTGCCACATATAGGCATTATTTTCATGTAAAACATTGGTATATTCATCATATATGAATGGGTTGTGATTTCTATATCCCTTTTTTTGAGTCAGCTCCCAAAAAATGCTCATTGAATATGGTCCACCTTGTATCCTTTCAGGATGTTTCCAGAATGACAAATATTATGGTTTCCAAAACATAATTGAGATCATGAAAAGATGTGCGGTGATGCTTCCATGAAAGGGGCATGTTCATGATATCGGTTTCCTTATAGGTGAGAAATATGTGTTCTTACTAATAATTATCAATGCATATACACTCCTTCGGTGGTTTAGGTGGATTTATCATGTCTGAATGAGCCGTGGACGGATTTATTGGTGCTAAATATTGAATCAATGGGATTGAATGCGTATTGTTATCTTCCATGTTCATTATCACTTTGGATCTATGGTGATCATGACCTGTTGAAAATATTCATTCCATGAAGGTCATGTAATATCAGGTTTCATCATTCAAAAAGACCACAAGGATAACACAATATATTGAGGTAGATGCATTATTATTCTTATGATGGACATAGAAATTTCACATTGTATTGTCCAATCCATGATTCTATATAAGGAGTGATGGTAGATGGACCACAAATGAAGAGTTAGATGATGGATTATGTAGGTTCACATGGCGGTGGATGTGGTAGAGAATCTGAGAGAGCATAAGGAGTTTGTTGGCGCTTTGATCTGTTTCCACAACCACAACCTCTAGGTGGTCCAAGCCTAGCTTAGGGAGCTAGTGAACAGGACCATGGGTGGCTATAAGTGATATAGGTTTATAACCCAAAGGCTCTGAGAATTATATTTGGTAAGATATTTTTCATTTATAAGTTTTATATTGTATTTATAGACATTGTTGTGATACACTATTTCATTGCTACATTTCTTATAAAAAACCAAGAGCATCTGAGTGGAGTTATTAACTCAACCTTTATAGTCAGAGTATCCAACTAGAGAAGATTTAGTGATTACACCTTTATGATGATAATGTGACTCGAATCTAGGAGGTGAGATAGAGGCTCACATGGAATCCATTCTTAGTGTCAGTGAGGCCTTACAATGTTTCCCTCAGTATGAACTAGTTTCCTATGATCCATGCCTATATTTACTATTAGTGGTGAGGATTGAAGTATATCCAAGTTGGTGGGACATAGTTTTTCTCTTTTTTTAAGGATTGATCCTTTTTAGAAGAGGATTTGATTGTGTGTGGGTGGACACAACTAATTTCATATATGTTGGTTAGTATAACCCAAAGAGTAGCAGATTCTACAATATTTTAGTTTCTAACGGTGTCAGAGGAGTATGTAGAAATATTCCATGAGGACATGTCATGTTTTTATCATTACAAAAAAACATATATTTAGTGTGGAATTTAACTAGGGATGGAAGAAAATATATGATATAATGTATGAAGATCCCATATAGTTGTGTGAGCTAAAGGTGTGTATGGATAAATTTGCATAGAAATGGATTTGTTAGACCTAGTGTGTTTAGTTGGGAATCCACGTGATATTCAAATAGGAGTCAGATGATAGCTTGATGTTAGGTGTGGATTAAAATCACTTGAGTTAGGTGACTATCAAGGATAAGTTTTCCCACCTAAGAATCAATGACTTATTAATCCAGTGGTTAGGGGCAAAGCGTTTCTAAGTATTTTAACTTTGGAAATGTTATAACCAACTCCAATTTTAATATGAGGTTATAAATAATGTGGATTTATAAAGATGGTAAGGTTTTTTTGAGTTCATGTTGATATATTTATGCATGTTGAACACCAAGAGAGTATTTATGGAACTCATGAACTTAACCCTTCGAACAATTTTGGAACATTATGTAGTTGTCTTCATCGATGATATCATAGCGTACTTGACATATTATGAAGAGTACAAGAGACACTTGAGGATGGTTTTGGACACGATTCAAGTGTACCATATTTACGAGAAGCTCTTAAAGTGCTAGTTATGGATTTAGAAGGTCCACGTCTTGGGGAATGTCTTTTAATACGTGGGAGTGGTAGTGGAACTAGTAGTGGTTGATATAGTGTGAGCCTAATAGCCACCCAATAGTGTGGTGATGATAGCTAATACTCAAAATGATGTTTACTATTCGTTATTGTTGAGAAAATTGATGGATCCATTAGCCAATTTACAATTTTCCATTTAGGGTGAGGATGGTGTAGTGTGTCTCCAGTTGATGATTTTTGATCCTCTGATTAGTCAATGTGTTAGGGAGTCACAACTTTGGGATATTTATTGAGATATATTCCATGATCATATATCTAATGTACATGTTATATCTAGATTTTCTAAATGCAGGGAGTATGTCATATTTGATCAAGGACATATGATAACACTAGCCATGCAGAAGAAGAAAGTTCTAAGGAGGTATCCTGACCTTAGTAGTACACCAAGGAGAGGTGTGGATGTACCAAGATCATTTGGCTTGTGGGTTGGTGGCTAAGGATGTGTAGGTCTGTTGCCGACTTAAAGTCTTAGTGACTCACCTATCAGTAAGTGATGGATGAGGTTCTCATATGGAATTGGAAATGGGAAGGTATATTTGTTCTTTTCATGATTGGGATTCCTTGATCAGTGTAAGTTTACAATGTTATCTAAGTGGACATTGAATGAAACCAAGTTGGACCACTTCTTAAATATACGAGATTATAGTTTAGTGGAGTATTTGGGATGCCTTTGCAAACAAGGTGTAGTCCGACAACATGGAATTCCATTGATGATAATTTTAGACCATGCTGGTCACTTCATATCATAATTTTGGAGAGGATATAAGAGTTCTTGGGGCTCAATGTTAGTTGATCATCATTTCTACCCTAGGAATATGGCTATTTAAAGTGGACCATTTGGTTTTTGATGGACATTCTTCGGGTATTTAGGTTAGTTACGGTCCATAATTGGGATGATATTCTACCATCAGTGGAGTTTGTGTATCACTATAGTTACCACTCCACCAGTGGTACAACACCATTTGAGGCCGAGTACGAGAGACCCTACAGGTCACCTCTGTGTTAATTATAGCTAATGGGAGACGATTCTTATAGGACTAGAGTTTATATTAATGATTGTTGTAAAATTTGTAGTTATTCCAAGGATGGATGAGGGATACCCCAAAAAATATGGGGATCATTATATACTAATTACAGTGGCCTTTTATGATTGATTAGGGAATATTGAGTTCCAATAAATCTCACATTGATTTGTATTACCAAGATTTTATAGGGGAAAATACTATCTATGGGGGTTGTAGGGAATTTCTCTAGTTTTTGAATTGGATAGTGAGGTGACATGTTGCTTGGATCCCGAATAAAGTTGGATCAGGTTCTTGGTGTTTTCCATGTGACATAGCTAACAAGACATGTGCAAATCTCACTACTCAATGTAAACTAGAACGAGTTATATTTTGATGGTGGGGTTACCTTTTTGAGGTGCCTTGTGTAATTTGATAACCAGTAGGAGAAGTCCCTTTATGGTAAAATTTTCCCCTAAAGTTTTGTTTGTTAACAACACTAGAACTTTTAAGAGGCCTCATGGGAGTGGGATACACAGATGATAACTAAGCATCCCCACTTATGAGTTGTTTTTCACTTTTTTGGGTGAAAATCCTTGAAGTTGGGGAGAATATAATGTCTCCAATTTTGTCTCATAATAATTTGGAATATTTTAACTAATATTTTTATATGTGGGAGAAAATAATGTTCTAGATTATAAGTCCCAATGATCCTTGGAGTGGATATAATAAAAACATTACATATTTCTATTAAAAAATGCATAGTTTTTTAGAATTAATGAAATAACACCTGAATGGGTTCTTAGATTGTGAGATATATTTTGAATATAGATATGTGGTTTACCTTATGTAAGATATAAAATCGGATAGCATTAGGAATAAATTTTGAGGTGACTATTGGTGGGAATGTTAATTAATAATATAATTTATTTATTTAATTTATTTAATTGACCAAAATACCTAAACCTCTCTATAAATATGATTTCATGGAAAATATCCAGGGTTCACAACATAACATGGGCAGATTAGATAGGAGGATGTATTTTTTCATTGGTGTATCAAGATCGAGGATCATCGATGAACAGATCAATGTGAATTGAGAGGCAAACAATGAACACAACAAGATCATTATCTTCCTTTCAAGAGGACACGTTCTTTACCAATGATTGATCTAGCTTGAGGTAATATATTTGTTTTTTGTGGTTTAATTTACCATTGTTTATTTCATGATAAAAATGATTCAATTATTCCTGAATTTTGATTCGTGGGACAATCATGTTGTGTGGTTATGGATTTATATTCCTATAAATAGAAATTTTATATTGATTTCATAATCCTATTCACTCATCATCTCCATCGATAGTGGATTAAAGCCAACATGAATATTGTACGAGGTTAGTTCCTTATGTTTTTTCTTTTATTATTTTCTCTCTCTATTCTACATGAGATCATCGTAAGCATTTCATTTGACCAAAAATTCAAAAAATAACCAATGAATGATACTAAAAAATAAATATTTCGTGCAATAGATCTTAACAATAAGTTCAAGATGTAGATTTATGACACTGTTTTGTTGTATGAAAATATAGTATTGAATATGATTAGATTATAGATCCTTGAATCATGGTTGCTGGTGTTTATATTATGAGGAGAGATAATATAGGTTTTTCTGATCAGATTTGATGGCTGAAATCCGGCTGACGATGTTGGATGGGCATATAATGATTGATATCCATGTTAATCACTGAGATTGGTTATGGATTTAGTGGTGGATATGGTGTAGATGGAAACACATAACCACTATGAAATTACTAGAAAAATAATGACTACTTTTCATATAGTCCAAAAAAACACTCCAAATAGTCCCCCATTCTACAACACTAGGATTTACATATAGTGAAAAATATCACTCACTGTGTGAAACATGTCAAATGCCATGTGGCTCTATGTTGGAAGATCGACATAAATCCTAGAGGGTGCACATGTATGGACATATCCATACACATGGTAATAGCGAAAGAACATGGGAACAACCTAGTACTTGGACATTACTAGGTACACAGGCATGGAAAGAGTACATCGACATGGTCCAAAGTATAAGGAAAACTGATGCTATACATAGATATGAGAAGTAATACACACTGAGAGTTAGAAGGACATCTACATTCCATGTACCCCTATGGGACACGCTGTGTATTTTGTAGAAATTTATAAATTGTGAGCATAAGACAAGGGTAGTTCTTGGCTTTCTGATACACATTATGTAATTTTATATGAAACACTGTGTACTACTTGATGGGAAGGTTGGATCTGTCATTATTTTTTAGTTCTACTCTAATATGATCTTGGGTAAATTCCCTTGGCGTGTTTCTGTGTAGACCAATATCTATTGAGTGTGTCCCCTTGGTCTATCCCTATGAGAATACAATTTTGAATTATTTCCACAACATAGGATTTTGATCCCCTATATAGGTTTAGTCTTGGATAATGTTTTCATTAACCCATCCATGAGGATGAGGTTGGGATCCTCTTTCATATCTTCTACCCTAGGTGGAGTTATAGGACTCATGGTGACAAACATACATGGGTGTTGATCCCATACTTTGTGGGTTATTCTATATTGGTTTTTAAGTATCCCCCATTAGACCTAGGTGTGATCCCCTATCTATTTATCAATATATTATATCTTCTAGTACATACTTCTTCCTAGAGTGAATCGACGAGTAGGACCTCTCAAATGATTTCTATAAATGTAATTCAGCTCATGGAGTGAGTGCTACTCGAAAATATTTATCCAATAACATTGAGTATAATCCTTGGATAGTAATTTGGTTGAGACATATTGAGTCTTTATTTCTATTATTAGTATATCTGGGATGTTTATCTTATTTCTACGTCTAAATTTCTAATTGACATAACTTCCAGATGATGAGTTAACTAGTCTCTTTATAATTTATTTTTGGTGATTTTGGGGTGTCCTAGTGGGTATTATTGTACCCACTCATGTATGGGATTTGCTTACACATGTCACATATTATGTAGATGGAAGGCATTTTTATGGTGTCTTAAGAGGTCTAGGAGTAGGTGGAGGAGAGTGAGATAGATTGACTGGGGTTGGACCAGGTGTTGTACTTGACAAAAATTTCTTATTATGTACCATCTTGGACTCATTTATCAGCTTTAGCATGATTCCTTTTTTCCCTTTGTTTCTTTCCAATATTTTTTCATACTATGACAATGGATAGATGTTTTGTATTCATTTATGGAATCAGTTGTATTTTACCTTCCAACATTGTATGTGTATATTTAGATGTGTGAATGCGTATGAACACTTTAGGATAATGTCTCCCATATATGTGATATGCCTACTCAACACAGATCTCTATCCCCTGGCCTATTGAAAGAAGGATTGGGGTGTTACACTCAGCCTACCACTAGCCAGGAGGTCCCTGGTGGGTCAGGTCAGAAAAATAACTTTCTCTTGTTTTGTTCAGTTTTACCACCCACATGAGTGATGCTATAATGTTTATGAAATTAATGATTAAGTAATGTTTAATTATTGTGATAATATATAAAAATAATATATAAATGACATGATTAACATTATAGAGATTATGTAACCATAATCAATGTGCAAGGATTGTAACCTTCAAATTGAAACATGCATGAAAAATAAAACATTTATCACATTAAAAAATATTTTTAATAAAAATTATTAATAAATGGGATATACAATTCTAGAAGTAGATCATATATGATACTATATTTAAGAAATTAGTTCTAGAATATAAGTACAAAAAATTAAAATTTATTATATAGGTGGTTAAAATCACTTATTGGGAAAGACACACTTTAGGTAAAGGTTTATTATATAATCTCATTTTTATTCGGGATTATACATGTCGAAACTACAATTGAAATAAATTATAGAATATTTCTCTTTTAAAATAAAAATTTTCTTATCCTCTAGTTATATATATATATATATATATATTACATGGTTACCATTCATTTTACTCTATTTGGTAGTTAAAATGACTGTGAAAGTTTTTAATAAAAATTAACCTTATTTATTATTTTTCTCACAAATATGTCTCCTCCTTATCCATATTAAATATATTGTATTCTAGAATTCTTTTGTTTTGATTAAATGATTGTTTAAATTAATTTTCAAAAATATTTTACTTCATTTAAAATGTATTAAAAGTAAATTCCTATCATTATCTGAATGAGGTACTTTTCACTATTTACCAGAAGTGTGAAAGGAATATTTATTTTAATGTTTAGTGAATGAATGAATTTTCCCATAGTCAAAAATATTAATTTATTTTAAGATTCCATTATATGAATAGGATTAGAGATGAATGGATGTTCATAATAATGTGCCTCACATGCCTTACATTTTTAATCAGATCGCTTTGATTTCTATGGGGGGATTCTCAATGACGAAGATTTTTCTGGAAGGACTAGGTGGTGCCAAGGTTTAACCTAGGTTCTTTAGGGGAAACATATTTTAAGGATATGATTTTATTAGATTATGAAATACTTGAAGAGAAATTATAACTAGTAATTATATCCATACATCTCTTGATAAGATGTTCCTATAGAGGTTACGGTTTTCCTATGGTGGATCATTCAGCAGAGGAGCTTAATGAGGCATCAACATTCCATGATTTTTCACTGGTTGCACATTTTGGGGGTGAGAAGCTATATTTGGATATTGTTTTTTAATTTATTGAATCCATGGTGAATCTAATATCTTGGTAATGTTTTTGTGATTTAAAGGATTTATTTTTTTCATTAATATACTCAAAATGGAGGATTGTGTGATGGCTTGGTCCATAGTGGAGTTTCAATGTGGTGAGTGGTGTTTTACTCAATCTCACTAGACACATGAGACTCACTACAGTAAGGAACTGAGAATTGGGGTATTATAGATTAGATTAATGTGTCTTCCCTTACTGCTCCACAATCATTCTATTATTAAATCTATTGTCAATGCCTTGAGCGGATTTCTATGTTTGGTAGAAGACACTTATTGTCTTTAGGTTGCTTTATCTACTCGTGTTTGCAACAAAATGAATTTGGTGGTGAAGTTTCCAAGATACATTCTGATCAGGGTTGGAGGTGGTTTCTCCTACTGTAAGAGATTAGATTAATTGGTTCCTCTCTTGTTTTGTTGAGAGTGTTGTTTATAGGGTCACTCGGTGTAAGTCTTTAGGAAGAGAAGACTAAGGTCCAAGAAGACCACTCCAGTGGTTGGATTTTTTTAGTTGAGCCTTATTTTGATGCCAATTTACCAAAAGTAGAAGGGATATTAGTACCAAAGGTTTCATAGGATGCTCTCATGGAAAATGTTCCCTCTACAGGTAGTGAAAGTGAGGTTTGGGTAGGATTATTAAATTCAAAGGATGATCCTCAGGAGATTTTCATGTTTTTTTCTATTTAAACTGATGCGGTGAAAAATTATTCTAACACACTAACTGAACCTCCCAATATTACCCCAATGAAACGAGAGATCTTATCATCATTTGATCTCCATATGTATCATCTCAAAGCCTATGGCCTCATTTTCTATTATTTCTGGTGTTGTCTATTCGAAAGTAGGTTATGTGATAGGTTTGAAGGGAAGCCTATCTGAAAATCCATTTTTAGTGGGAGTTCTGGAAGAGAATCTTGTCACTTAGAACTCGCCCAAAAGAATTATCATCATCTCCTTTTTCCTAGAGGGAGTGTAGAAGAGGTATTATTTTCCCTTGGATTAACCATCCAACACGTTTTCAGTTTTGGAGGAACCAAAAGTTGTAGTGTTGAAGATTAACAGTATAGATGGGAAGGAGGAGATTAGTGTGAAAGCATCTTCACTTGGCACGAACAGTGGATTCATTGCTCGATCCAAGGATAGAGAATCATCCAACATAGGTTTTACTCCAAATCTAGGTATACTAGAAAAAATAGACATACCTATCATTATTTAATGATTTATATGATAAGTTGGAATTCTTAGGGCATGGGGGAATGAAAGAAGTGTACTTTCATTACTGTTGAGTCGAGCTTACATCACTAATCTCTCGTTGCTATTATGGAACTAAAGAAGAAGGTGGGTCATATCTTCTTTTATGCTAAGAGTATGTGATAATTTTAATTCATGTATGAAAGACCAAGAAACAAGCACATATAAATATTCAAGAAACAAGGTATGTTAGTTTAGTATGTGGATTCTTATTCATAATGCATTCCTACTAAAATCAATGCAAGTCTTTTGAAGTATTCTTCTTCTTTGTTCAGGAAAATAGTGAAGTAGTTGATCGAATGGATTTATGGAATATTTAAATCTATTCTACGAATGAAATATTCTATGGTATGTGGAGGGGGACTTTATATAATAGCCACAATGTACGAGAAGTGAGGAGTAACTGGGGACTCTACAAAGGACATACAATAATTCAATGATTTTATGAACACCATAGGTCTGATGGACATGGGTTTCTCAGGAATAAAGTATATATGGTAAAACAATCGTAAATGCACCAACATACTTTGGAGCAGGATTGATTACTGCCTCCCAAATATTCAAGGATTAGATTCTTTCACTCTGGATATGGTTACACACATAACTAGATCACTATCTGATCATTCTCATTTACTAGTGGTTTTAAAGAAGGGAGAGATGAGGCACCATCAATTATTATACACCAATTGACATCAGATGATTTTTTTTATTCATTTGATAAAATATTATTGGGAGTGACTAGAGAGGGCCCTTTCTGGGGTGGGCCTGACAAAACATATTTATAGGTTAAAAAAGAACATCCAGGCATGGGTATCCAACAAAATAGATAATGATTCTATCTTGGAGGGACTTAAGGGTGACATTGAAAGGTTAGAGTAAAACCTTCAAGATAGATGGGATGATGATATATTATCCCTTCTTAAGGGCAAAAGAAAAATATTGGATGAGAAGCTGTTAAATATTGAGAGGTTTTGGAGATTTTAGTCGAGAGAATTTTGGTTAAAGGAGGGAAAACTATAAATTTTTTTCATGAATTATTTGAAGGGAAGAAGGTGATTAGGAGGATTAATTTAAAGCTTTAGGATGGGTCCATCAAAATAGATGTGGATGTGGAAAAGAGGATGGATCTAGAAAAATTCGAAGGACTTATGGAAGGGATAAGAATCCCTATGGTTGTAGTTATTAATAGTTCAATTAGGGAATATACCTTTATGGATTGTATTCCATGACTTTTGGAGAGTAGAGACAATGAATGTTCGATTGATGTTTCTAAAGAGGAGGTCATCTAGAATTCTGTTCTCAATCTCAAACAAGAATGTGAACCTAGCCCTAACAGTTTTCCAAGATCATGGTAGACGGATTCCTGAGATACTGTGATGGTTAAAGTTGTAGAAGGGGTGCATGACTTATTCAAGCATGATATGATTAATAGAGTTTCTTGTGCTTCCAGGTATTTTCTAATTCCTAAAGTGGAAGACCCAAATTCCCTTAATAAGTACAGGTAGATCTATTTTTTCAATTTTATTCTATAAAATTATTACCAACCTCATTCCTAGAAGGCTTAAAAATTTCATTCCATGAATTATATATGAGGATAAACATGGTTTTGTGAAAGGAAGAAGTATTCAGGGGGAAATTGGAATTTCAAAGGAAATGGTCCAATGTGATTATCCAATTTGAAATGGATAAATATTAAAACATTATTGTATAGGGATTCACTATTCTGGTTATTAGGAGTTTTTTCTTCTATGAATGGTTCTGGGATTTATACTACATAAGTTACTCTTTGCCATGGATTATCATATCTTCAATGAGTAAAAGTTTTGGATTCTTCAAAACCATTAATGGTGTCTGAAAAGGTTACCCATTATCTCCAAACCTCTTCATCTTTTCTTAGGTGTCAATAATAAAAAATGTGAATAAAATTATAGAATAATGGGGTATGTTAACTTATATAAATATGTATGGGAGTGGGGTTATTAATCACTTAATGTTCATAGATAATATGTTATATTTTATAAATGGTAGATAATGTTTAATCAGTGGATTCATGAAAATCCTGTGAACATATGGTAATTTTAGAATCCAATGTTTAAATAAAAGTAAATGAAATGTTTTTATTTCTAATAAATGTTTGGGAAGACATAACTGTAAAATTTAGGGAAAAATATCCATGAAAAGGAAACAAATTCCAATGATATATCTCATAGCTCCCATTTAAAATAGAAGAGTTAAGAAGTCTATCTCTGATGATATTCTAAACAAGATCATAGGAAGGATTAGAAACTAGAATAATAAATTCTTATCATTTAGAGGAAGGGTTAACATGATCAATAGTGCACTAACCTCTATTCCAATGGAGTTTCTATCTATTTTTAGTCCCCTAAAGGGAATGATCACTAAGATGGAAAATGTCATGTGTACAAGCCTAGGAGATTTTAACCAAGTGGGATGATTCCATTGGGTTTCATGGGAATACCTAAAAAACCAATTGACGAGGGTGGTGTCAGCCTCCATAGTATAATCAAAACCAAGAACACCATGCTGGCACAATTTACATGGGGTGCTATTGAAGGGAATTCACTATGGAAAAAATTATAAGAGACCATTACAAGGGAAGATGGGAGATCTAAGAATGAAAAATGAGGAGACTCAAAATTATATCATGATGCATGATGAACCACATGAAGGATTTTCTCTATAATATTTATTGGATTATGGGGTATAGTGATATCAATATTTGGAATTCGAACTAGGTAAATGAGAGGATATTCTTTCTAGGGTGTCCAACTCTAACCATCTACTTCAAATATAAAATTTGATATCTAACCTTGATGGGTTCTATCCTCACTCAGGAACATAAAGTAGTTTATGAGTACATGAGGTTAGTTGATGAACCAGAAATATGCATTTTTATGGGCGACGATTCAGGTAGTTTCAACAATAGAGACTTCAAGAAAATGGTTCATGTAGGATGTGGAATAGATTAATGGCCAAAAAACCTATTTTGTAATTATATTCAAACCGAAATGAATTTTATTTTATAGAGGTTGAGAAATAGGCACTTTCAATAGATAAGAACGTGAAAAAAAAGTGGTACCTATAGAAATATGATTTCTATGTTGTGCGTGGACGGTGTTGGAATCTTTATGGAATCAATTTTTCCAAGGAAAAAGGGTGGAATGAATATGGGATTATATTAAAAAATTTATAGAAATTGTAATTCTAGTGGATTCTATATTGGAGGTCCTCATGGTCAAGTTTCATGGAGCTAGGCATCAAGGGTTAGAGGGTAAGATTCACGATAGGGTATCGGTGGATTGGTTATGGAGTATTTTGGAAGAAAAAAACAAGTATAGAGAGGGAAACAATTCTCTTTAATCTTACATTAGGTCCAGTTGGGGATGATCTTAAAAGAAAGGGTGAATTATTCTATCCTTAGAAGGTTTTTACCTAGGCACTGTACAAATATGGGAACCATTAATCATGCTCAGGAAAGATGGATTATATTTATCCCTATAGTGATGGGTCTAAATCTAAATGTATAGAGATCATGTATTACTAGGGATATGAGGGGTGGGGGTGGTGATAGATTACAGTGGTTCGATGGTTCTGGGGTATAGATAATTCTATGGACTAGGTAACTCCATTGGAAAAGAGGCTAGATATATTCATACTAGTCTCATGTTGTGTGAACATGATCATTTGTAGATTACAAATGTTTAATCTGACTGGGCAGTGTTGGTTGGGTAACTCAAATTGAAGGAGAATCCACCCCAGGATTTGGCTTATTTCCTCAGGAATTGTAAAATGATAATCAATCTGGGTAGTCATGTTTGGTTATCTTCATCAATAGGGGATAGTTTGGTTATCTTCATCAATTTTGAACCCCATGAGTTGGGAAAACTTTTTATTATACAATTTTATGAAATTTTCAAGATTAAAAAAATGATTTCCAATCATTGGTTATTTTCAAATAGAGGATTTTTCAATATTATTGAATTTTTTATTTTAAATTTTATCAAAAGAAAAGCATATTTTAAAAACATTTTGAAACAAATGCTTGAATGTTATTTCAAAATTATTTTCATATGTGTAAACTTAATGAATAGTATGATTTACTATGGATATATTCTATTCATACCATCCACCACATTACTTTGGATTTCTTATGATCACGTTGTTTTAGTTATTGGATGGGGAAAATATTAAGATTTTATATACTAGTTTTTCAATATGAATATTATAGTTGATTATTTATTTTACTATTTTTAATGTATTTCATATAATTAATTCATTTGACTTTGTATGAAAAGGTTTTTTACCATCATATCCCATCGATGCATCGATTTGCATCATGATACAAACTAGTTTGTATTTTCTATATGAATTTCCAATTTATGTATGATGTCATGGCATGTGGCCTTGATTTTGAGATTATGATGACCAAGATTATATAATCTATCATTGTGAAATTAGTTATAATTCTTCATGTGATTATTTATATTATTATTCCACCCATGTATATATTTTCATTTTATGATATCAGTATATAGAATATTTGATTATTATGAATCTATATAATATTATTTATACTTTATTTATTATATAATAGCTTCTGTTATATGCTTTCCCTTACTAAACATATGAGATCACATTTTTTATGTGTCTCTTTCCTCATGACACTATGAATGGATATGTGAATGATTTAAGGTATATACTAGAAAAAATAATAATACTTTCACTATATTTTTTTAAAAATTTTATTTCATGTTATCGAATGTAATGTGATAATCATGTATGAATCTTGACTCCCAAGACTACTAAACTATTATATCATTTAGGATGTGATGTATTATATCTTGTACCAATGTTATAAGATAACCAATGACTCTGGGTTACTAGATTATATGTGATATAGTTGGTATCAAAGGAAGTCTAGAATACACTTTTTGAACTACATATAGGAATAAATATATTAGAGAAAATAACCCTTTGAAAGAATTTTGTGATAAGTGTAAGTATAAGATAATATCATGATGTTTTAGTAATGTAGAGAATGTATGGTTTCATAGTAATTACATCCTTATAGGGATAATGACAAGTAGATGTGTATATGGAGAAAATTAACCTAGGGGTGAACACACTAAAAAATTAAGGTTGAGTATCAAAAAGATCTTTACTCAATGCGAGATGAGTGGGCCTAATAATGAAAATTGGGTTAGACACTCCTGAAAGATATGTTTTATTCCCAAAATTCATACATTGTTGTGATAGATTGGATTTTTTGGATTTTAAGTTATTACAAAAGATTCTAATTTTATGATTTTTTGATTAGTTAAACATAAATTTTCAATTAATGTTATGTTTTAAACAAGATCTATATTTGTACAATATGTTTTAAAATACATAATTCCTTGAGATATTCTTGTGTATTCCATTGTTTAGAAATGGTTCCTAAATGATGGAATAGAAAATATATCAATACACATAATCATTTAGGGATTTATTTATTAGAAAAGAAAATTAATCTTGAGTTGGAGATGAAGAAATTATAACTATATTGGGACAATTGACTCTGGTTATGACCAATAATAATTCTCATATGGATCATCCTACTAATCCAACACATGATGAAAATTTTTGAGAGCACTTAATACAATATAAGACTTCATAATTCAATGGGTCTACTAATAAATTAGTAATTGAGAAATGGATCAAGTCCCCAGAGAATATATTTTTTCGCTTTGGGAAGTAGTGAAATATATAAATTTATATTGTAAATTAATTGTCATAAATTAAATGATGATCAATAGTCATCACTGATCTCAAACACTGAGGTTTTAGAGGAAATAAATATTATGGAGTGGAGTAATTTCAAATTATATATTCATTTAAAAATAAATTCCCCATGAACAATGATCTAATATGGAGATGAAATTCCTCAACCTAAGGAAACAAGGAAAGAGAAAATATTTAGAAATATAAATCTAACTTTAGTGATTAGGAACTATTGATGTAAATTATATAAATTATATATGAAGTAAGATATATCAATTATTTTGTGGGATAAATTATCTCCTTTGAAGGGAATTGGCATTTGATATATTTTTAATATATGAGAAAATAATATCAGGTTCTATCAAGGAAGAGAAATTACTTTCCATGTGTTTTATTTTCTAGGGAAAATAATAAAATAATTAGGTGAATGAACACTATAAAAAACAAATACAGAAAATAGAAGAAGGTAAGGGTGAAATTTTGAATATATAACAAATTAGGAAACAAAAAACATAGAAGATACTTGATGATAATGAGATTTTTCTTCAAGTGTATAGAATAATACCTCTAATATTATGATTAGAAGGAGAATAAAAAGGATACCCATATACAATGCTTCAACTATAATTAGATTAGAAATTATTAAAATGGATTAACTAAGTTTTAAAGAAATTTTCTTCAGAAAAGGATAAAGGATAAAGACCAATATTACATTATTATTACTACTCAGGTTGAATTTCCTAAATATGTGGTGGTAGGTATGGTGGTCATAACATCAAATTTATCTAATGCTTTATTTTATTCTAAAGCTTCACTCTCTTGTATATTTTCCAAGTTTTTAAGGAAAATTATTTATTTCCCTAACACCCTAAGAAGGTAGTGTTCAATAAAGACTCGTAGTGTAAATATTTTTTTAATATGGACATGTCAGTCAGTTCCTATTATATCATATAAACATACCCTCTTTGAAAACATGATTATTATACCTATGGTTGACTTTGATACAATTCATGGTGTAGATTAAATTTAATATTATCATGGAAAAATTTATTGTTAGTATAAAGAGATTACAGCTCATGATGAAGATATGGAATTCCATGTCTTCATTGGAGAGACTATATTAACGAAATTATGTTTGGATCTTCCTCTAGAATCTATCCTTAATGAAATTTTTAGAGGAGAAGAGTATACACAACTGATGAATGTGAAGGGAATCCTTAGAATAGAGCACATGCTTATTTTATTGGAATAAATTGGTGTGTTTTTAAAATAACTACATGGACAACCACCAAATCATGAATTTTATTTTTCCATTGATCTTACACCAAATGAAAACCTATGTTAAGACTCCCTACAGGATGGACATAGTGGAATTAGAGGAAATAAAGAAACAACTACTAGATTTGTTTGATAAAGATTTATATTCCCTAGTGTTTCACAATGGGGATCCCATATTCTTTTCTTAATAATAAAGGTGGGTCTATGAGGCTATGCATCGATTATAGGTAAATCAATGATATTACTATAAATAACTAGTATCCCATGATCCACATTGATCACTTTTTGATCAAATAAATGTAGCTAAACATTATTCAAAGATCAATCTTCGTTCTGGGTATCACCAACTATATGTAAAGAAGGAAAATATTCCAAATATAGAAATTTTTATGAGGTATGGACATTATGAATTTATATTATTTCCCTATGGATCGACTAGTTCACCCTACATCTTTATAGATCAGATTAATAGAGTATTTAATAATTTTCATTATATTTTTTTTGTATTTTTTGATGATATCTTAACATAATATCCAACATATGATGAGATTAAGATTAATTTTTGACACTTTATAAAGGTTCTTAGAGAAATTTTTTTATATTAATAATTAAGGAAATGAGAATTATGGCTTCATGAAGTTTATTTTCTCAACAAAATTGTGTCAAACGATGGAATATCAGTTGATCCTTCAAATAAAAAGGCAGGGATAAAATGAACAATTACAAAAAATATAACTGAGGTATACAATTTTCATATATTATAAGGATACTGTCAAAACAAATTTAAAAAATTATCTTAATTATATAAATTTCTAACCAATTTTAAACATTAAGAGGGTATGTTTATATGATCATAAGAATGTAAATAAATTTTATTATAAATAAAGTAGAGATTGGTCAATTCACCTTTATTGAATATATCATTAGAAAGGGACGAATTTGTGATATATATTGATGAATGAATGAAGGGAATTGGATGTTCTCTTATGAATAATGAGAGAGTTTTCTACAATTAATAAAGGCAGTGAAAGATCCATGAATTTAATTTTTTATCCCCTGATCTTGAGTTTATACCCGTAATATTTACATTGAACATATGAATGCATTTCCATTATAGTGAATGTTATGAAATATATACAGATCAACAGAATCTTGAAATAAATATTCTCATAAAATATCATCATGAGTCAAATTTGTTGTTAATAACTAATAAAGGATTATGATTGTTTCATACACCACTACCAAGGTAAGAAAAATAAAGTGGTTGATGCATTGAGTAGGGAAGATCATGTTGTTTTGACTAAAATGAGGATTGTAAAAGATCTTATATTCATATATTTTGTAATGTTGGATATGATAATCATTAAAAAATGGGAAAGATCAAATCTATTACATATGATTTCCAAACAATCCTTATTTGAGAAAATTAAAAGTTCTAAGCTTAATGAAATTAATATTCAAAATAAAATCAAACTTTTTAATGATGGGAATTTAGAAAACATCAAATATGAAGATGGTATATTGATATTTAGAAAGAGGATATATATTTCATATATTCCTAATCTTATAAGAGAATAATTAGTTGAAGTTCATAGATAGAATTTTCATATATACCATAGTAATAGTAAGATGTAACCGTATTTGAAGGAACATTTTTGGTGGGATAATATGAAATGGGAAATTATAGACTATATATCCATATTTTTATTTTTTCAATAGGTAATGGATAAGAGAAAACATCCTATAAGATTCATTAAACCCATAACAATTACTATGTGGAAATGGGATGGTATTTCTTTTTAATTTATCACTATATTTCCAAATAATACTAGAAATAATGATTTGACTTGGAATGTTCTTTATCACCTTACTATATATACACATTTCCTCAATATCGGAGAAGATCATACTCTTGCGTAACTCACCTGACACTATATTAATAAATATGTGTGACTTCATTATGTACTTATTTTGATTGTATCCAACCAGGATCCTCTATTTATAATGAAATTCTAGAAGATTATTCAAAAGGCTCTTGACACCAAGCTATATTTGAGCACCAATTATCATCCTCAAACTGATGGGAAGTCTAAAAGAACTATTTTGACATTATATGATATGATAATTTCATGTTCAATTGACATTCAAGGTATGTTGGATCCTTATTTACCCTCATTGGAATTTTCATATATTTGCAATTTCTATTGAATAATTCAAATCGAACCATAGGAATAATTATACGGAAAATGGTTTTATAGTCCAACTGGTTGGGATGAATTTGGTGAAATAAAGATTTTAGGCTCAGACATTATTGAGGAGAAAATTGTGAATGTAAATACTATTTAGAATCATAATAAGGTAACTCAGAGTAGGGGGAATGTTATGTCAATAATTTAATGAAGGATTTGGAATTTCAATAGGTATATCATGTTTTCACGAAGGAATATCCATGGAGAGGTTTTATAAGATTTGATAATAAATGGAAATAAAGTCCTAGATACATCGGTATTTTTGTAATTCTAGAAAGAATTGGAGCTCTAGCTCTCATTTGAAAATCACACATAGGATCTTTGAAGTTCATGATGTGTTCCATAGTAAATTATTAATGAATTATATTCCTTACCAAATACATGTTCTCAAATCTAATGAAATATAATTGAAACATGATTTTTCTTACTGTGAAGAGCCTATCATGATTTTCAACACTAAGAAACAATTTTTGAGGAATATAATGACTCTAATAGTAAAGGTACTTTGGAAAAATCACGAGATAAAAAACTCAATATAGAAAACTAAATAAGTTATGAAGAATAACTACCCACATCTACTGATGAGGTGAAATTATGAAAATTTCAAGGATGAAATTTTTGAAAGAGAGAATAATTCAACTCCCATGCTTCAATTATAATAAGTATGCTTTTCTTTTTAGATAAACAATAACATAATGCACATAATTATATTCAATAATATGATTTAAACCTCAATTACCAAATTTTATAAATTTAATTTTATGAAATAAATTTCAATTTTTAATTCATAATCTCAAAATTATCTTAGAGTGAATTTTTGAGATTTTTCAGAAATAGATAATTTTTATGTTAATATTGAAAATTATGATTTTACAAAAAAGGCAGTTTTATGAAATTATAATGAAATAAGAATATGTTTCATGTTTATGAAAAAAAATTTATAGAAAAAATATATATTTATGAAGTAAAAAAATGTAGATAAATAGTAAAACTAGTAAAATTTTGTTACCACTATTAATGTTAAAAGGGTTTACCCTAGGGGTGGGGGGTAACTATGTTATAAGGGTAAAAATGTTAACTAAACTTGTATAAATAATATTTTTTTGAAAATATTTATACATTATCTTATATTTTAATAATATAACACTTTTCCAATATCATAAGAAATTGACTATATTATTTATATCATTTAAGAAATTCCATGTGTGTCCTTCCCTCACTTATAAAAGGGAACTTCCTCTCCTCCCTTATTAAAAAAAAGTATACCATTTATCTCTACCATACTATTACCAAAAACCATACTAGATTCATTCCATTAATTATTGATCTTATTTTATTCACCTAAGACCATTCTAATAAGTATTAAGTTGTAATCCAAAGGAGGTCTTATAAAGAATAGGAAATAATCTTTAATGGCTCTTTCAAGGTTTCTATTTTATTATATATACTATAAATATGTTTAATCCAACATAAAATAATGAATTTAGTATCATAAATATGGTGATATTTTATTTTTATTATGATCAAACCATTTTACACCTATTTTCCATCAAATAAGAAATAAAATTATTGCCTATGTGTATGTGAAGACAACCACCTCTACATAGCAATGATATTACTTTTCGAACACTTCCTCTCATGATTGGTTTTATTGATATATCCTGAATAAATATATATTCTATTTATTATTCAATCATGATTTTTTAATTATAAAATATGCTCTAATTTATTTTAATTTTTCTCAGTATAAAATAGTAGTATCATTCATGCTTATGTAAAGACTGCCGTCTCCGTGAGTGATATATTTCATTTTCAATGTACACTTTTTATAGATGGTTATAAAATTTTAGATATTTAATATATATTATTTATTACATGAAAATTATTATAAATATTTTATATTAATATTATAATTTATAATTTTGTTACTCATTTGGTCTTTATAACATGCTCTTTCTTAGGTCAGTTTTACCACCTACCTGAGTGATGTTATATTGTTTATGAGAAGAAATATTAAGGAATGTTTAATATTGGTGATATTATGAAATGTTTATATATAAATTACATGATTAAAACTCTATAGATTTTTTAACCATGATCAATGTGAATGTTCTAGAACTACTAAACCGAAACAAGCAGAAAAAATGAAACAATTATCACCCGAAAAAGTGATTTTAATAAAACGTTTTTAATAAATGGGTGATAAAATTTTATAAGTTTACCATATATGATATTATATGTATGAATATAGTCATTTAATAAAATTATAATAAATTTAATTTTATTATGAGGAGGTTAAAATCACTTACAATGCATATCTGACTTTAGGTATGGGTTTATTCCATAATGTCATTTTTATTCAGGATTGTTTATGATAAAACTTATATTAAATTAAATTATCAGATATTTATATTTAAAAATAAACCTATTTTATTATAATATAAATAACTATTTATTTTACATGTTTTACTTTCATTTTACATCTTTGGTTCTTAAAATGTTAGAGACATGTTTTTATGGAAAACTTACCTTTTTTCTTCTTTTAGTCAGGAATATTTCTCCTCCATATCTATTTTCTCTATAATGATTTCAATAATGTTTTTACTATTATACAATAATGTTTAAATATATTTTAAAATATATTTTACATTATTTATAAATGTTTAAAATGAATCTTCTTATTATTTTCTGAATGTGGTACTTGGAATTTTTACCAAAAGTGTGAAAGGATTCAATATTTTAACATTTACCAAATAGATGGTTTCTTTCAAACTATTATAAAAACTATTTTATTTTTATTTTACATCAAAATATTCAATGTTTATTTTCATAAGAATTAATTTTCTTAATATTCTAGAAATTTTTATTTTAAATGTTATCAAAAGAAAAGGATATTTTCTCACATTTTTAAATAAAGATTTGAATGTTCTTTTAAAACAATTTTCATCTTTGTCAGTATCCATTGAATAATATTATGATTTATTGGGGATATATTTTAATGATTCCATCTACTATATTACTATGTATGTATTGTGATCATGTTGTTTTTATTATTAATTGAGGAAAATATTAAAATTTTGTATGCTAGTTTTTCTATATGAATATTTATTTTGATTATCTATTGATTTTTTATTAATTTTATTTCATGTGATGAATCAATATAACTTAGTAAGTGATACTATTATTCTATTTTCACTCCTCGGTGCTTCAGTAGGTCTCATAAAACTAGACAGTTTGGGTATTTGGTATACTCCTTACATATTTATGTATAATTTATTTACATATGTCCTTTACAGTAATATTATGATATTTTAAATTATGAATTATATCATTATGAAATTAGTTATTGTCATCCATGTGATTTTTTATTTTGTTATTTTATCCAAGGATATATTCTACTTTTATTATATTTTTTATATGGAATATTTCATTATAGTTTATATTTTTCATATTATTAATTGTACATTTATTCTATAATAGCTTATATTATATGCATTCCCTTACTAGGCATCTGACATCATCTTTTTATTATGTTTTATTTTCCAAAGGATACCAATAAGGTATATATCAACAATATTTGGGATATATTATAATAAATAAGAATTTTATCACTTTAATTGTAAGTTTTATTTCATGTTTTCAAATATAATGAGAGAATCATATTTGTATCTTGTCTCCCAAGACTACTAAAATATTCAATTATTTAGGATACAATATCTTGTATCTTGTGCCAATGTTGTATGATAACTACTAGCCCTGATTTAAAAAATTTATAGTATAATAATTGAAAATTATTTTAATATATCAACGAACATGATAGTTATTTAACTTTTATTCGAGAATGAAAATTATCTCATAGAGCTTTGATCATGTATTTCATTATATATAAATTTGTAAAGAGATGTGTACATCAATGAAAGATCAGTGGAGGAATATTTTTTATGAATAATGGATTCAATTTCGTTACATAGGTGGGATTCATTTATGAAAATTACACTTTAGACCTCAAATAGATGAAAGATTTTAAATTAAACCACATGCGACACATATGACTTAATGAATGTGTCACAAATATAATAAATATTTTATCACTCTTAAAATATAAATTGTGTTATATGAAAATATTCATGCCATTACCTTGATCTGTCTCTGCCAAAAACATTTAAAAAATCATAGATAAAATATTCATTCATTAAATTTTATTCCTCATATTCATATAAAACCTTTTAATAGATTACGAAGATAAATTAACTTCTTATTATTCTAAATTTAAATAATACTGAATTTATATATTTCATGAATCTATTCAAACTCAGACTTATCCCCATCCTTTATGTGGGGCCCACCATGCCCTAAACTCAAATTCAATTAAATTGTGTAATCATCTTGATACTATTAGTGTATAACCCTCTAAAACCTTTTCTCAATTGTAATGAGTGGTACTCGTAGACTCGGAGTGGATTCTAGAAGCACATAATGACTCAAAGGAGATCATGTTTAGTTATAACAATGAAACCATTTTCTATGATCACACACCATGTAATATAATTTCTTTAACATGTGATATCTCATAAAGTAGGTGCATAACTTGTTCCATCATCCTCACTTTCTTTATTTATTATTATATAAAATTACTTGATGAAATTACCTTCTTTTACCATAGTCATGGATTGATTGAAGGTACTACCATCCTGGTCAACTTGGATCTAGATATATCTTCCTCTAATCAGAAGTGATAATTACCATCATTGTCATTCGACCAAATTCCATAACACCCACGATATACCCAATAAAATATACCTTACCACAACAATAAATTTCACAGTTTTAAATATTCATCAAACATGAGATCAAATGGAATGCATTGATAATGATTTCAATTCAAGAGACCAACGTACATGATCGTAGATAGGAAGTATCCATGACACCGATAACATATGGTTTTACTATTATCATACCAACCCCACGATCTCATGTACTCAAGATCACCATGTGAAAACTTCATGAGAAGAAGTTTTTGTGATTACGATCCCCTAACACCTAATAGAAAAATGTAATTTTCTTTCCTTCCAGTGTGATGTATCATGACCAAAGGACTTTTATCTATGATTACAATCATAGTATCTCAAGGTTCTCATTATAGATAGTAACTGTTATAACTTTTTCATATGACATGCATTCTAAGTAAGTTACCATACATATAGAAATAACATAATAAATGTTAACATTATGACAATGAAAATACATTTATATATAAAACTTCATAAATGTAATGGTAATTAGTGTACCTACGGGTGTTAGGTAAAGGGAACACACTTTCAGAATCAACCCATGTAAATGCGTGATCTATCTTTAAGAATTAAATGTTCAAAGTTTAATGAAGAAGTTTTTATATCATGAAAATTGAGTTGTCCATCTTCTATATTATTTATATAATTATTGATGATGATCATTAAGTAATGAACAATGTCTCTAACCTCTAAAAGCAATCCACTGAACAAGGTAACCATGATCATATCTCGAGTATTCATATAACATTCAATGGGTCTTAACACCTTCACCATAGTGATGAATGAAATATTGTCATAAGAGTTTTTTGGAAAATATTTTATCAAATTGATGATCACATCCAAATTATAGTCACTAATGAATTAGCAAACTAATTTCCATTTGTAAGCCACCTTGACCCTCCTTCTTAATTAAAGACCATGTTGGCCACACTAGGTGCATCCAATGCCACCCATATCTTGTTGGTGAATTCATTTAACTCATTAAATGAACTTATTCAAAAACTACTACCTAATAATAATGGATTAGAATACAAAGTAAACCATTTTTTTGTTTTATGTATCACATGCATGCAATCAGAGTGTATATAAAAAACTATAATGTATCATGTGATACATGCACTAGGAACCATGATGCCTACTTTTATGACATTTAAATATCATAAGATGAAATATAAATATCGCAAATATAGTACCTTATGATTCAAATAAATTAAAAAATATGACTTACTTGGATTTATGTTTATATTCAACAATCCCCCACTTAAAATTAAATAACATAAGTAGTTAATGAATAACATTACAATTCTTTAGGAATATATCTAAAAAATCCATTTGGATGAGGTTTTATTGAACTCTATCTATTTTTAGAATATATACTTTGTCTAAAACATAATCTATATCCCAAGGCATAATTGTGTGACCTTTTGTTCCTTAGTAGTGTTGAAAAAATATAAAATGTTTATTTTATAAATGTAGGAAAAGAGAATCCTCAAGTAAAGCATTAATACTTCTCAAGCTACTAAGGGTTCGGGTGAGATCTATATCAAATATACCCATATATCTATACCAACATTTCAACAAAAAAGATGTATCATATAAATTATATGTACACCTATATAATCCCTTTTCCCATGTCATTTAGTAGACATGTAATAATGTCAATATGATTTAGGATATCTCATATTTTCTTGATTCTTTGAATAAGAGTATTGAATTTAATGAATAATTCACATTTCATTCAACTAATAGATGAGCACAACACATGTACCTAATCCAAGTAGTTAAAATCATGACATGTGGTTGAACTAAGTATGGACATGAATTTTTCAAATATAATTCAATTAAAGGAAATATGTATTACTCATCATATAATTGAAAAAAACCCATCTTGGTTGCACTCAAACCAAGGACATGATAATCAAAATACCCTACCATACTCTAATTATAAAATTATATTTTAAATTGTTTATGAAAGGATAAAATAATGAATTTCTTCATGCTATATTTCTTACCAACATTAGGTAGTGGGGATTGATAATAAGTATACACCCATAAGTATATCAATGATTTTGTGACATTATATCAGATATAATTTTTCAGGTTAGTTCAAGTAATAATATTATACTTAATAGCTCATGAATATAATATTATTACCTCATATACAACCATTTTTAAGGAGTGCAATTTTCTATTCATGATAATATTAACATATAATCACAACTGATTATACTCCACGATGATAATCTACTGGGTACAAAGCAATGCTAAAATTTGAATCGATATTATCATTTGACTATTCATGTAATGTATAACATAACACACATAAATAAATGATTAATGGTGGTTTAATTTTTTTTTATAAAAACATAATAAATTTATAACCATTGAAACCAATATCTTTTGTGTTTAACACCAAGAGATTCTATATGACACTCAATTCATTACTGTGGTAATGGTTACATTAGCGGATATGATACATTGTCATATGTTGCCACCCAATAAATCTTTATATCACCATTATCAATTATTTCTCCTATGATATGGTATTTTGGAAGTATTGTTTTAGTATTTTGATGATACTAGTGAAAATTTTACTTTTTTCTCCGATGTCTTTAATTGAGAAGAATTTACCTAGTCACATCATCATAGAGTAAAGTATCATGATGTAATTGATGATAAGTAGTATGTCATCCATATATAATATTATAAATACTAAAATTATCTTTCTAATCCTCTTATATAAACTATTATCATCCATGTGTTTGATGAATCAAAAATCTCTGATCACATTATCAAACTAGTTATTATAACTTCAAGAATCATTCTATAATAGAAATAGACTTTTCAAGCTTTCATACCTTAGAAGTCTCATTTGGTACTTCAAAACATTCAGGTAATATAATATACACATCCTTTACTAAAATCACATTAACTAAAATAATTTTGACATCCATTTTATATATCTAATAATCAAAATAAGCTTCTATGCAAATAATTATCCTAATAGAAATTATAATTTCAAATGGTGAAATTTTTTATTCATAGTTAATAAAATATATTTTCTTGTAAAATTTTAAAAAAATATTCTTTATTGGTAGATAATTTTCTATCCATGACATTTTTCTTTTAGGAAATCCACTTGCATTAATGGGTTCTACCCCTTCAGGTGCATCCACAAAGTTCCAAACATGGTTAGTGTACATGGAGACCATTTTGGGTTTTATTTATTTTAACAAGTTCTCAAAATAAGAAATATAAATGGTCCCTAGTAGGTGGTAGGGTCTCCATTTATTAAGGTTACCTCATCATCATGAACTATATTAAATAAATACATCAAATTTTTTTCAAAAATCATAACCTTCCTTTAAGTTACTTTGGTAGATTTATTTAGTTATTATTCAAAATACTATTTATGATACATGATCAATATATATGTCATGAACACCTACTGTTTGTTAGTTTTCAACATCTCCATATTAAAAATTCCACACATTGATTACATTATTGATTGCTCTTATGAAATCTATAATCTAATGCCAAAAATAATTTTTTCTCAACATGATTATATAAATAATATCGCTTAATGTCTTTATAATAACCAATAAATAATAATTTATCATAATTAGAGTAATTTTTATTAGAATTTAAATTTTTTATGAATGCTTCACGTAATTTCCATTATCACACCCCGACCATGCTTTATTTTCATTTAATTATTTCTGGTCTTTCTTTTTGAGTTGCGGTTTGAATTGGTTCTAGTTTAAAAGGGGTTTGGGATCTTATACAGGTGTGCGTTCATACGCGCGACCGTGCGTAGCGCCAAATCGTATTTTGGACGATGTTTTATTATTAAATGTGTTTTATTTTGGGTGCACGACCTTATGCCCGACCATGCACTTTTCCAGACCAAACGTGAGTTTTTGCGTTTTGATGGTACATGAGTGTTTTGGACGGGTAGTGTCAGGCGCGTGGGTGAGGAACAGGTGAAGCCGCGTGGCTTCGTTAGTTGTTCGTGAACACTGCCCGGTACGTGGTTAATTAATTAAGTAGCAGGGTAAACATTGAAGTGTTCATAAAATAAAATAACAAACAAATAAAGTGAGATTATTTAAAAGTTGTCTTAATAATAATAATAATATTGTTGGGATTTTAATTATTTCAATTGATTCATTAATTTGGTTATGAATGTTGAACAAATTTATATTTATAGAATTATTAACTTATTATTATTATTATTATTATAATTTTTTTTAGAACGGATTGAGTTTTCCTTTTTATCCTCTTTTTATTTTCTTTATTTTCATTTTTATTTTGTTTTATTTTATTTCATTTTTACTTTTTTCCCCATCTTTTCTTCCCTCCCTCTTCTGCCGTGGTGGGGTCGCGCATCACCCTTTCTTCCCCATTTCTCCCTTGCAGCATTCATCTCCTGCAAACCCTAGCCGCCCCATTCCTCTCACGCCTTCCGGCAAGCCTCCCTCCTCTCCGGCGAACCATGGTGGTGTGATGCCCTCACCCCTGAGCTCCCTCCGCGCGCGCCCTGTTTCTCTCCCATCGTGGTGCCTCTCTTCCAGCGTGGACCATTCCTTTCACCCCTCCTCTAACCCTAGGCCGACACATCCCTTCCATCCCCTCGCTTCGGTGCCTGCCATTCCCATTTCTCCCTCCGCCAACACCCTCTCTTCCTCTCAGACGACCGCACGCCGCCCCTGCCTTACATCACTTCTCCTCCTCTCCCTCGCGGCAGACCAGCGCCTCCCCCTCCGGCTCACCTCGTGCTGCCCCTACTAGCGGCGTCCAAAACTTCCTCACCGTCTGTAAGCTTCCGCAGCCTCCGACCACAAGGACCCACACCTCCTCTTCCTCCCAACCCGATTTTCCGGTGCTGCACAACCCGGCAGCTTTCTTCAAGCTTTGGACAGCTCTTCGCACCCTTGCCGAAGGTGTGTTCTTCTTTATTTTGTTGTTTCTTCATTTGGTAGGTTGTCAAGTTATGGGTTGGTGTTTCTTTGGATCAATTTTTGTGAAATTGTATTGATGTTTTGACGTTAGAGTTCATTTGAGTTGTTTGCGGCAAATTCGGGAACAATTGGAGATTTTCTTTGTTATTTGGGGTTTTCCGACGTCGAAGTAGGTGGTTCCGCTCTTGATTTTTAGCCAATTAATCAATTCGAAAGTTAATCTAATTTAGCTTTTATTTAATTAATATGTATTGTGCGAAGTTGATCTTTGATGTTAAATCTTTATTTTAACTTTTGGTAGCATATTTATATCAGGTATGGGTTTCCGCATATATGTGTTGTTTGAAAAATTAATTTTCTTATTTAATTAATTTAGTATACTCATTGATTATTTTCCTTGGTGCGAATATAGTTTCACTTAAGGTTTAATATGATTTAGATGTGTTTCGTAGTGTGTTCATTTAATATGAATGTTCTGATTTTGTGAAAAACCCATGCTGAGCTTTTCATAGTGTTTTATAAACTTTGCTGTGGGTTTATTATGTCGCCCAAGTGCTGCAAAGTCTGTCTTATCATGTTTTGGTGTTGCGTCATGGTGCGCTTGGTATTAGGAAGGATGTTTGAGGGCGTTGTTGGTATAAACCTTTAATGTGATATTTTAAATGCTTTATAAATTGTTTAAATGTTTAATTCCTTTATTAAATTATATGTATAGTGAATGGTCCCTTCCTCGGGGGTTCGAGTCGTCGGTAGTAAGGACCTCTGTATATGTATATGTATGAAAATGTATATTCATGGCGGTGAAGCGGTCTCGGGTTACCCTTGTCAAAAGCTGCGTGTCTTGAGGTAGGTCCCCTATGCCCTAATCTTTAATTAGAATTTCCATTTTTTCTTGGTGTTCTTTAAATTCATATTCTGCTTTTATATGAAATGCACATTCTATATATATGTGTGTATATACACAAATGGTCATGGTTTTTTTAAAAGTGGTTTCCTTAATGATTTTAGTGTGTAATAAGTATTTCCAATGGGTTTTTTTAGATTTAAACATGTTTTCTAGCTTGCTTTTAAAGATATAGTACATTGGTTGTTTAGTTGAACTTTCAAATGGTTTTGGAAACATAAGCATTGGGTGATTTTGTGTTCAAAAATGAAATGTGTTTATTTTAATTAATTAAGCTCGTCTGGCACTTTGAGAATGGTTTGCGAAAGTAAAACAAAACCCCTCTTAAGGCATGCCCCGTTGTTGTAGAAACATGATGTGTGTGTTAAGTGTGTGATTTGTGATATGTTCCTAATAAAGAGGCTTGTGCGAGGTTATGTGACATAAAAAGGGGGATGCGCTTAAGGAGGGAGAACGGTGGTGAGTGGTGAAATGGACTTTGGGTAAGAAAGTGTCATGTTCTTTATATGTTTTTGTTAAAGCCTCACCACCCTTTGAAATAGAGCACATGGGAAACCCTGGGTACCTATGTGGGAGACCAGGACTAGTACGTTAGATGACACGGCAGTGATTCGTCCCGGGTTGTCTAGCAGGATTGACGCAACAACACTAACTAAACATATGAATTTCTGAGGGTCGTGGCCATCTAAGCCACATTTTCTGAGGGTCGTGGCCATCTAAGCCACGTTTTCTGAGGGTCGTGGCCTTCTAAGCCACGTTTCACAGAGGTACGAGGTCTCTAGGTTCCCACTATTTTCTAGCTACCTATAGGGGCTACCCATGGCGCTCCTTTGTGACATGCTGCTAGCGATGTAACTTTATTTTCAGTTGTTTCATACTTACTGTCTCATTGTGAAAAACCCTATTTCAAACTAAACTGTATTTATTGCAATTTAAAAAGGTGAATGCACTATTTGAATCGATTTTGGAAATATGGTGGAATAGAAATTATTTTCATAAAAATGTCAACTTGTGATTTGGATTTGAAAAGGAAAAAAAACATTATTTTATTATTTCTTATTTTCAAACTAGCATAATTGGATTTCTTTTTAAAGGTAAGGGAATAGGGCATGGTTATTCCTTGGCTTTCCTACTGAGCATCTCGGTGCTCACGCCTACTTTAATTTTCAGTTTCATGTTATAGACTTGGATCGCTCTTCGAGCGAGCGTGGTTATAAGTTTTGTGGTGACCCATGGGGTCACTTGGAGGTATGCCTAGTTGCCTATCTTTATTTTTTATTTTTTTTCTTCCCGTTGTTAGTGTTTAATGGTTTTGTTCTGTTTATTTTTGTTTTATGTCTTTTATTTTCTGGGCTAAATTGTTCCCAACTGCATGTTTTGATGCCCGACACTAGTTGCCAGCCCGTGGGGATCGGGGACTCCCTTCGGGCCATGTCGCGGACCGGGTCAGATGACGCACTGGCCTGGTTCGTGACAAAATGGTATCAAAGGTAGTTTTGTTCTTGTTATTTGGGGTATTAGGTAGATCGGAGATAGGATTGTCGGTACTCAAGTGGTAGGTGCGGGACGAGCGTCGCGAACTCTTGCTCGTTCTGATCCTCGAGTAACCAGGGGCAGTCCGAGATCTAAGTTTTGGCTTTGGTCTTTGTGGATGGGGGATGAAAATATGAGTAAGCTGGTACTGCATGCGGTCTCACATGGAGTAGCGACCCCTGTGATGCCTGAGAGTGCTGTTCGACACTCCTAGTGGTTGGTTCTTACCTAGGACATGGTCTGCTAAACCATGTTGCCAGGTTAGACATGACCACTAGTCCTCCGCCCAGGTGTTTAATGTTTGTGATATCTTGCTCCAATTTTGGGATTGGCGCGAGATTGTTTTCCTTTAAAAAGGGAAGCGGACTTTGATGTTGCTCTTATTTGCAGTTGTCATGATATTTTTTGTGCGTTTCTCTTGGACCTTGTTTTTGGAATTTGGCGTTGATTTTTCAACGTTGAATTTCTAAAGGGATGTTTTGGGTCATCTGAAATTGAAATGGGCTGTTTTAGAAATGGAAATCATTCTTGAAATTTACCTTGAATTTTTGAAACGGGTTTGAAAAGAAGAAGGTATTTTCTGATATTCAGAATGTTTTGTTTTGAAAGCGGAGTATCCTTGTTTCTTTCCAGTGGTATTCCTATGGGTCCTCGCATGTGCATATAGACTTGATTAATGGACAGTTGGTGGATCGTGTGGATGGGTGCCTGAGTGGCACGGAAATGAATACTTGCGAGGCACCATGGAATATCAGTGGTGGTTGATTGATTTCTAAGGTTGCTTCTTGTTTCCTAGAAAGTGGGCATTTTCTTAAATGGGTTTTTGTGCACAAATGGTTTTGAAAATGGAAAAAAATGACATTGAATTTAGAGTAAAGATGGATTTTTTTAAATAGCTTTGGGGCTTATTGTGCAGGGCTTGGTTTTTCAAGTGAGTGTTTTCTTTGAAAATGAATTGATGTTCTAAATTGGAATTATTGGATTTGTTTCTGGAATGTTGGTGTTTGTTTTGTGATGTGTTTGGATTTATGGAAGGCTGTTTTGTGTTTCTTGTCTGGGTTATGCCCCTAGAAACGTTCCATGGGTTCTAGCAGGTCCCTCTCAGTTCTTGGCCCGACCCAGACTCTCAGTGGAGTGGCAGAGTTGGGTTTTGCTCGGTGGCGTCGACTGTTCATTGAAGTCGATGTCAGTTGGATGTCGTTGAGTGATTTGGGAAAGTTGGAAGTGTCTCTGGTATTGAAGGAACTTCAAATGTTGTGTGGATGTAAGATTTTCTCAAGTACGTCTGGTGGAGCGGGACTAAACTAGTGAATGGTGATCGTTCTGTTTTCGTTGCAAATGGGGACGTCATGAGCAATCCTCAAGACAAGCCTCATTCCATGATTGTACCTAAGGAAGTGAAGCTGAGAGAAATTGGTTGATCTCGTAGGTTCTCGACCAGTCAACATGCAGTGAAGGGGGTGTGTTGACGTTTCTGATGAGCTAGTTCCATGTGCCCCATAAGTAGTGTGGAATCGTCGGTCAAAAAAAAAGTACAAGTTGTTGGTCCTTATTATATTGTGGTAAGAGTAGGTCTCTCATTTGATGAAGAGTGTGAACCAAAGGGACTTGTTCGTGGAGTGCTCCTTCCATCAGTTCGTGTTGCGTGTCGGACAGACCGCTCAACCTCCTATCTCTAGTGTGGTCAGTTAGACACTCTAGGTCGTTCGCTGCAATTCTAAATTGGTATGTTAATAGAGTGTCCGTGCGAGACATGATGAGAAGTATGCAGGCTGATTTTCCAGCGGAGGAAGTTCCATTTAGAAGTGGTCAGCTTGTGACTGCGAGGCTGGAGATGCTTCAGACATCAGTGCCCCAGCCATAGGTCTCGGGGTGAAGCTTGCGCGCAGTCATGACTCGTCAAACGTGGGACGGGCTTGGTCCGACTTTAGTCCGCAATGTTGGGATGGGGAAAACATAAATTTCCCTATTGTGGTACCCTCTCCGAAGGCGTCATTCTTGTTGTCAGTGGAATGGAGCCCTTGTCTACTTGTCGTGGTCTTATTTTATGGGAGTTTCTCTTGGGCCTTAAAGAGGTTCGGAAAAACCCATATTTTTGTAAAGCTAGCGGGTGTGCTTCGGGAACCTTCTTGCAGTCGGAGATACTCATGTCTTGTGGAAACGTTGTGCGCCTGTCTGGTTCATCTTCTGGTTAGGGCTTTATGCTATCAATGCTATCTCACGTGGCAGAGTGTTGTCCACTGTAGGAATGATTAGTGCAGGTCGGCCCGTGTGGCGGGTTCATGATGAAGGGTTCAATCGGTATTGCTTAAAGTAAAATAGGAATTCCCATGTGGGTTTCGTGGTGTTAAGAATTTTTAAAATGGTGGGGAGACCCTGTGCGGGTCTTGTCGATGTCCCGTCTTGTGTTAGTTCAACATAGGGAACTCTGAGGGTCACTCTAGTGTTAGAGTTGTCTGGGTTTGGGAGTCGTTTTGGTTTGGAGAACAAATGTTTTCCGAGAACCCTAATATGGTGGGGAGACCACCATAAGATGAGCTTGTGGAAGGCTCTATTTTCAAAGTGCGCTTGGCGGAGCAACCCCTTGCTTCTGCTCCCCCCAACCTCGACCATGTTGTTTGGATAGCTTAAGTAGTGGGTCTCTTGATGAGCGTTCTTGGAGATCTCGAGTGGTACTGATGATCCCTACGTTAGGGGTCGGGGTGTTCCATGTTGTGGTTGTGTTTCAAGGTGAATTCCTTGTTGTTGGTCATTTTTCTTGGTGATTCTAGTTTTGAGATCTTTGATGTTTCAGGTCATCGACATTTTAAATGCTCGGTCTTTGGGTGATTGAGGTTTTGTTTTAAGCATATTCGTGGTCTCGCTTGGAACCCTTGGTTGACCTGGTATTTTGGGACTTTCTGGGGGCAGAAAGAGCCATGGTGGGGATAATTATCACACCCTGACCATGCTTTATTTTCATTTAATTATTTCTGGTCTTTCTTTTGAGTTGCGGTTTGAATTGGTTCTAGTTTAAAAGGGGTTTGGGATCTTATACAGGTGTGCGTCCGTACGCGCGACCGTGCGTAGCGCCAAATCGTATTTTGAACGATGTTTTATTATTAAATGTGTTTTCTTTTGGGTGCGTGACCTTGCGCCCGACCGTGCACTTTTCCAGACCCGAAATGAGTTTTTGCATTTTGATGGTACACGAGTGTTTTGGCTTGGTAGTGTCAGGCGCGCGGGCGAGGAACGAGCGAAGCCGTGTGGCTTCGTCAGTTGTTCGTGTTCTCTACCCGGTACGTGGTTAATTAATTAAGTAACAGGGTAAACATTGAAGTGTTCATAAAATAAAATAACGAAAAAATAAAGTGAGATTATTTAAAAGTTGTCTTAATAATAATAATAATAATAATAATAATATTGTTGGGATTGTAATTATTTCAATTGATTCTTTAATTTGGTTATTGATGTTGAACAAATTTATATTTATAGAATTATTAACTTATTATTATTATTATTATTATTATTATTATTATTTTCATTTAGAACGGATTGAGTTTTCCTTTTCATCCTCTTTTTATTTTCTTTATTTTCATTTTTATTTTGTTTTATTTTATTTCATTTTTACTTTTTTCCCATCTTTTCTTCCCTCCCTCTTCCGCCGTGGTGGGTCGCGCCTCACCCTTTCTTCCCCATTTCTCCCTTGCAGCATTCATCTCCTGCAAACCCAAGCCGCCCCCTTCCTCTCACTCCTTCCGGCATGCCTCCCTCCTCTCCGGCGAACCATGGCGGTGTGACGCCCTCGCCCCCGAGCTCCCTCCGCGCGCGCCCCGTTTCTCTCCCATCGCGGTGCCACTCTTCCGGCGCGGACCATTCCTTCACCTCTCCTCTAACCCTAGGCCGACAAATCCCTTCCAGCCCCTCGCTTCGGCACCTCCCATTCCCCTTGCTCCCTCCGCCAACACCCTCCCTTCCTCTCAGTCGACCGCACGCCGCCCCTGCCTTACATCACTTCTCCTCCTCTCCCTCGAGGCGGACCAGCGCCTCCCCCTCCTGCTCACCTCGTGCTTCCCCTACTAGCAGCGTCCAAAACTTCCTCACCGCCCGTAAGCCTCCGCAGCCTCGGACCACAAGGACCCACACCTCCTCTTCCTCCCGACCTCATTTTCCGGTGCTGCACAACCCGACAACTTTCTTCAAGCTTTGGACAGCTCTTCGCACCCTTGCCGAAGGTGCGTTCTTCTTTAGTTTGTTGTTTCTTCATTCGGTAGGTTGTCAAGTTATGGGTTGGTGTTTCTTTGGTTCAATTTTTGTGAAATTGTATTGATGTTTTGACGCTAGAGTTCATTTGAGTTGTTTGCGGAAAATTCGGGCACGATTGGAGATTTGCTTTGTTATTTGGGGTTTTCCGACGTCGAAGTAGGTGGTTCCGCTCTTGATTATTAGCAGATTAATCAATTCGAAAGTTAATCTAATTTAGCGTGTTGTTTAATTAATATGTATTGCACGAAGTTGATCTTTGATGTTAAATCTTTATTTTAACTTTTGGTAGCATATTTATATCAGGTATGGGTTTCCGCATATATGTGTTGTTTGAAAAATTAATTTTCTTATTTAATTAATTTAGTATACTCATTGATTATTTTCCTTGGTGCGAATATAGTTTTACTTAAGGTTTAATATGATTTAGATGTGTTTCTTAGTGTGTTCATTTAATATGAATGTTCTGATTTTGTGAAAAACTCGTGCTGAGCTTTTCGTAGTGTTTTATAAACTTTGCTGTGGGTTTATTATGTCGCGCAAGTGCTGCAAAGTCTGTCTTATCATGTTTTGGTGTTGCGTCATGGTGCGCTTGGTATTAAGAAGGATGTTTGAGTGCATTGTTTGTATAAACCTTTAATGTGATATTTCAAATGCTTTATAAATTGTTTAAATGTTTAATTACTTTATTAAATTATACGTATAGTGAATGGTCCCTTCCTTGGGGGTTCGAGTCGTCGGCAGTAAAGACCTGTGTATATGCATGTGCATGAAAATGTATATGCATGGCGGTGAAGCGGTATCGAGTTACCCTTGTCAAAATCTGCGTGTCTTGAGGTAGGTCCCCTATGCCCTAATCGTTAATTAGAATTTCCATTTTTTCTTGGTGTTCTTTAAATGCATATTCTGCTTTTATATGAAATGCACATTCTATATATATGTGTGTATATACACAAATGGTCATGGTTCTTTAAAAGTGGTTTACTTAATGATTTTAGTGTGTAATAAGTATTTCCAATGGTTATTTAGATATAAACATTTTTTCTAGCTTGCTTTTAAAGATATAGTACCTTGGTTGTTTAGTTGAACTTTCAAATGGTTTTGGAAACATAAGCGTTGGGTGATTTTGTGTTCAAAAATGAAATGTGTTTGTTGTAATTAATTAAGCTCGTCTAGCACTTTGAGAATGGTTTGCGAAAGTAAAACAAAACCCCTCTTATGGCATGCCCCGTTGTTGTAGAAACATGATGTGTGTTTTAAGTGTGTGATTTGTGATATGTGCCTAATAAAGAGGCTTGTGCGAGGTTATGTGACATAAAAATGGGGATGCGCTTAAGGAGGGAGAACGATGGTGAGTGGTGAAATGGACTTTGGGTAAGAAATTTTCATGTTCTTTATATGTTTTTGTTAAAGCCTCACCACCCTTTGAAATAGAGCACATGGGAAACCCTGGGTACCTAGGTGGGCGACCAGGACTAGTACGTTAGATGACACGGCAGGGGTTCGTCCCAGGTTGTCTAGCAGGATTGACGCAACAACACTAACTAAACATATGAATTTCTGAGGGTCGTGGCCATCTAATCCATGTTTTCTGAGGGTCGTGGCCATCTAAGTCACGTTTTCTGAGGGTCATGGCCTTCTAAGCCACGTTTCACCGAGGTACAAGGTCTCTAGGTTCCCACTTTTTCTAGCTACCTATAGGGGCTACCCGTGGCGCTCCTTTGTGACATGCTGCTAGCGATGTAACTTTATTTTCAGTTGTTTCATACTTACTGTCTCATTGTGAAAAACCCTGTTTCAAACTAAACTGTTTTTCTTGCAATTTTGAAAGGTGAATGCACTCTTGGAATCGATTTTGAAAATATGATGGAATAGAAATGATTTTCATAAAAATGTCAACTTGTGATTTGGATTTGAAAAGAAAAAAAAACATTATTTTATTATTTCTTATTTTCAAACTAGCATAATTGGATTTCTTTTTAAAGGTAAGGGAATAGGGCGTTGTTATTCCTTGGATTTCCTACTGAGCATCTCGGTTATCACACCTACTTTAATTTTCAGTTTCAGGTTATAGACTTGGATCGCTCTTCGAGCGAGCGTGGTTATAAGTTTGGTGGTGACCCATGGGGTCACTTGGAGGTATGCCTAGTTGCCTATCTTTATTTATTTATTTTTTTTCTTCCCGCTGTTAGTGTTTAATTGTTTTGTTCTGTTTATTTTTGTTTTTATGTCTTTTATTTTATTGGCTAAATCGTTCCCAACTGCATGTTTTGATGCCCGACACTAGTTTCCAGCCCGTGGGGATCGGGGACGCCCTTCGGGCCATGTCGCGGACCGGGTCAGGCGCCGGGTCAGATGACGCACTGGCCTGGTTTGTGACATCCATTTACTTGTTTGTAATCATTTTGAACCATTGATTTGAGTATCCTTTGATTGGATATCTTTACGGGTCATTTCTGGAGTTTTTCTAGATTTTTTTAATGTTTTATTGGTCTATGAATGGGTTGATAATGGTTTGAGAATCGTTATAATAACTGTGAAAGTTAAATAGAAGTGTGTCACATGGTTTGAGAATGATTAAACTAAGTGTGAAACCCATGCAACTCTTGATAGTGGGGAATTTCGAAGTTAGTGAATGGTTCGTTAAACCATGTGATCTAACCATGAAACCCACTCGACGAGGGGTATTTATTTTTATTATCATTATTTTTTTACATTTTATTTATTTTATTTGACTCTGAACTCTATTTCTTCTATGTTTTGTGCCTTCTATGGAGTGGTTTCCTTCTCCAAATATCGTCAAAAGTGATTTCATATTGGTTTATGGGTGATTCGTCACCCAATTAAAAAGGTTAGGGATTAATATTCCATACACACTAGGTTTCATCTATTTTACTCTCCCCCTATAACACTATTTTCCATGTTTGGATGATTCAGATACCTAGGGAGGTGAGAAATTGGGGGGATTTATTTATCACGGTTCTAAGGCACGATAAGAGTGCCTTTTCTGTGGATTTCACAGAAGGTGATATGATTCTTCCACTTACGTTAAGTGTTTCCATTGTTTTCATTTCAAGAAAATACCATTGATGCTGATCTTTCCTAAATTGTTCTTAAAATGTGTTAATCATGCTTATATCGTGGTAGTTTGAATTTTGATTGTGTTTTGATAGTGGAAATTTGATGAAAATAGATATTTAAATTGTTTTCTTAAATAATTTAATTAGGCACAAAAATAATATGATATTCACGGTTTATATTTTAATATTCATTCATTACAATGTCCTTTAACACTAGTTTTAGTGAATTTTATAAATTGAACTTCATTTCCCATCATTATTCTATTCATGTTTAAAGTGTCAATTTTGGCCCAATTAATCATGTTATTGTGAAATTGATTGTTTTCCTTATTTGAATTTTATATTTTATGATATGATTTAACAATTTATTTGGAACATCTTATCTTTTATGATCCATGGATGAATCACAAGAGAAGGTGGATATTTGTTTACAAATAAAACAAAAAATTTATGGACAAAGAATAATTGCCCTTAGGCACATAAAAAAATCTGGGGCCCACAATTAAAGATTAATGAAGTTAAAATATTTATTGTAAGATGATAAATTTATTGGTATCACTTTATTAAACATCATCCAGATTTAATTATGATGTTTTCAAGGAGATATAGGGAGCCTATGTTGACATTTAATTTGTGGACTAGATTTGAGGGCCCATAAAATTAGCCCACCATTTTAAGCATATATTCAGAATGGAAGATCCAAATGGCATGAAATTTTTATAGATATGATATTACAAATGGAATATAATATTCCTATTCTATGAAATAGTCAAATTATACCATCTAAAATGTCAAATTAAAATGTATAAAAAGGGATGAATCTAGTCCTATTTTTGTGGTCAAAGTTTAAAAGTCCAATTTCCTTTGATTTGTCTCACACATTTTAATATCCTAATTAAATGGGAGAGAATTGATTATTTTGGGATATAACTAAGGATTGTAACATTCCTATATAAGTAGATGACGGTGAAGGTATTACAGATCACTACTTTGCATTCAATTGTAATGTTACACTATAAATTTTTAATCGCATGTTCAAATTCTCTCATATAAGTTTTTAATATCACTTTATTTTCTTAATACATGTTATTATTCTTCAAATTTTATATTATTAATTATATCAAATTTATACCATTTCTTAAGAGAGTGAATCTATTGACAATATCTATTTTTAAATTCTTCACATAATGGTGGAGTTACCTTTCTTTATTTATTTTCTCTTATTTAATCCTACTCCACTAAGTCAACTTCCACATTAAATTGGGTGCCTTGAATCAATTGAGGGATAACTATTTTGTGGTTTGATTATATGATTTTTTTGGGTCTGTATTGGATTTTATTGGATTTTATTAAATTCATAAATTTATTCTATGCATAGAGAGTTCCATTCTTTGACTCATTTATTATTTATCTTTACTGAATTTAATGACTACACATTTGAGTGCTAGTATGATCCAATTACCTAGAGTGATCATGAAATTGTTCCTATAATTGCATTGGTTATTATCCATGGAATTTTTTTAAGTATTAAATCATTGAATGCTATTGTGAAATTATCTCATTGATTAAATATCTCTTGAACTAGTGAATGAAAAATGAATAAGAAAATAATTATATCACTTATTTCCTCAACAATGACCTAGGATCATCCCATCATCTTTAATTGTTTCAATTAAAGGGATTTTGTTACTTTTACTATTTTTTAAATTAACTCATTAGTTCTTAAAATCAAATAAATCCCAAAAGATGGAAAATTCATAGCCAATCCTTCCATCAAATTTGATTGTCTCAAGTTCACTTCTTTGGTCACACTGGATTCAATCCCTACCTATACTGCAACAAAATAATATTCATGTAGGGTAAATTTGGGTACAACCAAATTTTGGAACTATTTATGAGGGCCCAAGTAATTATCTTATACACACACTTTTTTATCTACCAAATTTCTCTTTTCTCACCACCATTTCTCTTTTCTTTTCCCCTTTATGTTTCCATGTGTCCAAAGAATCTCAAATGATAATATTTTTCTACTCTAATAGAGTATCTTCCAAATTACCCCATCATAAACCCATATTACAATAAAATAGAGAATACATATTGGGAATAACTAAAATTTGGGAATTTATTTGATCAAATCATTAATGATGACCCCCACCTGATGACATGTACAATCATTTGGATGATGACTGTCTAAAGGACCAATTTACCACCCTATCAAGGATGGTGGAAGAGATCAATCATAGGGACTCACATGATGTCCATATTAAAATCCAACCAAATCCCAAAAAATTAATTGAACTATTGTGTGATCAAATGGAGAAAATTAATTTAGATGTTTCATCATTGATATCAGAACTAAAAGGAATTAAAATGTTAGTGGACCACATTCCCACTCAGACTTTCCCATCCTCAATATTTATAAGAGAATATTGAATCACATAAACCCCATATTATTTCAATAAAGAACCAACCTCAGTATTTGGGATAGAAAATATGAACAAGTAATCTTTGAACCGTCTTTAAATCTGGAGGAAATTTATTTTTTGGATTCAAAAGAGGGAAATTTTTCATCCTGGATTAAATATTATAAATATAGCACCGAGGAAAATTTTTAGTACCACTCATCATAGAACCATTGGGAGAGATTACAAAAATAGAGTCCATAACCATTACTAACATTTAACTAGAATTTTTTGGGGATGAATAATATTTTCATAATGAACTAATTATTTCTAAATTTCTTGGATAAGAAATCATTTTTGATTCAAATTTCCAATATTCTTTGGGAAATCTCAAAGAACCCAAAATCAAAATTATAATCATTCCATCCCCAAAAAATAATCTATTTATATGTGATAACTTGGACCATTAATTTTTAATTTATTTTTTATGAAACCCACAACGGTGGAGTGATCCTTGATTTCTTAGGGATGACTATAGAAGAAACCAGATCAACCATTTCTGTTATTACTCAAATTTTACCTTTCATTCCAAAATAATAAATTTTAAAAGATATAAATTATAACAAATAATTAATCTCAATCAAGTATAAGTGGAGAAAAATGGGTTCCTTATAATGTTGAATGTTTTTATTGGGTATGTTGGGGGGGGGGGTCCATGATTTGATAAAGAATTTAAAATAATCACCTTCTAAGAGGAAACCCAACTATCACATTTTTTATTTTTTATGTTATTTTGTGTGTTTTTTGTTTTTTTGTTTTGGTATCACACTTGTGGGTTTCAACGTGATTTAATGTCTCTTGTGTGTGATATTTGTTTTGTCTAATTCATTTTATGTTTTCCAAATAAAACTCATGTATTTTAATGTTGAAACCCAGCCATGAATCATCCCTAAAGAGTCTACTTGTGATCTAAATCTGAAGTGCTCAATTTATTTTTGATGTTCATTAACTTCAAATACGGTTATTTTGTTACATGATTTAATTTCAAATCACATATCCCCCTCTTTACTACTATTACTAATCTCTCACTTCTATTCTCTTTCAACACCTAGGGCGGTTTCATTCTAAGTTGGGGGGAGTGAAAATCTTGGATTTCTTTTAAAAATAGATTTTATGATAAAAAATTGAATTTAATTTAAAAATACAATTCATTATACTTTTTTGTGTTTAAGTAGATTAGTAATCATGAAAACAGAATAAAAAATTATTTTTAATTCCTTAATTATGAATTTTGTGCATATTTATGTTTATGAACATAGTTTTTGGAAAATAAAGTTGTTCACTGTGATTTTTCACTAATAACATATTCATCCTTTTAATAAAAATTACACAATGAACATCTATTATATTTTGGGTGTAAGTTTGATTTCTTGGTTTCATGTTATCATGGAATTGGGTTCATGTCACTTTTAGTATAATTTTAGTATAAAAAAAATGAAAAAATTATTGTATAGAGTGATGTTTTTTCCAAATGTGTGGTGTTCCCCACTTGGGGATCAGGAATCCATAGTTTTATTTTCTAGAGTTAGGTCACACATATCTATTTTAGAGTATTGAATTAACAAAATGCGTGACATCTGGAACTTGGGGATCATGACTCCATAGTTTCTTTCCCATTGTTAGTCTTTTAATCTCTAATGTGGTTTAAAAAAAGAAATAAAAAAACAAAAAAAAGGGGGAAAAAAGAAAATATAGGATAATTATCTTAATATTTAATGTGATTATCAACTAGTGCTTCCATTTTTTCCCATTGAACAAGAAAATGGGCCCCATATATTTTTAGATACGCAACATATCATCATGCTTATTTGAAAATTTATAAAATGTGGAGATGAATTTCAATAAAGGAATGGGAATGGGATTAGGATATTATTGTGATTTTTTTGGAATTATTTTTTTATGTATCATAATTATTTGGAATGATTTATTTTGGTGATCATTGTTTTTTAAAATGCTTTTAGAAAAGAAAATTCAATTTCATGTGTTTGAGATACTTTTTGATCAGGACTAGAAATAGGTCAAGTTGGGGGGTGTGATTATCCACTAAAATAGGATAATATTCAATGTTTATATTTTAATAAACATGCATTTAAATGTCTATAAACAATGGTTTTAGTTAATTGTATAAATTTAACTTCATTTCCCATCATTATGCAATTAATGTTTAATGTGTCAATTTAGTACCATTTAATCATATACTTGTGGAATTAATGATTTTCATTACATGAATTTGATATTTTGGGATATGATTTGCACTTTTTCGAAATTTGTTTTCTTTTAGGATCAATGGATTAATCACCTGAGATTATGGACATTTTTTTCCATGGATGCTGAAATTTCTAGAAAAAAAATAATGGGCCTTAGGACCATGAAATAAAAGTGAAGCCCATAATTCAAGCCTTATAAAGTTAAAATTTTAAATTAACAAATATAAAATTCTGGGTATAATTTAATTAAACTATGTATAGAGCTAATTATGATGTTTTCAAGGAGATCCAAGGATCCTATGTTTATATTTCATTTTTGCACCACATTTGAAGGCCCATAAAAACATCCCACAATTTCAAGCATAACCTCTGAATGAATGATCCAATTCACATGAAATTTTGAAATATATTATAGCTCACATAGAATCTCATTTTTATCTTCTATTTCCATTTCATGTTATTCCATATTCAATGCTAAATTTGAATGTCCAAAATGGGTATGAATCTGTCCCTATTTTTGTGGTCATTATTGAAAAGTCCAATTTCTTTTGATTTCTATCCCAACTATTAGTATCCTAATTAAATAGGAGGAAATTTATTATTGGGGGGTAGAAGTAAGGATCATAATATTCATATATAGGAAGCTATTTATTAAGGTATTATAGATCAATGTTTTCATTCAATTATAATGTTACACTATCAATTTTTAATGTCAAGGTCAAATTTTCCGATATAAGTTTTTTGTAACACTTTTGTTTCTTAATAAAAGTTATTATTATTCAATTTTTTTGTCATTATTAATACTATTTTGATATAGTTTCCTTAGGGAGTGAATCTCTTCACAATATTTTTTTTTTGAAATTCATCACACAATGGTGGAGTGGTCTTTCATTCTTTGTTTTCACTTCTTCAATCTCGATTCTTTATGTCAAATTCCACCTTCCATTGAGATACTATTATCAATGGTGGGATAAAATTTTTTGGTTAGATTATAGGGAGATTATTAATTTTTTATTGGATGTTATTTTATTTTCTTAAATATTTTAATTCATTATATTTTTTGAGAGTTTTATTCTTTGACTTATTTCTTCTTAATTTTAATTGACTTTAATGACAACACATTTTGAGTGCCAGTATGATCTAATTACTTGGAGTGATCATGAAATTTTTCATCAAATTGGATTGGAGATTAGCCTTTGAATTAAGTAACCATTAAATCATAGAATGATATTGTGCACATATCTCACTGATTTAATGTCTCTTGAACTACTGAATGAAAAATTAATAAGAAAACAATTACATCCCTTCATTCCTAATTAACGACCAAGGATCGACCCATCATATTTAATTATTTTAATTAAATTCATTATGTTTATTTTATTTTAGTTAAACTGAATCATTAGTTATTAAAATCAAATCAATCCAAAGAGTTGACCACTTCATATCAAATCCTTCCATCAAATCTCTGTGTGTCAAGTTCACTTCTTCTGTCCCTATGGATTGGATCCCTACCTTTACTACAACAATCTCATATACCAGTAGGGTAAATTTGGATATAACCATACACCTATATATATATATATGCAATGTGTTTTATGAAATTCCATTTGTACTTTTTAGTATAAATTAGATGTTTTAGGTTATGTTTATCCTTTTTTAAGCATTGGTATTTGGTTTATTTTGAATTTGAGCTTGGTGTGTGGGTTTTGGTTCCTTTTTTTGGTTTTATGATTGTGTGGTGACTTGTTGTAATTACTGGTAACATAAGTTGTGACTCTCTAAATTATTTTCTTGGATGTTTTACACAGTTTACCAAAGAATTTCCATTTTATGTGGGTGCATCCATGTGGGAATGAGGTGAGTACATTGATGGATACACAAATTATGACGAATTTATAGAATGAAATTCACCTTAAACACTAGATTTGAAAAAACCTTTTCATCCTCATTCTCCTTTCCTAACACACCTCGTTAAAATTGGTTTCTTTTAACTTTTATTATCTTAAAAATGGTTCCTTTGTTTCTAAATAGTCCCTTGGTTTTAAAATGAATTCGAGGGTGGGTTCAAATGTGTTTAATAATTCTTGGAACATTTGAAACTTTGGAGTGTTGTTTGGTAACTAAATGATACAGAGTCCCATTTGGAACCTTTCAAGAATGTTCTATGTTTTCTCCTTGAATTTGGAAATTATTATGGAAATGAATTTGGTTTTGAAAAAAGGTAATGGCCCATTTGGTACTTTTTGGTATTTTTGAAATTGGTTTAAAAAATAATGTGATGTAAAGGAATGATTGGTACTTTTGTATGATTTGATGTGTGATGGGAACCTTTATGGTGGAACCTCATAGGATAGGGTTATCACATAAGTGTTGTTTTTGTTTGGGCTAGATAAGTGCGGTGGCATATGTGGGTTATTGGTTTATGCCATGCATGTGAGGACCTCCTCATTCATCATGTACTACTGTCATGGGATTCCCATGAATAATATTGAGGGTATAGTGATGGATTATTATTGAACCTAATTAGACTATTTGGTAACTCAGGGATGTGTGATAGGCTAGGTGGGATGTGCCACTCATGAGGCTAGTTTAAGGAAGCTAGGTTGGTTATTAACTATGGACCATCACCATACTCCTCGAGGTGAGTATAATCTGAGTAATTTTATTGATTTATTCTAGATATATTTAGGAAATTCTCATGATTATTATCCATATGTTCTTAATTATTTCTTATTTCACTTTGGTTACTTACCTTATTTGTATTTTTATGCATATACTGTTTTCCTTATTTTTCAGCAAAGTCTCTTTTATCACCTATTTTTGTTTCTTATATGAGTATTAATTCATGAAATATATTTTTAAATCAAAATATCATTATGAAAAGTATATATGTGTTTTTAAGGTGGGTTTCTATAAATAAATTTTTGGTTCTTAATAATGAAGAAAACTCCAACTTTCAAAACGTATTTTGAAACCAGTATTTAAGAAATATTTCAAGAAAAGAAATTTATGGAATTTTTAGTGCTTATGTACTGAGCTATTTTTTATCAGACCATACATATTCCACTCGACATTGGTAGAACTAAGTTATTTTTTTAGGTTTATGTTTCTCGTATTAGTTTGCCTATAGAGAAGGCATATCCTAATGGATTGTGGTGACTCAGAGGTCATGGGGAGATCATGTCATTATAGTTTTTTGAGCTTTGTTTTAGTTATAGTTATGTTTATCCACTTTTCTAATTCTCAAATCACTTTGCTGCCCACTACTAGTCTCTAGCCAAGGAGGAATGGGAATGCCTCTCAGGAGATGTCTCGGACTAGGTTGGGCATTTGGATAAATGGAATACCATCCTAGTTCATGACAAAATAGAATCAGAGTAGCTTATTTTTATTTTGGTCATTAGGTATTTTGGAGATATGATCATCAGAACTCGGGTTGTTGGTACGATAAGAGCATCACAAACTCATTCTCATTATGATACTTGAGTTTACACTGTTAGTCTAGGATTTTAGTATTTTTCCGTGGTTTTTATGTTGTGGTTTGGGGAATAAAAAACTATGTGATTTTGTATTATACATTGGGCTTCCATAGAGTAAAAAACATTGTGTATCCCAAGTTCATAGCTATAAATAATTTTAGTGGTTAGTTATTTGATAGGGTTATGTTCTAAAAAACAATGTTTCCAGGTTATACACGGTGACTTGTTGTCTATTATTGGAGTTTACTATGAGTTTCTGTTTCTTCGATATCAATTACTATGAGTGGATTTTAAAATGAAAATGGTTTTTTGGAAAAAAGGTTTTAAAAAGGAATATTATTTTAGGGAATTGGTTTAGTATTATATTTGGATTTTGGCATTTAAATTGGATTTCAAAGTGATTTGAGAATTAGAAAAGTGAATTTGGAATTTTATGTGGTTTAAAATTTAGTGTAGGTGTGATGATTTTTGAAATAGGTTCCTATTTTGGCTTGAGATATTTGATTTAAGTGTTTTTGTTTTGGTGTGGATTATTTATTTTATGTTGGGTTTTTTTTATGTTGATTTTATTTTTTTATTGTATTTAAATTATATTTCCCCAAAAGGTACCAAAGTTTTCTAGTGAGTCTTATTCAGTTGTTGGCCCTGCCCAGACTCCTGATGTAGTGGAGGAGTCAAGTTCTTCTTTGTCATTATTTTTTTTGTGGGAATAAAGGTATATTATAGGATAAGTAGTGGATTGATGAAGTTGAATGTGTCTTAATATCTTTTGGAACTCCCTAATTTGTGAAGAGTGTGTTCCATTATGAGTTCATTTGAAAGTATGGGTTTGGATCAGTGGAAGTTGATCATTTTGTTATCACCACAAATTGGTATGTTTTGGGATGTTATAAGACCACTTTCATCGATTAGTTTATACATGATTATGTAAAGGTGTTGAAAGTGGAAGATCTCTTGATTGTTCAGCAAGGACAACGGTTGGTGAGGACCCATGTTAACCTCTTTGAAGAGATGGTTTATTTATCTTCTAAGATAGTGTTGTAAGATTAGATAAAACCACCTCTATTCATCTAGGGTATTCTCACAAAGATTAAAGAGTGATTTATTTCATAGATGGATGTTCATATTGGGAAGTTAGTAGATGTGTTGTTTCTAACTGAGTTCGTTCCTATTGTGAAATCTGTCATAGTTGGTAATCCAATGCCTCTTGGTGCTCGTGAAGGTTCCCCATCATGAGAGAGGTATATTCCATATGAACTAATTTGTAAGGTGTCTCCTTTTTCAGTTTCATCTTCCCATTTGTTTGATAATTTGTTTCTCTAGATATAGTGTGGAGGGTTTCAAAATCTGAATTCTTTTTCCTCACAATTGTACAAAATATATTTTTTATGATGTGTCTATTTGGGTTACTTAGAGATTTTTTGTATGTAGAGTTTCTATAAGAACATGTCTCAGTTAGAGGTAGTTAGATCATGTATGTGGGGAGGAAGATGCTTCCTGAGATTAGGGCTACAGCCATAGGACCCAAATTGTAGCTTCTCAGGCAGTCAGGAATCATGGGGTGTTAGGAAAATTGACCTATATTCTTGGTATTTTCCAGTTTTATGAATTAATCGAGGAATGTTAGAGGCTACAAAGTGGATTGAAAAAGTCAATGGTGTGTTTAGTTCTTTAGAAACTCCTAAATATATGAAGAGTGTGTTCTATTCTGAGTTCATTTGGGGGTCTGGGTTTGGTACTATGAAAGATGATCATTCAATAATCATTACAAGTTGGTATGTTTTTAAGACCACTTTCATCCTATAGTTTATACTTGAGGATGTGAAGGCAAGGAAAGTGACTGAGCTCTTGAAAATTTAGTATGGTCAATGGTCAGTGAGGGACCATGTTAACCACTTTGAAGAGATAGGCTATTTCACTCCTGAGATAACACTAGAAGATTAGATAAAGGCTCCTCTCTTCATTTTAGGTCTTCTACTAGAGATTAAATATTGAGTTTTTTCATCATGGGAAGTTCATTTTGTGAAGTTGGGGGATGAGGAATTCCAAGATGAGTTGGTTCCCAGAGTGCAATCTATAACAGTTGGAAATCTAGTATCTCTTGGAACTTGTGAAGGTTACGCATATGGAAAGAGGTATATACTAGAGGAACCTGTCCCTAAGGAGTCTCCTTTTTTGGTTCCATATTTCCATTCTTTAGATCGTTAATTCATGTGATTTCAGTGTGGATGTTTTGGGCATTCTAAGCCATCTGCTTTCAATCCTCTATAATATTGATGACTATGTGGCCATTTGGGTATCTTTTAGATGTTCTACCAGTAGTGTTTCTAGAACAAGAAGTCCCGATTAAAGGTAGTTATCTCATGGATATAGGGAAGAATATGCTTCAAGACATTAGGGCTCCACAAATAGGCCCTGGAGTCATGATTTTCATATAGTCAGAAATCGTGGGGTGTGGGGAACCATGGACCATCAATTGGATCTATTGTGGAATGGGAATTGTTTAAATTTCCCAATTACAGTCTCCTTAATTATTGTAAGTTTCCTTTTTTAATAAAGGATTTGAAGTATAGTTTTCTTTTAACCTGAATTGTTGTTAATTTTAGGTGTGAATATTTATATGATTTTATCTCTTGTGTGGTTTTCCCTTATTATTTGGTTTTAGCCTTGTGTAGTGTTCACCTTAGAGATTCTTGTGTCTTGTGGGAGTGATGAATCTTGAGTTGGTTCACTTTTTAATTTTAGTTTCATCTGTGGATTTCATCGAGAGTTTCTATTTTGGGTTGGGAGTTTGTATTAGAGTTTTTGGTTGGTTTTTTCATGAAGTTATTGAGTTACTTTATGTTGTGATTTCATTGTTAGTTTCATAATGGTACCTGATTTCTTAAGGTGGGGAGAATGCCTTTCTATTTATTTCCTTATAGTTTTCTACTTGTGGTTTTCTATAGCATTGGTCGGGTGTGACTTGTTGTTAGGACCAATAGGGTCCTATATAACCTAAGAGGGGGGGGGGGGGGGGGTTGAATCAGGGTATGGATATTCTTTTTCAAAGTTCTTCCTACCCCGCTGGATCTTGACCTCTATGTTACAAGAGTCACTTTGTTTGCACTTGTGTGTATGATATGATCACTTACTTTCTCCATTATCTGATGATGATGCTTTAAATGAAATGCAGGCAAATTAGCAGGCAGACACCGAGATTTTTACTTGGTTCACCGCAAAGGGCTACATCCAAGGAGCATACGCCGACAAGTTTCCGGTCGTACCAATTCTACTAGACTTCACTAGCGGTGGATTACAATTTTCTGGCTAGATCACTTCTATGCACAGGCTAACTGCCTCTACAATGTTTAGGGTCATCTCACTGCTTTCCCAAGGGTCACTCCCTGTTTCTCTCTCTCTGGCTCACTGCCGGTGGAGAGGATTATCTTCTTCCTCTTCCTAAGCTCACTGCTCTTGGAAGGGATTCACTCACAGTTTATAGACTTGTAGGTCTCTTCATTTCCATTAAGCAATGAATCTTTCTCTGTATTTAGATGCTCTGTTGAAGTTCAACTTTCATCCACTGATGAATAGCACTTTGCCTCTGACCACTGGGCAACAACCTTTGGAAACACCTTCGCAAAGCACCCTACTTTGCGAAGCTCCTGCCTTTTCGCGAAGCTCACTCGCGAAGCACCCTCGCGAAGCACTCTCGCGATTCTCAAGCCGTCGCAAAGCAATGACCCTCGCGAAGCTAAGTAAGCCAACGTAGAGCTCACAGGTTTCGCGGAGCTACAATAGCCGTCGCGAAGCACCTCTTTCGCAAAGCACGCTGACTCCGCGAACCACCTTCGCAAATTGAGAGCGAATGATCTTCTATGAAAATGGTCTCTCTTCTTCGCTTGAAGGGGTCGGCCTCTATTTATAGGCGATTCCACCGACCCTCGTCCCTTCCACGCGAAGTCAATGCCAGTCATCTCAAATCGCGAAGCTCCAAAGTTTTTGCCGGAATTCTGTCCAAATCGTGAAGCTCCACGGAAATTTTCCGTTTGCGGAGATTGACGTAGTCGCGAAGAATCACCGTCAACATACCTTCACGACTTCACCACGAAGCTCCCTCGCGAAGACCTATATTCCTTTGCGCCTTCGCCATGAAGCTCCCTCGCAAATCCCTTCACCGCCGCGATGCGCTTTAGCCTCTGCCGTTCGAAAATCATGACGTAATCGCGAAACATCACCGCCTCCATTCTTCTGGCCTTCACAAAATCCAAACCATGAATCCTATATTCGCAAAATTCATGCCTTTTCCATTTGAAATTATGCTCTTCATGGAAATCCACTTTTCGCGATGCTCACCAAACTCCAAATTTTGGACCCCAAAAATTTGGCAAACACTGGGAAACAGTGCCACCTTGTACTGCTCTTTTGTACTGCCTCCAGATCGTCCATTCCTTTGTCATCATTCTTTGTCAACAAGTATTCTCAACAACTTCTTGGGAACTCGAAAAATATCCATGAAAACCTGCTTTGTCAACAAACACAATCAACCCAAAAATACTTCAATGTTACCTTGAGGTATTTTTTCCCAACACTTGTATAGTTAAAATTTCACACCAATTTTTTCAGTTTCATTCAGTTTCCTTTTGTTTCGATATTGAGTTTGGTTTCTCATTTAGCTGGTTGACTTTTTGGGGATAGATTTTTTTTATGGTGGCGTGTTTGTAACATCTGGTTAATTTTTTTAATATTTTTTTTGAAACATTGATTTGAGAATCCTTTGATTGAATATCTTCAAGGGGTGTTTCCTTTGTTTTATATGGAGTTTTTTTTATGGTTTCTGGGCCTATGCGTGGTTTGATAACAGTTTGAACATGGTTTGACTAAATGTGAAACTTAAAATGGGGGGGGGGGGGTTCACCTTGTTTGAGCATGGTTAAACCAAGTGTGTATCCTTAGTGTTAATCCCATACAACTCTTTACAGAGGGTAATTTTACTATTTGTGTACAGTTTTTTTTAACTGTGTGACCTAACTGTTCAATCTTGCCCCCTCAAGGAGGCATATTTTTTCCTATTTTGTATATTTTTATGTGGGGGTTTTTCCCTGGGACTCCACACTCAATTTCTTCCAACTTGGACACCTTCAATTGAGGGGTTTCATTATCTAAATCTCCATCAAGGTGATTTCTTGTGGTTTCATGGTGATTCGTCACCTGTTTCAAATGGTTAAAGCCTCATTCTCTTTCCTCCTTGGATTTCATCCATTTTCCTCTCCTCAAATAAACATAGTGGCTATGTTTGGCCAATTTGGATAACTATGGTGGTGTAAAATTGAGTTTTTTTCTCTCTTAGAGTAATGAGAAATGGTAGGAGTGTCTTTCCAGTTTATTTTGTTGAAGGGAAGATGATTCTTCCACTTTAGGTAGGTGTTTCAATAATTTTTCTTTACAGAACATACCATTTATAGTTGAACTTTACTAATGGTTTCTAAAATGCGTTAATACTACTTTTTTCATTTTACTTTGTATTCTGATAGTGTTTTAATTGTGTCAATTTTAAGAAAATAGATCTTTTAAAGGGATTTAAAAAGTACACACACACACACAAATGAATGAAAGGGTCATCAAATAGGTGGTGTCAGTGTTTGGTCTAAGAAATCATGAATGCATCTGTGGGTTATTAGTTTATTCTATACAGGTGAGAATGTCCTCATTCACTACATACTACTATCATGGGATCTTTAGGAGTCACAAAGATGGTCGAGTGATGTTTTCTTATGGACCCCAATTAGATGCAATGGTACCCCATGGATGTGTGAGATTCCAAGTGGTAAATTCCACTTGTAATGATAATTTAGAGAAGTTAGGTTGGTTATTGACAATAGAGTTGCACCATATGCCAACATGTGAGTCCGATCTGAGTACGTCGTTGGATTTATTCTATAAGTGTTTATCAAATTACCATGATTATTATCTATATGGTCTACTATATTTTCTACTACAATTTGGTTACATACCTTGTATTTATTTTTATCCTTGTACTATTTCTCTTATTTTTAGCATAGTATCTTTTAATCACTTTATTTTGGTTTATTGTTTGGGTAGTAATTCATGATCTATAAATTAAAATGGAAATAAAATTTTGAAAAGTAAAGTTGTGTTTGTTTTGGAAATTGGACTTAAAGAAAGAATTGGTTTGTTCTAAAAAATGATGGAAACCCCTATTTTCTATATTTATTTCAAACTAGTGTTTAAGTAATATTTTATGAAAGGAAATTTATGTACTATGTGGTGATTACCTAATGAGATGTCTTTTCTCACACCCTACTTGTGCCACTGGACATCGATAGACCTGAGCTATTTTGCAGGTTTATGCTTTTGGATCTAGTTTTATTATGAAGAGGTAATGTCTTGATGTATTGTGGTGACCCTAAGGCCAAGTGTAGATAATGTAATTTTGGTTTGGATTATATTTTTTTAGTTTCAGTTTTTTATGTGCAGTTGTATCTAGATCCTTTTCTATTTATCGATGTCATGTTATTATTGGTTTTTTTATCTATTTGTGTTAGTTTATCCTAGTTATTTATTAGGTGAAATCATTACCACATGGTTAATCATTGAATCCTTAAGCTAGTCTCTAGCCCGGGAGAATTAGGAACACCTCTCTGTCCTTGTCTTAGACCGGGTCAGGTGTCATTTTGGATGGAAGCCCTGCCCGATTCATGACACTGCACATCTCCAAATATTTATTAAATTAAAACTAAGGAAATTTAAATTCCATATCTCAATTATATCTGTATAGAAACTTTATATGGAACATATATTAGTAAAAGTACAATAACATGTAGAGAATGAACCCAAAATGTAATATGATGGTCACACTATATCATCTTCGATCAAACTATATTTAACAAGGTAAAATTTTTCCTCTCAAAAAAATCATTCCATTAATGTGTTCCTGTAGGATTATGTTATGAAACAATTCCATAGTCTCTTTGATGATCATTTAATTCAATGTTCATGTATACACCACCACAATTTTATTGAAGGTTCTTAATACTCTCTCTCATTTGTATTTCATTCATAATTTTTTTGAATTTTTTAAATATTAAAAATTTTGTTTCATCAAAAAAATAACCATGTCCACTAAATTCATCAAAAAAGTTAATGATGTACCTAATACTACCAAATTCTTGAGTAATCATTGTTCCATATACACCACTATGTATGATATCCAACAGTCCACTAACACTTTAAAACTTTTACACTAAAAGGTTATTGGGTCATTTTCCCTAGTAATATATATTCAAAATTATCAAATAATTTATAATAAAATGAGTCTAGAGATCCATTCCAATTGATTATATGAATGAAATTAGAATTTATATGTCCAAGTTGACAATTCCAAGGGTATGTGGGATTAGATCCAACCTAAACCATATTATTATGAATGTTATAAAAAACATTATTCACATATATAATGTATAAACCATTTATAATATTCCCTATACTATAAAAAATATCAATCATATATATAGAAAAAATTTTGTGGTTAATTGTGAATATGGTTCCATTCTTATAAAAAAATGATACAAAAAGTATGTTTCTTTTTTTAAAAGGTTGGGGTCAAAGCCTCAATTTATTATTAAACAAAAGACCTCTTTAAGTCCAGGTAGAGGGGGACCCATTACATAGCCCGAAGGCCCACGGACAAGTGTCCTAAATACAATGCTTGAAAGCCGATTTTTTGGCACAAAGGACCCCTTAGTGAACAATTGTACTACAGTATCCGCGCTCCTATAGTACCTGTTTTAGTACCATGGATATTATAGTGCCGTCATTGATAAAGAAACAACTATTTCTCTATTATCAACATGAATATCAACTTCACCCATTTTCAATTACCTCCCTTCTCAGAGTCATAAATCAGGAAAAATATATGATGCACACATGATATCTAATTTCCAAGAGATAAATTTGATAGAAATTTTTTCAATAACACTAACATTGAGAGTCTTTTAATTCTTATTTTTCAGAACAGTTCTTAGGCCAAGGTACAAACCTATAAATATTCGACAAATCATACCTATAAGAGATCATAGTATGGTTATCATGATATAATCCATAATAAAAAATATAGATTTATCAATAGATGAGTACAATGTTTTATATGTTTTCGTCATTTATTTTTAATAAAATCACTCCTAGTAAATATTATGACCCCATAAATCATATATATTGAGTGATTCAAGATTCCTTTATCAATAAATGATGAGTGTTCTAGGGAGTTCCACTCACCATTTAGTTATTTAGTAAGAGAATCATTTTAATAACAACAGTTATGAATCATAGATAGTTGGGTGAGTAACTCTATAACTAGATCCATCATATATACAATCTAAACTATATTTATTTTGTATCCTAACTCTTAGGATTTCCTAGCTTAGTGTAATCCAAATAAAAAATGAAGAAAAATCTATAAAAAGATAATCCATTAGAACCATGAAATGGTATAACCTACCCTAGGATGATCTGGTGTCACCAATTACATTATTTCATTATAAAAGATAATCCAGATACACCTTATTATGGGCATTCCTAATCGATTGGAAGATTGAGGCATTGAAAACTACCCCTTTAGAAAGAATCTCAAACTTAGTATTTCTAAATGGGATTCCTTTTTAAAGTCTCATTAACTTGTTCAAAATATATATTTTTCATTTTCAAATAAACTTTAATGAGTTGAGTGTGAACCTACATTGTAAACCATTGTCCTAGTAAAATTTATACACAATATGACACAATCAAACCATTATAGAAGAGTATTAACCTGTCAAGGTCAGGTACACTTGGAAATTTATATTTGATAAAGAGTAACTTCTAAATATTATCTTAATAATATAATTAATAGATTAATCTATATTTTCCTTGTCCATGATAAATTCTTCTAGGTAAATCTTATTGTCATTAAATCTATGAAACATTGTGACATGATGATTATTGATCAAAATAGATTGCCTCCCATTAGCATCAAATTGTTGCATTATTCAAAAACTTTTGGTAGCATCCTATGGTGAGGAATTGATCTTCTCTATATCTAATATTTATTCTTCCATAAAATACAATAACATAAATGAAATATAAACTAATGAAGTGTTATGAGACTATTTTATAGTATAAATACCTTAAATTACTTCCATCCATACCTCCATTAAGACTATATAAGGAGGGGAGTTATGTATATTATAAAACCACATGACCTAATCTAGAATTTGATCAAAAAACATTCAAGATTTCCTAAATCCCAAGTTAATGTCTATCTTTATAGGCATGATAGGTGAAGTTCTATGCTGAAGGGTTTCCTAAAAACTCTATTTTGGCCTATAATTTTAAATAGGGACCTCATATCTATAGGATGTATTAAAAAATATCAATATTTACACCTTTTACCCTTATTACCTATATTCATCCAATTTTTATTCCCTGTATGATTGAGTTCTCTAATAGATATTTAATTTCTATAAGAAAATGATTTCTAAGATGATTAATTAACATTCAATTCATCCTCAAAAGGAGCTTTGAAAACCACTTTATGAGTCCATGTATGATCATGCTCATTCACTAGTATTTTAGTATTTGTAGTATTTTTATTTTAGTTTTTGAACTTATTCTATCCTTTATTATCATCATCTAACCCAATTTTCTCTAGAACATTGAATCGATTCTTAAAAATTGGGTAGGAGGAGAGATCATTATCATAAATGGTTGAACTTGTTGTGAATTAGCACAATCATGGGTTCCCTGAGGTAGACCCAAGTTATAGTAGATAATCTTGAATGAGATAGGATGCTTTTACTGAGCTATGTGTGATTTTTATCCCATATGAATTAACTATCACTTCTACCCTGCCCCCACTTTTTAACAAGATGACACATCCAATATTCTAGCTGAGCAAATCCTTGGAGAATTTACAACATCATACAAATTGGATTTTTTTTATGGATATACTTATATCATTGACCCATACTTTCTGATAGGCCTATTAAATCATATAGAATACCTCAAATTAATCATGATTTCCATTCAAACCACTATCAATGATTTAGATATCTTGTACCTCATTAATCCCATGAATCTGGACCATATAATTCCTATTAGAAGACTACTCTTTCCCAGTTGTCTCATAGGAAACCAGAATAGGTTTTTATGGGATCCTTGCTAATCATAATTAAAAACATGTCCAATATTAGAGCAGTTAGAACAATAATTAGGATAAGATCCTAATTTAACTAGTTGCTAATACCTAATATCACCATCGATTATGATCTATATACTCGTTAGATGGGGTTTATAAATACCCTTTTCAATGCACAATTAGGACTCAATAGAGTGCTTCAACATGGTTTTTTTGATGATTATAATGACAAAATATACTAATCAGATTACCAAGAAGGTTAATAATCATGGGATTTTGGAATGGGAGTGGGAAGAAGATGGATTTTGACCACCAAAATAGTGGGATCATTATTGATACACAGTTATAGGGACAAAAATAGTAAATTAAAATTAAACAAGCTTACTAATATGGATTTCCTATACTAAGAAAGTGTGAAATTGTATTCACTTTCAAACTACATAAGGATTTAGAGATGGTCTAGAAGGCCCATCAACCCACAATGAAAAGACCCAAGGTTTTATTGAAGTGTTTATAAGAAAATCCAACTAAAGGATGATGGTAAGGGAATCCCACAACCAATGTTAGAGACAATTGGTAAGAGACTTTCTAGAACTCCACAAGGGAGTAAAAAACCACTAGTTGACCAAGGAAGAAACTTTAGACCTTTGGTTTAACATAAATGATCATGTAATATGGAATAGAATCAATTTTATTCAAAGGAATATAGGTTGATAATGTTCCTATGTAAGGGGATATGTATTTCAGGGTTAAATTAGAGGAATTAACCACACTTAGAGGTGGGAGATGGGCCCAAGAACCATCCGGATAGATTTGGTTATTCCATTTATGGAAGGTTCATGAGTGATAAGCTTTTTTGGGTCATTTTCCTCCCCATTAACTTAACATATATCATATACATGTTATATTAATTACTATTAAATTTTATGTGATATTTATCTTATACTATTTTTATTCATTTTTGTATATATGATTCTAACAATTTAGTTTTAAAATCCATATCAAATCCACCAAATTATATCTTTCTCACCCCATTGATGTGTAACTATTTATATAACCTATAATTATTTTTATTAATTCAAAAGTAAATTATAATTATATTTATACATATAAAAATTAATCTTATAAATAAGGTCATATAAATCCATACAGTTATATGAGATTTAAAATAACCACATGAGTAAGCCTGGAGAAATAGACATCTAACCCCTCATAATTTTAGAACAAGGAATAACCGACCCGATCAGTGAGTAGTCCAACCCAAGTTCCTCTCCCCAATGAGACTTTACTCAAGATGGAATGAAATTCACGAAATCTATATAAACTATTATTTATAGACTATATGCATAAACTATTATCAATATTATAACTCTAAAAACACCAATGTTAATATAGATGAAAACTAAATCCTATAGATACATACACAACATGTTGTGAGAGATTATATATTTTTGAAGTAATTTAACATATAAGTTAAATCATACAATATTCATATTTGTTAAAAAATTTAATAAACATTAGTATTAATGTAATTTTAAAAATAAATACACAATTTTTTTTAGTTTCCAAAATAATAGAAAAAATATGAACATTTCATATTTAATTTTGGTGTGAAAATATTATTTTAGATAGCTTAGTACTTATGTTTTATAAACAATTTAAAAGTTATAAACAAATTTATAAATATATATATAGTTTTTTAAAAAAATATTATAATATTTTATGAATGATAATTATATAATTAATTTTAATATAAAAATAATACTTATAAAAGTATTTTTATATTAGATGCCCAAAACCCACACTGTCAAATCTGGTTCCATAAAATGATAGTTTAAACAGTCGATTTGATAGTTACTATAATTAAAACACTTAAATAAAATATTTCATTACAAAAAATAACAGTATATTTTATGTTTAATTATTTGTAGAAATAATAAAAAAAATATACTAACAAATCCTATGTTCTTTCTCAACCATTGGATTTTTTCCACTATAAATGAAACTACTTAATTCAGAACAATTCTTTTGAATCTCTATTAAATTCTATAGACAATATATCATACTAGGTATATCATTCATAATACATTTCTTCATAACTTGAGGAAATGGAAAAAAATAAGGGGTGATCTCAAATGATTAGTAAAGGAAAATAAACAACTAATGTAATAATTGAATAAACATGAAATAAATATTATGGTAGGGATAAGTAAACAACATGAAGACATAATAAAATAAAACTTAGAGGATGATATATCCATGAAAATAAATTAAAAAATGGATATAAATAATATTGATCCCATACCAATGGAATGAATAATTGTAGAAACTAAAAGTATATTATTCAGGCCATGCGTCAAGACATTTACATGTTATTGAGGCCTTAATCATGACATCTTTCTTAATTGGGCATGCATAAAAAAAATTCCCATATATTTTATTTCATCATGAGACATATAGATTCTTCGAGGGGACACATAATTATGGGCCACACTTGTCACTTGATCAAGTCCAATGCATTCATAAAAAGAGTTTACAAGACCTCTTATACCATTCCCCAAGGAATATTTGGCTCAATAAAATGACTATCCATATAATAATGAATACAAAATATCTATAAATGATTAAACTGTGTTAGCAATAATCTCTAAAAATGTCAATAAGTTTCCCTATGTCATTAAAAGGGACAACAAGATCATAACATATCCTAACAAAGAAGGTGGGTGGTCAAAAAATACCTAATTGTCTTTCCAATAATCATCCATATTGGTATAAAAATATACAATATTCAAATTAATTTCACCATATTAATAGAATAACATTATTTCTAGTAAAACAATATCGAATATGAATTATGTATAATGTGATTTTCACAGAATATAGATCGATGAGTATAAAACCAAGTTAATATTAGAATAACATGATCATAATTACATACTAAAAATAATGTGTATAAATTTAGAAAAAAATATCCCCAATTAAAAAAATGTAACATAAGAAAGTTTTGAAATAATATAAAATACTCACACAAAAATAATTCTTCAAACGCAGTTGAAAAATATAGTATCAAGAATCAAATTGTTTAATACCATGAGTTAAGTTCCCAAAATTATAATATGTATAAATATATATTTGTATATTAGAGGATAAATCATTAAACAGAAACATAGTTAGGGTAAATATTTTTTAAAATGGTAAGGGAAATGGAAATGAAAACTTAAAAGAGACTTTAGAAAACATTTTTAACATTAATGTAAAATATGATGTTACGGGTCACTGCCAAAAGTTTTTTCCAAAAATTGAATTGAAAAATATTTGAAAAGGATTATTTTTTAAAAATAATCCTAAATAATTGGGAAATGAAAAATCATAATTTTTATCTTGGAGAATTTTAGAGAGGAAGGTAAAACATATGAATGTGAATGGTAACAAACCATTTTTATTTTTTTCAAAATACATTTTCTCAAATATCACATTGTATGGAAAATAAAAAACTTATTTTTCATTAAAAATTCATTTCACTTAATTGTATTATAAAATAATATATGATAAAATATTATGGTGGGATAACCCATGCATAGAAAGGAAAAGTTCAAGATGAAGCATTATAACTCAAAAAATATAGATTTGAGTAATCAATATCCTTTATTGATAACATACTCCATGAATAATTAAACATTTGAAAATGGGTTTATATAGTTAAAATATATAAAATGAGAGAATAATAAATAATTTTAAAAAAATGGAAGAATTTACCTAACTTATATGAAATATGTTCAGGTGAGCAATCCTAACGCAATAAAAGAAAATTGAGTTACCAAAAACAATTATGACTAGGGTAACACTTGAGTAAAAAGTCATTTAAAGAAAAGAACATGATACCAGATAGATTTAACCATGAATTTAGATGAAAAAATGTGTATAAAACTAATGGTATATTGAATCCATATAATATCGTAGAAAAAAAATATGGTATATAACATGTAACATGTCTCAAAGAATCAGAATTGAGACCAAGGTATCTCTCTTGGATTGAGTAACACTTTAATAAAAACCCCTTGAAATAGAGGATTGTAATTAAACTTATAATACCATTATTAGAATATAATTAATCAAATGGTATATAAAATTGGTTTCATATAAACCACATAAATTAAATTAAGTGTATGAAACCAAACATGACTCAAAGAGTGGAATTTGAGACAAAAACCCTTACCATGGTTCTAATTCATTATTTAATGGCTCAAAATATCATGAATAATTAAATTAATTCCATTGAATATAAAAAAAATAAACTTATTCATAAATATTATAAGCATAATCTTCATTTATAATCATTATATACGTATATATTGGTTATTGTTTACATTGTTTCAACACTAGGTGCATGTAGTGTTTATCACTATGAACTAATTTTATAAAAGTGGTGTTGGTGTATATTGTTTTCTAAAATTATATCATTATTAGGTAATATAAGGAACTTTAATAAATGTTACAAGATAAATTTTTTGAGCCCTAATTTAATTTCATTGTAGTGTTTGTTAAGATCCATGGGAATAAAATAAGCAATAATCATATTTGGGTGATTTTTAACAATGTCAACCTGAAAGAATTAGGTTTGAAACTGACTTGGGAATAATATTGCAATGTTATTTTACCTATATTTTTGGTTATAATTGTAACCCTCCAAGCTTCTATGGTATGATTCTCTTTGAATAATATAGTAGCGTGTGTTGTACACAACTTTGAGTTCTAACACACACCACAACCAATCAAACTAGTTGTTATGAATAGTAATACCCACTTTTTGAAATTTTATAAATATTATCTTTCAAAATGGACTTAAATTTTTGATTTGGAATATTGAAATTATCTTAGGGTGAATTTTCGGTATTTTTCTAAAAACATTCATTTTTTGATGAATAGTGAAAAACACTGAGTTATAATTAAAAACTGAATTTTTATTTAAATAATTATTTACTGTATTTAAATTTAATTAAGGTAATAATAGATACATAATACCTATATAAGTTCAATGTAATTAATTGGAGTTTGTTTAGAATAATTTTAGAAATATAAAAATTTTATTGTACTTTTCACCGTCTTTTACCCACCTCCTAGGAGAATTTAGAAATTCACATAAAACATAATTTTACCACATCTGTGTGTGGAATTTCGACAATCCGAGAGACACGGTTAATATCAAGGAGTAAAATGTGGTTCAATAAGATAAAAATAATTTTTGGTGAATAGTATCTTTTTACTTTTATTTACCACGGTTAAAAGTAAATAGGGTAATTAAGGGTAAATATGACATTAATATTACCCTAACACATGTCCTAATTCTATAGTAAAAGTGTATCTCGATGAAAAACAAACTTATGAATAAAATATTATCATTTAGGTCCACTTGGATTTGATTAGGACATTTATTATTATTTAATTAAATGAAGAGTTAAAAGAGTTAAAATCAAAGTTTAGTTACTAATATTTTTTAATATATTGTAATACATAAGATAAATTTTATTATAAATATTCATTAGAAAGTTAAAAATATTTCCTACACAATAGTATTTTATTTATATTTTTTAGACATTAAATAATTTAATTTATTTATGACACAATAGTGATGTAGTAATTACCTAATTAATGAAATATTAAAATAATTAATATTATAAATATCCAAATAAATCTAATTTGAGTCTTTTTATGAAATAAACTAATTTTATATGTTAATATGAAATGTTAGTATTTGTTTAATTATGTTTTTTCGAAGTAATCATACAGTTATGATTTTCACAAAAATAAAATAGCAAAGAGTGTCAAAATTGACATAAAAGATTTTTTAAAATATATATTATATTAGTAATTGATGTTCAATTCCTAAAAATATAATTATCAGCCAAGAGACTTATATAAGGATAGGTGTATCATTAATGGACCACTTTAGTGTCACTTGGGGGTATATAGTATGTTTATTAACAATATAATATAAAAATACAAAGAGACATGGTAAATGTCAAACTATTTAACTAAGAGTTAAATATAAATGATAAGGTTAATATAGTGACCCAAACCAGTCTAAAAACTATTGGTAGAAAGGATTTCGATCAATCCCCACCTTAAACTTTAAATAATCTACTTTAGAGACATTAAAAACTGAATATGAATTTATTATAAAATAATATTTCTAGCTTTTCCAAAGGTGCCCCTCACCCCTCTTATAAAAGGGCACTCCCCCTTCTCTCTAATTCACACCTTCAAATCCATTTGGCTCAGCCAAACCCTACCCAAATATTCTCTCAACTTTCCTCACTTCATCCTAGGGTTCTTCCTTTAGTCAGAAAGCCAACCTATGGAGCCCTTTTGATCATATCAAAAGGAAGAACCTGAAGAAGAGGTAATGTTTTCACCACCCTCTTTCAAGTTCCTTTCTTCTTCAACTTCTTCTTTCTTTATTATTTCCATTATAAAATAATAACTCTAGTATCTCCTATATACTATGATGTTATTATCCGAGGTTGTTTATACGTAATTATCTACTAGGACCTCTTTATCATCCACATCCATGTTTTCATAAAAATATTCGAAAACATTTTTACTACTCACTAGAATATGGGTTAAAGTCATGTATACCATTATTTGACCTTAAATGTTTTGATGAGAATTTTTCCATCATTTTACAAACAAGTTACTTTTTAACCTTTTGATAGAATTAAGGTAAGAATGTCTTTTTTAACTTATACGGGGGGTGTGGCTATTTTCCGCTGTTATAAAATCATCGATGCTACCCTTACAAGATTATAAGATTATTTTCAAAGTAAATGTTTTATTTTATAATTATGTGTGTTTTAAATGATTTAAAAAAAGATATATTTCTCTGAAATATTTTTGATTTCATCTATGTCAGTATACTTTGATGGATTTTAAGCTTATTTGATGTTTATTTATTATGATACAAAACTTCCATATTGTATTGAAGGTTTTGTGATTTGTTTGACTGTGGATGTGTTATTTTTATACCATTCATTGTATATGGAGAAAGTATTGACATTTCATATTCTAGTTTTAATACGAATGTTTATGTTATTTTTAAACCTATTCATATGAGGAATGAATTGGAATTAATAAGTGATGGTTGGATCCCGCTATAGCTCCTCGATGCATTGGTAGGTCTCATGAGACAAAGTAATGTCTTGGCACAAGGCCTTGACAAAATCTTATTTGTAGTCTTGGCACAAGGCCTTGACTATGTGGTTATGATAGTCAGGAATTATGCATTCTATGATTATGAAAGTGGTTATTGATATTGCATTTGATTATTATACTAGTAGAATATCCATGTGAATAAGTTAATGGAATTATTTAATTTTATTTCTGCCATGTTATGTTGAAGTTCAAGTTTAAAAGGCTTTTGTTTTAGTTATACATTTCCTTAAATATTTATGCTTATTTATAAAAGTTTCCGCTATATTGTTATCCTTACTGGGAATCTGAGCTCACCCCTTTCAATGTTTTATTTTTCCAAAGATGTGAAGATGTATTTTATGAATAACCTGCAGGGATAGTATAAGGGGATATGAGTGTGGAGACAAGATACTATTGTAGTTTTCACTTTATGATGTAATGTTAACTTTATGAATGTATCTAGTGATTACAAGGCTACTAAACTAATCGGTCTTTCGAGACTTGATCTTTTGTGATCATGCCAATGTTATGTAATAATTCACAGACTCTGGGTAACTAGGGTCGGGGCGTTATAGTTTTTATTAGAGGATGTTTAGTTCAAACCTTGGAAGCTAGATTTAGATAAACTCTTATTAGATCTTGTAGACCAAAGATGGATATTGATGATTAGTGTAGAAGAACTTTCTATAATTTTGGTATTGTAGAGATTTTGTGAGTTTTTCGAGCAATACATCCTTCTCTGGATATGAGAAGGTAGAGGCGGCTCTGGCACAAATGTAACTAGGGGTAAAACCCGAAAACACCGCTTTGAGTGAGACTCGAACGGGAACTGGTGTACGACAACATGCCTTGCTTCACTCTTGGTTACGACACTCCTGGGGGATATTATTAAGATAATTATAATTTTATTTACAAACCATTATGAAGGGTTTATGAGTATATACTTCCTCAAAGTTTTTTTTATGATTATGGATTATATCCATAAACTGTTCTAATTTATGTTATGTGTTTTACAAGTTTGGAATTATGTATTTCAATTCATAAACTAATCTAGTTTATGTCATTGTTTATAAAAGGTTCCTAGTGGATGAAACGGAAACTCTATCAATGCACACACTCCATGTAGGGATTTCCCTCCTACTCAAGATAATTATAGTGGAGCTGGTGATGCAACTGGTGCTGATCAGCTAATCACCATACTTGGACAACTCACTCAGGTTATGAATAATAACCTTAACTGTATGGAGCACACTGATTTGCAGCATGGAGGATCAATTTTAGACCTCTTCATGAGGCAAAAACCACCCAAATTCAAATGGATTAAAAATCCCTTAGTAGCTGAGAAATGGATAAATTCTGTAGAGAAAATATTCCACGCTTTGGGGAGTAGTGAAAGGTAAAACGTTATCATGGAAGCTTACCGCCTCACTGGAGATGCTGAGCAATGGTGGTCATTGATTCAAAACACAAAGGAATATCATGAAGTATAAAATATGGAATGGAGGGGGTTTGAGGAGATTTTCTTAGAAAAATACTTTCCTCGTGACCATCGAGCAGATATGGAAAGACAATTTTTGAGAATGAGACAAAAAGAGGATGAGAATGTCGCAAAGTATGAAGCTAACTTTACAAGGTTAGCAAGGGATGCATTAGATTATATACGTAACCCAAGGAGTAAGATTGATCGTTTCTTTTATGGGTTAAAACCATTTCTTCATCTAGCATTAGTCTCAAAATCCTTCTCGCAGTACGAAGACATTGTCTCATGTGCTATCAAGACAGAAAAGGAATTCTCCAAGCCTTACGACTTTAAATAAAAGAAAGAGAAGAAAAGATCTGATGATCACTCAGGAAATGGAAATAAGTGTAAGAAGGGAAAAGTTGAATATCAATCCTACAGTAAATGTGAGAAGAAACACCCCGGTAGTTGCTTTAAGGGAATTTGTGTCTGTTACAAGTGTGGTGAAAAAGGCCACCAAGATCGTGATTACAAAGGGAAGAAAGAAGCTATCGATGTTCAGTGCTACAATTTCAAGGAGATGGGACATTATGAAAATAATGTTCCTAAGCATCAGGGGAAATTACCTCAGAAAAGGCCAAGGGATCAAGGCCAAGCTTATGCTATCACTACTACTGAAGTAGAAGCTCCTAAAGACGTGGTGGCATGTAATTTTATGGTTTTCTCAAGTTTATCAAATGCATTATTTGATTCTAGATCATTACATTGTTTCATATCTTCCATGTTTTCTAAGAAAATTAGATATTTCCAATTTAATTTAACAAGGGAGTTGTCAGTCAAAACCCCTAAGGGAAGTATCATTGATACAAAGTTTTGTCAATCAGTCCCCATTAAGGCATATAAATGTTCTTTATCTGCTGATATCATCATCATACCCATGATAGAATTTGATATAATCCTCGGTACAAATTGGCTTTCAGACCACGATGTGAAGATTTATTATAAGAAGAAGGATGTTATGATTTTTGATGATGATGATAAGGAAGACCATATCTTTAGAGAAAAATCATAACCAACTAATTCATATCTAGATCCACCCCCAGTATCTCAACTAAATTCAATTATTGGGGTGGAAGATAATGAAAGAATGTGGGTATGGAAAGTAATGTTCAAATAGAGGATGTACCTATTTTGAAAGAATATGTAGATGTGTTTCTAGAAGATTTACATGGACATCATCCAGAACGAGAAATTGATTTTTCCATTGATTTAATTCCTGGTTCAAGGCCCATATCAAAGACCCCTTGTAGAATGACCACTGTGGAATTAGTTGAACTAAAGAAACAACTGAAGGAATTGGGTAATAAGGGATTTATTCTCCCTAGTGTTTCTCCATGGGGAGCCCCTATCCTTTTTGTTAAGAAGAAAGATGGATCTATGAGGTTGTGCATTGACTACAGGGAGATCAATGATATAAAAATAAAGAAAAAGTATCCCCTACCTTGCATTGATGATTTATTTGACCAATTACATGGAGCTCAATAATTTTCAAAGATTTACCTTCAATCTGGATACCATCAGCTGCGTGTGAAGAAGGAAGACATTCCGAAGACAACATTTCAAACCAGGTACAGGCATTACGAGTTTACAGTAATTCCTTTTGGATTGACTAATGCACCCTTTGTATTCGTGGATCTAGTGAACAGAGTTTCCAAGGAATACCTTGATGATTTTTTAGTGGTATTTATTGATGATATCTTGGTATACGCCAAAAGATATGAATATCAAGAAAACCACTTGCGCATTATCCTGAAGACTCTTAGAAGACATGAATTATATGGGAAGTTTAGCAAGTGTGAATTCTGGATTCAGGAGATTTCCTTTCTTGGACACATTGTCTTCAAAGATGGAATCTTTGTTGATTCTTCTAAGACCAAGGAAATCCAAGAATGGCCCGCACTAACGAGTATAACTGAGGTATGCAGTTTTATTGGTTTAGCAGGTTATTATCGGCATTTCGTCCAGAATTTTGCCTGATTGGCTAACCCATTAACGAAGCTCACATGTAAAGGGGTTAAATTTGTTTGGAAAAAAGATTGTGAAGAATGTTTTGAAGAACTGAAGAGAATATTAGTCAATGATCCTATATTGACTCTACCATCGGGGGATGATGGGTTCGTTATTTATAGTGATGCATCGAAGAAAGGACTTGGTTGTGTCCTTATGCAGAATGATAGAGTTATTGCCTATGCATCACGAAAACTAAAAATTCATGAGTAAAACTATCCTACTCATGATCTGGAGTTATCAGCTATGATATTTTCTTTGTTGATTTGGAGACACTATCTCTATGGTGAGAAATGTGAGATTTATACTGATCACAAGAGTTTGAAGTACATTTTCTCACAAAAAGTACTCAACATGAGGCAAAAGAGATGGCTTGAACTACTCAAGGATTATGATTGCATGATACACTACCACCCGAGGAAGGAAAATAAGGTGGAAGATGCTTTGAGTAGAAAGGATCCTGGAGTTTTAAACAAGATGAGAGTTTAAAAGATCCTATATACATGGATCTAGTAAAGTTGGATATGGGAATCACCATGGAAGTCGAAACATCAATAATTTTTCAAATGGTTTCCAAACCATATTTACTAGAAAAGATAAATAATTCTTAGACTGATGATGAAGAATTTAAAAAGAAGATTAAAGTTGTGAATTATGGGAGATTGAATGACTTTGGGTATGAAGATGGAATTTTGAAATTTGGGAAGAGACTTTGTGTTCCCAATATACCCGATCTAAAAAGGGAATTGTTGGATGATGATCATAGTTCCAATTTCTCTATACACCTAGGGAGCACCAAGATGTATAGATATTTGAAGGAACATTTTTGGTGGGATAACATGAAGAGAGAGATTGATGATTTTCTGTCAAGATGTATGGTTTGTCAACAAGTGAAAGCTGAAAGGAAACAACCTAGTGGAGTATTGCAACCTCTTCCCATACCTGAGTGGAAATGGGATAATATCACGATGGACTTTGTCATGGGACTACCAAACACTCCTAGAAGGAAAGATGCAATATGGGTCATTGTTGATTGCCTTAGCAAGTCAGCACATTTACTTTCTATAAGAGAACATTTACCACTTGAACATCTAGAAAGGCTATATATTAATAAAGTTGTGAGACTTCATGGAGTACCACTATCAATTGTTTCTGATCGTGATCCCTGTTTTACTTCAGTATTCTAGAAGAGTCTTCAGAAGGACTTGGATACTGAACTTCGTTTGAGCACGGCCTACCACCCTCAAACAGTTGGACAATCATAATGGACTATTAAAACCTTAGAACACATGTTGAGATCCTTCTCAGTTGACTTTTAGGGTATGTGGGATCAATATTTACCTATGGTAGAATTTTCCTATAACAATAGATTCCATTAAAGTATTCATATGGCAACATATGATGTGTTATACAAAAAGATATGTCGCACACCAACTTTTTAGGATGATGTTGGGGAAAGAACACTCGTAGGCCTACAACTAGTGGAGGAAACGATGGAAATGATAAAGGTAATCCAAAACCACATCAAAGAATCTCAATGTAGGCAGAAGAGCTATGCTGACAGCTGAAGGAAGGACTTGGAATTTTAAGTAGGATATCATGGTTTCTTGACGGTATCTCCATGGAAGGGAGTTATATTTTTTAGTAAGAAAGGTAAATTGAGTCCCAGGTATATAGGACCTTTCGAAATTCTAGAACGAATTGGGGTTTTGGCTTACCATTTGGCCATGCCACCAAATCTCTCCAAAGTTCATGATGTGTTCCATGTATCACTGTTGAGAAAATACATGCCTGACCCAACACATATACTTACTTATGAGTAATTAGAATTGGAACTCGATCTATTTTATTGCAAAGAGCCTACTAGGATTCTTGATACAAGAGAACAAGTACTGAGAAACCAGATGACTCGTCTGGTAAAAGTTCTATGGAGAATCCATAATATGGAAGAGGCAACGTGGGAACCCGAGGAACATATGATGAAGAACCACCTGAGTCTTTTCATGAGGTAGTATTCTAGAAATTTCAAGGATGAAATTATTTGGAGGGGAGAATGTAACACCCCAAGCTTCTACGATATGCTTCTCTTTGAATAATAAAGTAGTGTGTGTTGTACGCAACATCGAGTTCTAACACACACCAGAACCAATCAAACTAGATGTTATGAATAGTAATACCCACTTTTTGAAATTTTATAAATATTATCTTTAAAAATGGACTGCATTTTTGTATTTGGAATATCAAAATTAGCTTAGGGTGAATTTTTGGTATTTTTCTGAAACATTCAATTTTTGATGAATAGTGAAAAACATTGAGTTATAGTTTAAAACCGAATTTTTATTTAAATAATTATTTATTTTATTTAAATTTAAATAAGGTCAAAATAGATGTATAATACCAATATAAGTTCAATTTATTTCATTGGATTTAGTTTAGAATAATTTTAGATATATAAAAATTTTATTGTAGTTTTCACCGTCTTTTACCCACCTCATAGAAGAATTTGGAAATGCACATAAAACTTAATTTTACCCCTTACGTGAGTGGAATTTCTAAAATACAAGAGAAAAAGTTAATATCATGGAGTAAAATGTGGTTCAATAATATAAAAATAATTTTTGGTGAATAATAACATTTTACTTTTATTTACCACGGTTAGAAGTAAATAGGGTAATTAAGGGTAAAAATTATATTAATATTACCCTAACACATGTCCTAATTCTATTATAAAATTGTATCTCGACAAAAAACAACCTTATGAATAATATATTAACATTCAGGTCCGCTTGGATTAGATTAGGACATTTATTATTATTTAATTCACAGAAGAGTTAAAAGAGTTAAAATCAAAGTTTAATTACTAATTTTTTTAATATAGGGTTATACATAATATAAATTCTATTATAAATATTACATAGAAATAAAACAATATTTATTACATAATGGTATTTTATTTATAATTTTTAGACATTAAATAATTTAATTTATTTAAGACACAATGGTGATGCAGTAATTACCTAATTAATGAAATATTAAAATAATTAATATTATAAATATCCAAATAAATGTAATTTGAGACTTTTTATGAATTACACTAATTTAAAAGGTTAATATGAGGTTTTATTATTTATTTAATTATGTTTTTTCGAAGTAATAATGCTGTTATGAATTTCACAAAAATCAAATACCAAATACTGTCAAAATTGACATAAAAGAGTTTTTAAAACATATAGTATATTATTAATGGATATTCAATTTCTAAAAATCTAAATATCGGACAAGAGACTTTTATAATGATAGGTGTACCATTAATGGATTACATTGGGGTCTCTTGGAGGTATATATTAAGTCTATTAACTATATAATATAAAAATAAAGAGACATGGTAAATATCAAACTATTTAACTAAGAGTTAAATATAACTGAGAAGGTTAATATAGTGACACAAACCTATCTAAAATCTATTGGTTGAAAGGATTTAGACACATAACCACATTTACCTTTAAATAATCCACTTTGGAGCCATTAGAAACCGAATATGAATTTATTATAAAATAATATTTCCAGCTTTTCCAAAGGTGTCCCTCACCCCTCTTATAAAAGGGCACTCACCCTTCTCTCTAATTCACACCTTCAAAGACATTTGACTCAGACAACCCCTGCCCAAATATTCTCTAAACTTCCATAAATTTTTCTTAGAGGCCTTCATTTAGTCAGAAATCCAACCTAAGAAGTCTTTTTGATCAAATCAAAAGGAAGAACCTGAAGAAGAGGCAATGTTTTCACCACCCTCTTTAAAGTTCCTTTTGTCTTCAACTTCTTCTTTCTTTATTATTTCCATTATAAAATAATAACTCCAATATATCCTATATACTGTGATGTTATTATAAATATGGTACAACCATATTCAGTATTCTATCCATCCCTTGAATGACATGTCACCATAATTGTGTACGTACGACTTACTGTCTCCACGTCGTGGTGTAATTGTTATTCAATACATTATTATTTGGATGGGTATAATAATGATGTTTAATCCATGTAAATAATAAATATATCATGATAATTATTGTTTATATATGATATAACACCCAATTATATATTATTTTAATATCAAAAGATTAATATTGTCGCTCATGCGTACGTATGGACTACCGTCTCCACGAACGCGATGAGATTCATTCCCCCTCGTATCCATTCAAAAATAATTATAATTTTATGATTAAAAATAATGTTTAAATAATTAATATCATTCTGTACATGAATAATATACAACATATCCATAACAAGCACAACATATGTAATAAAAAATATAAAAGAAAATGAGTAAGTTAACACCCGAAACGACGATAATACTAAGATATTATTAACAAAGCAATGTTAAAAGATCATATATGATATAATATTAATGTATATGATTATTTTATAATTTAATAACAATTATTTAACCATTATATAAGAGTTTAACCTACCCTCAATGAAGGAAAAGTAAAAGGTAAGGGTTTATTTCACAATCTCATCATTATCCGCGGTTGTTTATACGTAATTATCTACTAGGACCTCTTTATAATCCACATCCATGTTTTCATAAAAGTATTCCAAAACATTTTTACTACTTACTAGACTATGGGTTAAAGTCATTTATACCCTTATTTTACCTTATATGTTTCTAAATTAATCTTTCCGTTGTTTTCCAAACAAGGTACTTTTTAACCTTTTCTACAGAATTAAGTTAAGAATGTCTTTTTTAACTTATACAGTAGGTGCGGCTATTTTCCACCATTATAAAATCATCGAATAATCCCTTACAAGCTTATAAGAATATTTTCAAAGTAAATGTTTCCTTTTATAATTATGTGACTTTTAAATGATTAAAAAAAGAGATATTTCTCTCAAATAGTTTTGATTTCATGTATGTCAACATCCTTTGATGGATTTTAAGCTTATTTGAAGCTTATTTATTGTGATACAAAACTTACATATCGTATTGAAGGTTTTGTGATATGTTTGACTATGGATGTGTTATTTTTATACCATTCATGGTTTATGGAGAAAGTATTAACAATTTGTATGCTAGTTTTAACACGAATGTTTATGTTATGTTTAAACCTGTTCATATGAGGAATGCATTGGACTTAATAAGTGACGGGTGGAGCCCGATATAGCTCCTCGATGTATCGGTAGGTCTCATGAGACAAACTAGTGTCTTGGCACAAGGCATTTACAAAATATTATCCGTAGTCTTGGGACAAGGCCTTGACTATGTGGTTATGATAGTCTCACATTATGCATTCCATCATTATGAAAGTGGTTGTTGATATTGCATGTGATTATTCGACTAGTAGTGTATCCATGTGAATAAGTAATTGAAATTATTTCATTTTATTTCTGACTTGTTATGTTGAAGTTAAAGTTTAGAAGGATTTCGTTTCAGTTATACATTGCCTTAAATGTTTTTGCTTATTTATGAAAGTTTCCTCTATATTGTTATCCTTACTGGGAATTTGAGCTCACCCCTTTCTATGTTTTATTTTTTCCATGATGTGAAGAATTATTTTATCAAATACCTGCAGGGATAGTATAATAGGATATGAGTGTGGAGATAATATTTTGTTTTAGTTTTCAATTTATGATGTAATGTACAATTTATCAATGTATCAAGTGATTCCAAGTCTACTAAACTAATCGGTCTTTAGAGACTTGATATTTTGTGATCATGCCAATGTTATGTAATAATGCACCGACTTTGGGTAACATGGGTCGGAAAGTTACAATAATATAATTTTATAGTCACATATTTTTGTTATGATATTTGAATTTGTATTAATGTTATTACATTGAAATAAGGATATCAATCAAATTTACTGATGAAATTAAAGGGATGGGAAATGATCAAAATCAAAGAAATAATTAATAAACTATACAGAAAGATAATTTGATTATTTATAGACAAGAAAAGGTTTTCCTTAAAAACAATATTTAGTATTATATATGTTTTATTTGAAATAAATATTTTTAAATATAAGAATTTTAATTTGCTAAAAATAAATTCATTTTCAAATTCAACATTTAAAATTGATCTTAAGGATTTTTTGGGATTTATCTAAAATGGTTAATTTTTGGGAGAATATTTAAGAATATAGTTTGTAGAAATACATTAGATTTTATTAAAAAAATGTGATACAGATTGAAAAAGAAGTTTCTAAATTTTTTTGGGACCAAATATATTTTTTAGTTCTAAAACTAAACATTCAAAGATTTTAAGTTGAATTTATAAACCAATGTTTGACATTTTAAGCCTAAGTGTTGTTCTATGCTAATAAGAGAACAATTTTAGACACATTTCATTAATTAATTATTTACAAGATTACATTCAATTTTATATTGGTATTAAATTCACATTACTCATTTTTTTATTTATAACCCAATAAATCTTTAGAGGAAAAACTCTGTATATGATTTTGGTGTAATAATATTTTATTTACAAGAAATAATATTTTTTAAATAATATTTTTTCATTACATTGTGTGTACTTATATGAAAATTAATTAGTTAAAACTATAGAAAATTAAACATGAAAAAGTGATTTAAATTATGGAATTATAGTTTTAAAATTATGTATTAAGAAAAATTACATTTATGTTCTTAATTAATAGTTACCATGGTAAAATCTAGTCAATGTGGTAAAGGTTAACTGGCTAAAAATGTGTTAAACTAAGGGATAACGATAAAAAAAATCATAAAATGTGGTCTAAATGCTATTTTATTTTTTTATTTACAAAAGGAATCATCTTATTTTTTGATATATTCTTATTTTTTAACACATAAGTTTGAAAAGTATGATATTTTATTTTAATGTTAAGAGTAATAAAAATTGTGCAACTCCCCTCAATTATAAAAGTAATCATTCAACCCCACACTTATACACCCACATTGAGAAATTTTATTTAAAAATATATATAATAATTACTTCCTCATAGAATTATAGTTTACTTTAAGGCTTTGTAATCACCTAAATAGAAGCCTAATAGGTCTTATACTGAGATCTTATGTTGGATTCCCAATGAACAGGTTATTGTCTTAACTGTGTTATTTTTTGTTTTATTCTTCTTAAATAACCTCAAAATATTCTATAACCAAGAAATAATAATAAAATCATAATCATAATTTTTTTAAAAATATATCTTAATGTAATAACCATCATATACCTCTTTTCCATTCATTAGAAAATGAAAACATCGCTTGTGTGTACGTTCCAGATACCTTCTCCATGAATAATAATTTTTTTAACACCTCTATATATTTTAGGTTATAAAAGACATATTTAAGGTAATGATAAGATAATTATGAAATAATAATCAATTTAAAATGATAAACAATTTTTTACCATCCTTACCTTCAATTCATTAGAAAATGGAAATATTGTATGTGAGTATGTGCAAACTACCTCCTCTACAGAAAAATTATTTAATTTTCCATGGCCACTATGAATTTATAATTATAAAAAAACAATTTAATATACAAGTATGACATTTATAACATTATTAATCATTTTTGTGTTTATATAAATATTTTTATTTTTTAATAAAATTGATTCTTTTTATGGAAGGAAGATTTCTAAAAAAAACTAATATTTTTATTTTTTTCTAAGAGAATTATCACTATAAGTTCCATGAAATATCCATGTACCTAAAAATAATATGAAATAAATATATAAAATCATTAATAATGTTTTTATATGATAAAATGATGACCAATGTGTAAGGAATATAACTATAGAATCCAAAAATATCTGTGAAACTAGAGAGCTAACACATAAACAATTATTTAACAAAGATATAATACATAGTGGGTAATTTAAATATATAAGTTAATGGAATCTAGTAAACTAAATATAAATATGGTTATGATATATATTTCTAATAATTCTAAATTTATTATATAATGAGGTTAGGGTGTGTCTGACTATGCATGAAACCATGTAAACGATAATCTTAAATCAAATTTCATTCATTGGGTTATATACCATCTTCGTTAATTATTTTATTCTTATAATATGTGTGTTATAAAATATGATTTTTTAATTATGATTTATTTTTTTATGTGGAAATAATTTTTAACATAATATCTTCATTGAGGTATTCATACCTAACTTGTTTATCTCTTATTAAGGGTTTCTTATCTTAAAATTCTTTTTGTGATACATTTTTTTAATTACACATCTATATTTATTATAGGTGTTTTTATTCATCTTTGAAATATTCTATCATAAAAAAATCAGTAGTATTGGTTTTAAACTTTCCATTTCTACTTCTCAATTTCTAAAGAGTTGATTCAAGTGTTCTAAAATCAGTATGGGTTTATTTCACAATCTCACTTTTTTATTAGGATTTTTTATGTTTCAATTGGAATTGATAGAATCATAGGTTATTTATCTCCTAGACAATATATATTTTCCTCTAATGTTGATAATTTTTATTTATCAATTATTATTTATATTTTTTCTCTTTTTGGTACACAAATTAACAAATACAATTTAATTAATAAAAATTGACATTATTTCTTCATTTTGGTCGGGAACCTTTCTCTTACATATCCATATTATTTAGTTGTCTTCATGAATAATATTTTATATAATTGTTTTCCACAAGAAGTGATTTTCCTTCTATAATGGGTGTTATTCATAATTTTAATTCATTTTATATTTTATGTGGTTTTTCAAATTTAATATCTATTACCATTATCTAATGAGTTTTTCCAATTAAATAGATGTTATTTTCTTAAAATATTTGAATGTAGATTTCATACCACAAATGTAATTTTTATATTTAACTCTACATTTTCATACATAATTATAATTTATTTTCAATATTATATTGTTTTAAATTATTTTATAAATAATGTTTTAGGGTCTTATATATATCGGATGAAATCTATTCAGAATGTAACTTTCAGCATCATTAATGTTTTTAAATTTTTTTTATAGGATAACACTTTTTAAAATATCCACCCCCATTTTACTCTCTATTTTTCAAATATCTTATTATTAAAATAAGGATTTCATTCCATATTAATTTATGGTATCCTTCATGTCAATGGATTTTATTATAAAAATATATATTCTATATTGATTCTAGAATTGAGATAATGATATTATCACTACTCTATATAGTTCAAATACCTAATTCTAAAAAAACATTCGAGGTTGTTAAACCTAAAATATAGTATTGTTATTAAATAGGATGATATTTATAATCTATGAATTTTTTTAATTCAATGAAAATAAAAATTTATCTGTAATGGATGGTTGAATATGTAATCGTTACCTATAAAAATTACATATTATTTATTCAATACGGATAAATATTGATTGATAAGGACCACTGCTGAAGTATTGTTTTCTGATTAATTCATTAGACTAGTTAAAGTTATGAGTGGTTATTAGTATTATATATCCCCTAAATTCATTGGGACAAGCCTGTGCATGCATGGAAAATCCTAGCCGAACAACCATCCGAAGGTGGAGAGCTGATTTCACGATGAAGATGCTGGGGAAGAGTAGTTACAAGTAGTTAGTCTGGGTTGTATGTCATGTTTGAAGCGTATGGGCAATGAATTTCTCTAAGTCCTATGAGCCATGTAATACTTAGGCCTAAGGGCCATGTAAGGGTTCCACCTCACCCCTTGAAAGGTGGATTATCAAAAATCAATAAAAAATGGAGGCCTTCGGGCCATTGGAGGAGGCCTCAACCTTAATATTATTATATCTATTATATCAATTTTTTTTACTATTAAGATACCTATTTATGTTAATGTTATTATTTTTAAATTTATGTTATAAATGGATATATTTCAATCTCTACTTATTGAATATATTAATTTTTTTTAATTATTTACTCTCCAATATTTCTCAACTTGTGTTTCCCTAGGAATGTTTCTATTGAAATGTACCCTTACTGAGTGTTTAATATCATGCTTATTATATTTCAAATTATATAGTTTACATAGAAGAGTATTACATATTCTATATCTAGATGAGATTTTTGTGTAGAAAATTTTATGGGATATGTTAAAAAATATAATTGGAGAAGAAAATTATGATATAATTTTAAAAAATACCATTTGGGGGGAAAGATATGAAACTTTTTAAGTAATTGTTTTTCTAATTATGAATTTATATAAAACTAAATAGTTCATAGGTATATTATTGAACAAATAATTTCATTTTATATTTTAATTTTTTTTTGAAAAAAATTATGTCACATTTGCTCATATCAAATCAAGTATGAAAATAATTTGCCCCCCAATTCGAGAGTGCGGGTCTTAGGAGTCTCAGTTGATGATAAATTATTTCAATATTCAAAATAATTTTTATGGATATTATTTTCATGTTTGATATAATATATTATAGAATAAATAAATATCCATATGATATACTTATACCCATAATGCCAGTTTTCAACCTATAACGATCAATGTGTAAACTTGATGCCAAGTAAAGCATCATGGTGGTGGTGAAACCACACCTAACCAAATAATTACATGATAACTTTCATATAAAAATGCATGGTTTAGATAAAAATTATATTAATGAAATTTTATAATCATGAATCATTTTTTTTCAACCTATTGTGGTTAGATCATTTTCCACATAGTTTGGTTGCATGTGTGAGTAGTGACATCGAGTTCACACTTATTATTATAATTTTATTCGAGAAATTATTTTCCCATAATTAGGTAATTTTAAGCTTGAATTTTAAAAACAATGTAAAAATTTATAATCTACATGATCCCATCCGACTAAGATCATATTTAGTTGTTATCATGGAAATTTATCTTATATAGTGTAAACACTAGATTAGAGGTGGAACCCAGTTTACACAATGTTAAGAGTAATCATTATCATTGATAATATATTTTTTGAAATTCATTCCTATGGTAATTTTTTTCCATGTGAATGGTTTTGAGAAAATATGAATTCTATAAATGTGGGGTTCTAATCTCAAATATATTAGCTATTTTATGGTTACAATAGAGTTAACCAAAATATGTGAAAAAATCACATGACCTGTCCATAATTAAAATTTTGGAAATTATTTTATTACTCCTATTTAAATTTAATCACCATTAGATTATTTTCCTTCCACATTTGATTAGGTCCTTCAAGTGGCTTATCCCACACTATGACTTAGCCTCTTCCCTTCCCTCTCTCATTTTTATTTAGGGTTATTCGTCAAGATTCTCCTAAAATTAATTAGGTTCTTTATAACCTTCTCTTCCTTATTCTTCCTCATTTTTCCTATAAATTATTCCTTATTTATGGCTATGGATGATAAGATCTATTATATTATCAATTTTATTTAGGTGTTTCTTTGATTTTTGGATTATAATTGTTTTTATTGGGTTTATCTTTCCCCATCAAGGGGAATAAAAACCCTTACAGAAAAATTCAACACCATATTATAGGGTTCTCTTTTCATTTTTCAACAGAATCAATGTTGTGATTAATTTAATTTTTCAAATAAATATTTTTCATTAAATAAAATTTATATTAAGTTTATAAAATTATAATTTATCAATTTAAATTAGACCCACTATTGAATTATTATTTTTAATAATGATATATATCATGTTTCAATATTTAATTATAATATTCAAGGAAACCACACTCATAAGTTGTTTGGTGAATAATATCCTTTAATTATTATTTAATAACATGGAATTGTTTTCATGTTATAATTAATTATCAATTATATTATATAAAATGTTATAATAATGGTTCTTAATAGGGTTAGGTCATGCTTGGTTTCTTTTAAAGGTAGTTCATGTTTGTGTATCACACTTGTGTTGACTTGGTTTTCCAGTGAAAATTAATGGGTTTTTTTGTATTTAAATTCTATTTTTTATGAAATTAATTAAATTTCTCAATGATTTTTTATTAATATAATTTTAAATGATATGGAATTTAATTACCCAATAAGTGAACCTCATAATATTGTTTATGAAAAATAAAAAATATCTATTATGATTGTGTTATATTGATGAAATTATTCAAGTTAATGGTCAAGGTTATTCTATTAATATTCTTGAATAATTTAGATACTTCTGTGAGGGTCATTTTTGGTTAGGACGTGTCATGGTTTATGATATTATTTTATATTTCGAGATGATAAATTTTAATCAATCGCGTCCACTTCATGTCATACAATAACCAGGGTATCTCAGTTGGAGATATTGGTACACATAATGAACTAATTTATGAATATACAATAATTAGTTGAAACATGTTAGGACTATAGTGATCATTTGGGATTTTCCTCTCAGGCATGATAGAGAGGTTAAAACATATTTTTTTTAGTTGAATCACATTAGAAATTCCAATTAGATGTATTTAGTTTGTTTATTATCTATAATTTTCTCCAAGCCTTCTATGTTTTACCATATTGGTTATGATTTGACAATATCATTATAACTGACTTATGGTTATTTTGTGAGAGTTTCTTATCATTGTTGTTATATTTTTTTATAGTAATGAATATATTTTTTGATTTTTCAATTCATATTATTATGATTATGATTTTATTACTCTCATAAAAAAATATGTATCTTCATTATTACATATATTAAAATTTATTACTCCTTTTATGGGGATGGGTTTTTAGTAGTAAACATTATTAATTTATTTAAATTATATTCATGAAAATTGAATTCATATTCGAAGGACAGACACCTCATATTTTTTTCCTTAATAAATATTAAAGGATGATAAAATATTGGTTTAATTTTCTCACTTATGTAAATTGGGTATTTCAAATGTACGTTTTGAAACTATTTTCCAAACATCAAGTTCTTTTTTTTCATAAAAATATTTAAAGTGTGTTTAATTTTAAAAATTGTATACTTTATACTTTAGAATGAATGATTTCCAAATGAAGGATTCTCATTAATTATTTTATCCAAAAAAACATAAATTAACAGTTATATCCCAAATTATAATGAAACTTATTTATATTTTAAGTTTATGAATGGAGTGAAAGAAGGATACCAACTAGTAATTATAGATCAAACCTTACATACATAACATGCTACAGATATATCATTTATTATTTATGGTGATGGTTTTATATGGGAACATTATGGATATAACATGTTATATTTAAATTTTTTGTGTATTTTAGTTTTAGAAAGTAGTGCTAATATACCTGACATGTGGAGATGGGTGATTGGGGATTTATTTTAAATAAAGCTTTGTTTCATATTTTTGATCCATCTTGTGTTTAATTCCACATAAACTTAAAATTAATTTAGATTTTATTTTTTTATCCTTTGGATCCTATGTTTATGAGAGTATGAAAGTGTATCCTTAATTATGTTTTGTTTTTTTCATATGATAACTAGTTTTGCTTATGGTTGATGAGTTTTTTTTCTTCAAAATATTGATTCTTATTTAACTTTTGAATTTTTTCAACCTTATTTTTATGCATTTATCTCTTATATATGCAGAGGATATAGAAAACTTATGGGTATGAATTAATTATTTTTTATCATTATACTAGTTCAAAATATTATTAAGGATATATAACTTGATTCTCAAGAAACATTTTCTATCCAATGTTAATTAGAATGAACCTCAGGCCTTTTGATAGTCCGACTTATGTGGTGTGGCTGATTGACCCAGGATGGTCCATAAAAAATGAAATCAAAGACTTACTTTATTTATATTATTTTTTGAATAAATTTATCCAATTTATAGGATAATTGGTTCTTGGAATATTGGTATGAGTAATTTTCCGGATAAAATATTTCATATTAAAGATTTAATTTCCATTGGAGTCTATGAGAACCTTGTTGTCACATATTTACTATAAACTGTCTAGAAAATCACATATATATATATATATTGTAGAAAGTTATTGGAAACTTATTGTATGATTAAAATGGTTATCATATTATTTTATAGACCTTATGGCCAAAACATACACAGTTGTAATTTTTTCAAATTTTCATTTTTTTGATCCTTTGTGATTCTAAACTACTCTAATTTTTTATTTTAAATCTTTGATTAATTAATATTATTATTATTGATTAATGATTTTTTTTAATTTGGTGTTCCATGATACAATCCTTGGTGTTTGTATTTTCATAGGATTTATTTCATAATTTATGAAATATTATAAAATGTCATCAATTTAATTGATGGTGGATTTTTATAATGACTACATTTTAAAGTATAAAAAATAGATGTTTAAAATGTACTAATGATTTAATTGTGGTTTTATATAAAATGTTTTTGAAAATTATTAATGGATATGAATTTTAAGACTTCAAATTTTGTTTTTTATTATAATTAATTATTCTATACTGTTTGGAGGTATTACTAATGCTTCATTGAAAATGAATTTTCATGGACCTTTTCAATAAAATATTTTATATATAAAAATACTTTTTTATATGTTATAAGGTCTGTTTAAATGGAAATAAAGATAATCATAAGAATAAATTAATGCTTTTTTAACTTTTAAAAAGGTTTATGATGTGTAATATTTAGGTGTTTATTTATTTTTCTTAGAATTTAAAAATTAATTCATTTAATTATATTGGGTTTCCAAAATAGTTAAATCTTAAAGATTAATTTGATAATTTTATTTATTTACTGTCATTTATTTGAAATCCCACCAAAAAATACTTATAAAACATTAATATATAATTATTAGTGATCCTCTAAAAGTAAACCATATTGTTTACCAAATTTTATCATTGTTTATTTTTCATTTTTTGTAGTTATTGATTAGAGTTTTCTATCTTACACATTTTTTCTAAGATGTTGGGCTAAATTCATGACGTGTCCTATCCCATCCATGAAACTAGTCATCTAACCCCCTTGATCTCTTATAATATATTGATTTCATTTTTTGCGCACCCCTGGTTGTTACCCTTTAGGGTCACCTATCTGACTAATTATTTTCCCTGTAGGGAAACACATGTTATTTTATTTTTATTTCACCTCACTCACGCACACCTTGAGAAATATCCCATGGTTCAAAGATCCTATATTGAGTCCAATCTAAGAACACTTAAATATGATGTTTATTAAGATATTCTCATAAAAAGAAATGTGAAACTAGTTAAAATTGGTTGTTACATTTAGTCTGTTATTTATCACTTTTCCATGGGTGATACATTTTCACCACCTTTAAAGAACAAGGACCTCATTGTAGTTCCCAACCGTTAAACTCTGGTAGTTCCACTTCACTTAAAGTTGGGTATATTGTCTAATTCCATTTTTCATGAACTAATCTCTTAAGTCCCTAAACCTAGTCATCTGACCCCATGGATATCCTATTATAACTTGGTTTCCTTTATAGTATTCCATATGTTATTACCCTCAAAGGAAACATATTACACTAATGAATATCAAAACAATTCAACATATGTTATTTCAATTTTATTTTTTCCCCAATCACACAATACTTGAAAAACTTCTTAGGAGGTCACCCATACCAAAACTACTCTATCCCTTTAATAATAAACTGTGGAGTTAATATCAGGTAGGTTCCCAAAAAGAAAGATACACCATGTTAATATTGGTAGTAATATTTATTCTTTTAAGGCTCATAATTCTAATGGTTATACAATTAATGTGTTTCAAAACCCGATTCATTGTATTTTCCATGTGTATAAAGCTTTCTATGATATTATATAGTGGATAATGAATATTAATAGGATATTTAACCTTTTTGATCTTCCAAAATATCATATGATCATGTTTACCACATTCATTATTAAAGGTCTAACATTGATGTTCTGAAAGTCTATCATTTAGATAAATCCACGAATTTAATATTAAAATGATGGTTTCAAGGTTTTTTCATATAATGTTACTGCGTTATAGGAAAAAATATTCTAAGGTAAATGGAATTATTTTACCTAAAGTAAATGGATCAATCATTATTCGAGTATGATTGTTACTTCACTAAGATTGTATGATATGCACCTATATTAGTCTCAGATGATTCCACCATAGCATAATGGCTCCACAGGATACATATTTTCTTCTATGGAGAATTTTGTGTCTTGGGCTACCCCATCACTGGTTGGTTAAATGCGCAGAGTTGAGCCTTGCCTCATCCTTCCATATCTGCCTTAATGCAGATGAATCACTTGACCATTTATTTGTTTCTTGTTGTTTCACATATATGTTATGGAAATAAAAAATAATATATATTTTTATGTGGTCTTTGTTTTGGAATCTTTGAATAGCCGATGGAATCCATTTATAGGGAAAGTTGTAACGAGGAAGGGAAGGACATTATGTTTTTATTGTAGCTACTAAATTCTCTTTCATATTGAAGGAAAGAAATAATTGGGCCTTTTAGAATCAGGCCATCTCACTATGTGTTGGAATTATTGAAATACACATCAGATTTTTGATTGCATCCAAGATTCAAATAGGATCAAAGAAGGGTGAGTTTTATGATCTTATCATTCATAAATCCCTTGGAGTTAATGGTAGGGTAAAAACACCATTAGTGAATATGTTTTATAGTGGATACCTTTAATTCATTAATGGATGAAATTCAATGTTGATGGGGATGTATCAGGTGTACCAGGACCCTCAAGCTGTGGTGGTATATTTTTAACCAATCGGTGCCTCATTAAGGAATTTTATTATCATTTCATTAGAAATGGGCTTGTGATTAGGGATAAATTTTGGGATATGATCAAAAAGGTTAGGGATGATGTCCACCATGGTTTTTAGGATATATGAATGGAATCTAATTAAATTGTATAAATTTAAATCCTTAGAAGTCTCTCTAGAAATGTCTTCTGGAGAATGTTTCCATCCTGTATTTATTTCCTTCTGCTTATATATGCTCTTTTTTTTTGTTGTTACATATGTATACAAATAATAAAATCATGTTTCAGATTCCCTTTCTAAGAGAGAAATTGTAGAGTAAATCTCCAGATGGACTTTTGTGGTACCTGACTTTTGTTATGTTTTGGTTAAAGTTGAGGCACATGTTGATGTTCATACCCTTATTTCAATACCCCCTTTTAATTATTTTCTTTATAATTTTATATTTTAATAAATTTCATTTGGATCAAGGTTTCTTACCTCCATAACCTTATGATTATATTGAATCTTGTAATATTTGTGGTGGTATCAATAGGATATCAAATTGTCCTAAACCATATTATTTTAAGAGTATATTCCAAGTATAGAAGAATTTTTTATTTATGGGTAATAAGAAACCTATGAATCAGGAAGCTACTAAGACTTTAGAGATTTGTTTCTTTATTTTTTATATACAAGGATTCTATATAGGGTCATCCATATGAATGGTTTATCCATTTTTACTATATTAAAAAAACTTTGATTCAAAAAAATGTAGTAAAAATTTTAGATAAGGAGCACAAAACTAATTAATATAACACAAGTATTCAGAAAATATTTTGCATTTCTTTTAATTTATAATCATTTGTCACATTTTATATTATGAATTCCTGGAATAATTATTTCATAGTTTTTTACATCCCTTTTAGAATGTTTTTTATCACCTTAGGGTGGTTTTAATTTAGTTTTGGGTGTATTGAAAGGAATTTGGTGAGGAAAATGGGTTATTAAAAATTTCATAATGGAAACTGGAAAAGATCACACCATGGTCTATGAAATATTGATCTCAGGAATCAATGATGTGAAATTTGAAAGACCAATATGATTAGTATAGGGAATTAATTTAAGCATGGGGGTTTAGAGTTACCCTATGTTCTATTGATTGTTTGGACTCCATCGAGATATAGTTTATGGAATGGTAAGTCCATGATGGCCACATTTTCTATAACATTTCATGTCCAATAACTGGGTTGGGATTCGATATGTTTCTCGATCAAAACCAAAATTGGTTTTTTAATAACCATCTATATTGTTGTGTCACCTGTTTCAAAATTTTAATGAATAAATTGGACACATTGTCTTTTAATGGTGGTTACACTAATTGATAGTGGAATTTGGATATATATTATTGGTTATTTAGGGGGCTCTTTGACTTTATTTCTCCAAGAACCCCAAACCATTCCTACCTTATGATATCTTATGTATCTAGTTGATTCTAAAATTACTTTTGGTTAACCTAAAATTATTGAAATGGATTCCTTTGAAACCCACTCCCTCAAATATTTGGTTTTGAATAGTAGTTGTTTTTTTATTACCTAAAATAATGTATTACAATTTTAACTCCTTATATCACTATTTCATCTTGATTTCATGTCCCAAAACTCTAAAATCATGAATTTGGGTGATAATCTGGGGTCATTGTTTTACGATTACTAATTCATGTGGCATTCCATAGTTATTTTTCTTTGATAAATTTGAGGTATGTTTTCTTGAATTATCAATTCAGGTATTGCTTTTAATTTTCATTTTTTATATGATTTGTGAACTCATTGTCATAATGAAATTATATCCTTTTTAAATTTAGTGTTTAATTATAAACCTAAATTAATTTTGTAAGAGATACCATGGAACTTATGTGGTTTATTGGTAGGTAATTAATAGGACTTAGGCTAATATATAACATATTCCAACCTTTGAAAACCTAAAAGAAACTAAATTAATTCCACTAGTTTATCATGTAATTAAATTTTGATTATTTGTTTTCAAATGATGATTAGTGTGTACCCTTGATAGATGATAATTAAATTTTATGTCTTTTTTATGACATATGATTCTTGGTTTAACTAATGGAATATTTTTTAATAAAATTTAAATATTAACCAACTAATGAAATTATATACCTGTGAAACTAAATTTTATTAAGTGACTCCTATTTTATACATGGTAGGTCTGGGGGAGGGACTGTAGAGGAAAGAAAACCTGGAGAAGAGGAAGTTCAAAATCCAGACCTCCTCAAATCACCGCCAGAGGTACAATAGGGACGTAACCACTGAACTTCACCCCATGGGGAAAATAGTTTATTATTATCAATTTAGTTACATTATTATTATTATGATACATGATTATTATTATGATTATTGTTATCTTTGGGGGTGATGGATGGGATTCAAATGTTTTGGTGTGCCAATTATTATTATTATTATTGGGGGATCATGATGCGATTCCATGGATTTGGGGTTCCATATATTATTACTATTATTTTATTGGGGGAATATGATGCTATTCCAAGGATTTGGTGTGTTTATTATTATTATTTTCTTCGTCATCATCATCATCATCATCATCATAATTGGGGGGACATGACATGATTACAAGGATTTTTTGTTCCCATTTGATTATATATATGATTTTGTTACGTTGGATAGAGATATTCATCTTAGGCCAAAGGTGTTGTGGTCGATCTCATGTGCCATCCTAAATCTGAGGGTTATTGGCACAAATTACCTCGACATCAATATTTTACATATTATTTGATTACTTTAATCTTGATATATATATATATATAAATTTATCAAAAATGGATATTCTTTAGAAACCATTTGTGGTGCCCTACTATGTTTTACTCACACCCTCATTAGGATTACTTTGGTACCTAAGAAGACATCATAGTTGCAAGTCAGAATAAGGGAAGGGTCCCCATGTTCAATTGTAGACTAGGTATGTTAGGATTGGATCTTGGAAGGTGGAACCAAGGTAAAACATTTTACCAGTGGGGATACCTTTTTATTGGTAATATATTTGCATTCTTATAGATACTACATGACTTTCAACATTCTCAACTATTTTTAATTTTTTTTCATTCCTTACCTTGTACATGTGATTGAATGTATTTGATGTTATATTCTTGATTTTAATAATTATTTTTACTTGAGATAGAGTTTATAGTTTCCCCATGATACCCTATCTGACGCCAACCACATTTTAGAATCCTATGACATATTAGGAGGCACACTTGAGTCCATGTAGTTCTTCAATTTAATTATATACGTGTGAACTGGTATATAGATGTTATAAAATGGTATCATAGGCCAAATTATTTTTTATTACTATTTAGGATCAATAGAAATGATATTTTTTATTATTGGGCCTTGGTATAGAACTTTTTCCTTGGATTATCAAACCAACATTTGATGATTGATAATTTTTCCAGGGGATAGATTACTTTTTTTCTTTACAATATTTCCACTATTCATATTACCTTGAGTGAAGAAATTGATTTTTAACATTATTATTATTTTTTATATTCTATTCTCAGATACTATAGAATATGTATAAATATGCATGAATCATGATATACACATATATATATTTCACATTTTTGATTGATTATTTAAGATATGTAGTATATAAAACTAATATATTTATAACCTATAAATTATGGAATATAAATAACATAGTGGTATCCTTTACGTCACGTCCATTATAGCCTTAAATGCATATAAATGTCTCTAAAATTACTTATGGTTGTATGATGAAAGGGTAAAAATGATATCTCCACTATGGTTATTAGAAAAGAGACTCCAATAGCTCCATAAAATTTACCGAATAACCAACTTTAGGTCTGGTTATTACGATTTATAGCTGAAATAGAGAGGGGAACTCTATGATCTGAGATAACTATGTCAGACCTCACCAAATAGCATCTCTAGAAAAGTACATGAAACATTTTGGTGGAATTAATTCCCCATGTAACAAAGTTATAGGTGGAATCATTTTGAATCATCTTTAACAATCTATATTTTTCTTTTGGGTGTAGAGTAAATCTGGTAACTTATATTCATTGGGGATCGACAAGGGGATGTTGGGACATCTTGGTTCATGCTGAGCAACATGAATGTAAAAGCCCAATACTTTGGTCAAATATTTTATCCAAAAAAAATATTTTCGATATTCAGTTTTACATGAAGCACTAAATTTAGTTTTTGTCACAAACAACACTAATTTTATCTTATGGTACACACAACACTGACTTTAAACGAAAAGTGACAATATTTTAATATATTATTATATAATATTATATTTATCACAAATAAATTGAAATGTAGGGTATAAATATGATTAAATAAATTATTAAAACATATGGTTGGAAAGTTTATATAAAATGAATTCTTTTCTGAAAAATTAATAACAAATTATAATAAAAACAACTTGAAAATAAAGGAAGTATTTTTCAGTTTTTTTTTTGTGTGAAAAAAACATGTTCTACCTTAATAATTAAAAAAACATTTTTGAATGATTTCATTACTTTAATATTCAATATATTAATTAAAATTTTCAAATTAATCTATTTTTTTTTCAATAAAAAATATAATAATAAATACAATTTTATACTTATAATGGGTTATTCTTAAAAGAAAATTTATCGACTTTTGTGCACTTATTTTAAAAATGATTATTGAAACTTTTATAAAATTTATTTTGAAATGCCCCGACCCCAATTACCCGGAGTCGGTGCATTATTTTAATACATTTTCATGATTACAAGGAATGAAGTCCTGAAGGACCGATCGATTTAGCAGTCTTGGAAAATAGATTACATAGATTAACATTTCATTACAATTTCAAACATAAAACACATCATAAATAGTTCTTTGAGAACACCATTATTCCCTTTAGCTTAACCCTACATTCAATCATAATACACTTCTTAGAATCCTGGGAACAATAAAACATATAAAGGGGTGAGCTCAAATGCTCAGCAAGGGTAAGCAATAATGTGGAAAATGACATAAATATTAAGCATGGTGAATAATTAAAACCACATACCTTTACCAATAATAAACATGAATACTTTTATGGAAAGAATATGAGTTGAGAATATAATGCCATAATAAAACATAATCATGGGTATTCTACTAGTCTAATAACCACATGAACCATCAATATTATTTCCATAATGATGGAATGTATAATGCCAGACATTCTAAAACATTTTTTCAAGGCATCGACCAAGACGTCTAAAAATGATTAAGGCCTCGGCCAAAACCATATATCAAAATGGGAAAGGGCCTCAGCCAATTCCACATCTAGTTGTCTCATGAGACCTACCGATGCATTGAGGAGCTATAGAGGGCTCCACCCTTCACTTACTATGTCCAATACATTCCTCATATCAAAAGGATGAAAATCAAGATAAACATTCGTATAAGAACTAGGATACAAAATGTCAATACTTTAACCATAAACCATCAATGGTATAAAAATAACACATCCATAGTCAAACATATAACAAAACCTTCAACACAATATGGAAGATTTGTATCATGATAAATCAACTTCAAAACAAGTTTAAAATCCATTTAAGGATTTTGACATTGATGAAAATTATTTGTAAAACTCTTTGAGAGAAATACCCCTTTTTCATGAAAACATTTAAAAGTCACAAAATTTGGAAAAGAAGTCATTTAAAGAAATTTTGGAATCAATGTGTCCCATACCACTTTGAAACTTTTTAAAGGAATTAAAATTTTAAAAACATTCATGTACATATAAATAAATCCTTAAAACCCATTTTGAAGACATGGACATTAATGAGATATATTTAGAAGAATAAATATTTAAAACATTTGAAATGATGTTTTAGTAAAAATTCCCTTAAAATAATCCCTTTCAAAACTCTTTCATAAAACATGGACATGGATAATAAATATTTCCTAGTAGATACTTACGTAAAAACAACCTTGGATAATGAAGAGATCGTGAAATTAACCCTTATGAATTTGGTAAGTTACGAAACATACACCCCATGAAAGAGGTATCATACAATGTATATGTAAATACACATAAATTAAAGTGTATTACATAATGAATATAGTAATGGGAAGTACATACAACACACAAAATGTAATAGTGAAAATATGGAATGAATCTCACGGGAATAATGAGTGAGATGAAAACCCCTTACCTTGTACTTTTCCTTTGTCGAGGGTAGGGTAATCTCCTTTAATTGGGGTAACTCCCTTTGGTTTGAACCAAAAAGGACTGTTCAAGTGCCCTCTGCCTAAAGTGAGGCTTCTAAGAATAGGAGAGGGATGTAGGGAGATTAATTAGGTAGAGGTTGGATGAGCCAAAAGGCTTGAGAGGTGTGTGGAATTGGTTATAAGTGGTGTCCTTTTATAAGGTGGGGGAGGGGCTCTTTAGGAAGAACATAAAGTATTAATTTATAATAAATTCATATTCGGTTTCTAATGGCTCTAAAGTGGATTATTAAATGTCTAAGGTGGGGATAGGTCTAAAGCCTTTCAACCAATAGATTTTAGACAGGTTTGGGTCATTATATTAACTTTATCTTTTAGTTTTAACTCTTCGTTAATTAGTTTGACACTTACCATGTCACTTGGTATTTTTATATTATATAGTTAATAAAATTACTATATACCTCCAAGCAACCGCCAAGTGGTCCATTATTGATACACCTATCATGATACAAGTCCTTTGGCCGAACCTTAGATTTTTAGGAATTTAATACAAATTAATAATATAATATTTGTTTTAAAAACTCTTTTATGTCAATTTTGATACTATTTGGTATTTTGTTTTTGTTAAAGTCATCACAACTTGATTAATTCGAATAAGATACATTTAATCAGCCCTAACATGTCATAGTCACCTAGAAAATTCATGGATGTTATAAAAAATTTGAAATTATATTTATTTTAATATTTATATTACCATTTATTTGATTCTTTCATTAATAAGGTAATTACTGCATCGTTATTATGTCATAAATAAATTTAAATATTTAATGTCTAAAAATTATAATTAAAATACCATTATGTAGAAAATATTATTAGATTTCTAATGAATATTTATAATATAATTTATCTTATGCACCTTCTTTTCGGGAGCCTACCTGGTTAGAACTCCACAGTTAAGCGTGCTTGGCCTGGAGTAGTGATCAGGATGGGTGACCTTCTGGGAAGTTTCCCAGGGTGTGTGTGAGTGAGGACAAAGCACACTGGAAAGGACAAGTGTTGGCCTGTGGGGACTATCATTAGTCAGATAACCGTTCTGGCATGTGGGTGGACCCTAGGGTGGGCCCCACATGTCTGCGGGGCAACTGGTGGTACCTGGTGGGCCAGGACCCGACGACAACCCTAGATTAAAAATGTTGTAGTTATTAAACTTTGATTTTATCTCTTTTAACTCTTCTTTGAATTAAATAATAATAAATTTCCAAATCAAATCCAAGTGGACCTAAAGGGTCATATTTTATTTCTAAGGTTGTTTTAGGTCGAATTAAACTTATCCAATATAATTAGGACATGTGTTAGGGTAATAATAATATCATTTTTACCCTTAATTACCCTATTTACTTTTTACCGTGGTAAATAAAAGTAAAAAGTTCCTATTCACAAAAAATTATTTTTATCTTATTGAACCACATTTTACTCCTTGATATTAACCATTTCTCTTGGATTTTCGAAATTCCACTAACAGAAGCTGTAAAATTAAGTTTTATGTGAATTTACAAATTCTCTTAGGAGGTGGGTAAACAACGGTGAAAAAGTTCAATAAAAATTTTATATATCTAAAATTATTATAAACTACCTCCAATTAATTAAATTGAATTTATATAGGTGTTATGTATCTATTTTTATCTAAAATAAATTTAAATAATATAAAAAATTATTTAAATAAAAATCCGGTTTTAAACAGTAACTCAGTGTTTTTCACTATTCATTAAAAATTCAAAGTTTTCAGAAACTTACCAAAAATTTACCCTAAGATAATTTTGGTATTACTAATTCAATAATAAATTCTAATTTACCAAATTCAAAACATAGAAGTTTCATTTATTAAATTAAAATGAATTCGCGTTATTAAAACAAAATGCGTGTTTTTAAGAAATAATAACTATCAAAAGATTGACAGTTGTTTATGTACAGTTTAAATGTCAAATTATGTCCAATGACCAACATTGGATTTAATGGTAAAAATATATTATAAATATAATTTAAAACCACTCAAATTCATAATTTATCACTATTAATTATTTTGATTAAAAAATTTGTTTTTAAATAAAATTTAGTAATTTTCACTATTCATCAAAATATGAAAGTTATCCGAAAAGTACCAAAATTTCACCGTAGGCTAATTTCGATATTCTAAATCAAAACATTAAGTCCATTTTGAGAGGTAAAATGTATAAAATTTCCAAAAGTTGGTATTACTATTCATAATGGCTACTTTGATTGGTCGTGGTGTGTGTTAGAACTCAAAGTTGCGTACAACACACACTACTATATTATTCAAAGAGAAGTGTACCATGGAATCTCGGGGTGTTACATTCTCCCCTCCTTCAATAAATTGTGTCCTCGCAATTTATGCTCGGTATTGGAAACATGGGGATGGCGTTTCAAAAATATCTTAGTTGAAATCCCACATTGAAAAATGAATCAATGATGCCTCTATTTAAAATAAAGAGTAGTAAGTATGAAGATTACCGAAAATAACACATACTAGGGTTCCATGTAGGAATATATGGATATGGAAGAGAAATATAACCATCAATATCTGATGGATAGTGGTTCAGAACATGGCTATGAAATGGCCAACATTCCCAAATCCATAAATTAGTGATGATCTAAGGTACCATCTAGGGCAACATTTTTGTTCTAAGTTCCTTTTCTTAATGTTGAGGAATTTTTTTATGAGATTGGATAAGATCACAAGGAGATATACTTAATTTATAATTAGAGTTTTATCAATTAATAAATTTCTACCAAAAACTCATCTTTCACCCCAAAACATAATACAACTCAAAAATACTCTATTTATCCTAATCGTATAGGGTTCCAAATATAATGAATTTATAATTCACATATCAGACCCTTTATGAAAAGAAACTACATTATACCATCCATGAACTTCATGTAGTATAATGGTAGGTGATAAATCCCAATTGCACTATGGTTATGGCTTCGATTTCCGTAGCTTTGTCCGACACGACGGGTCGTCACACGGTCTGCGTGTTGTCCTTTTATAAAAATCCAAAAATAACCTTTCAAACATAATCCCTTTCAACCTTTATACTTATCCAAAGTACTTATGTAAACTCTCAGTCCAAAATTTATATGAAATGTAAACATAATATAGATCATTTCTACACCATAATAGCATGTGAATACCTTCATCATGTATTCTTTTAAAACACTGAAACATCCTGAATTACCCTAAAACTTTATTGATTACATTCATGCTGCCTTCTTCCTTATAGAATACTGGATATACTTCATCCATCCAAAAATGTTGTAAACTCCAACAATGATGGAAGATACAAATCTTTAATTAGTTTCAAGGTAGTCAAGAAAATCCAATATAATTTACCCTAATCAACTATATCTTATTCCAAAATTAGTATCTCAATATTAGGACCATATTAAGGTTTATCTTTCCTTCAACCATGTAATTTCCAAAAAGTTTAACTCATTGTAGAGTCACTTTTCTTAGTACCATAAAATCTCAAATCCTCAATGAAATATTAATGCAGTACATTCCTTATTTATTTCCAGTACATCATTGATACAAAACTTCAATGAAATAATTCCAAAAGAACAACATAAGAACACTAGTCATTCCTCTTCATCTGTGGTAGTATCATAACTTGACTATTATCCAATATCATCATTTTTGGCATAGTCTCATAACTAGGACATTGGTTTGCATAGTGTCCAAACTCCTTGAAGATGAAGTATTGTACATTTGAAACCTTTTTCTTACCCTTTCAGTCACGTACGTGGTGTCCTTTTTATCCAAACTTATAACATACCCCCATTCCCTTCAAGAATTTTCCAAGGTGATTCTTTCCACAGTTATCACATATAGGAAAATCCTTCTTCACCTTATTTCCTTTATCTGTCCTTCTCTCTACCATCCTTTCCTTCTCTGGCTTCCCTTCAAAGCCATAGGACTCAGGGAATTCTTTACTTATCTTATCAACACATGATACTATTTCTTCATATGATGATAATACGTGGGAGACTATTTCCCTTCTAAATTCTAGATTAAGACCATGAAATATATGATATTTCTTACTCTTTTGATCATGCGTATTGCTGGAGTTCTCATTCCTTCTACTGGGCACCATTTCTAAACAATGGAATACACTAGATTAGTTTATGGATAGCAATACCTAATCTCAAACTTGTAAAACACTTAACATAAATTAAACAGTTTATGGATATAATCCATAATCATAAAAATGTCTTCTTTGGGGAAGTATATACTCCTAAACCATTAAAAATGGATTTTAAAGAAAATGAAAATTATCCTAAGCATATCCCCCAGGAGTGTCGTAACCAAGAGTACAGCAAGGCCCGTTCTCATGCACCAGTTCCCATTCGAGTCTAGCTCAAAGCAGTGTTTTCAAGTTTTACCCCTAGGTACATATGTGCTAGAGCCGCATCTACCTGCTCGTATCAAGACAGGGATGTATTGCTCGGAAAACTCACACAATCTCTAAAATATCAAAATTCTCGGACGTTCTTCTCTACTAATACTCAAATTCTATCTTAGGGCTATGTGCTCTAATCAGAGTTTATCTAAATCTATCTTCCTAGGTTATTTCTAAACTTCCTCTGATACCAACAGTAACACCCCGACCCTAGTTACCCAGAGTCGGAGAATTATTTTAATACATTGGCATGATTACAGGGAATCAAGTCATGAAGGACTGATCAACTTAGCAGTCTTGGAAAATAGATTACATACATTAACATTTCATTACAATTTCAAACATAAAACATAGCATAAATAGTTCTTTGAGAACACCATTATTCCCTTTAGCTTAACCATGCATATCAATCATAATACACTTCTTGGAATCCTGGGAAAAATAAAACATAGAAAGGGGTGAGATCAAACGCTCAGTAAGGGTAAGCAATAATGTGGAAAAGGACATAAATATTAAGCATGGTGAATAATTGAAACCACATGCCTTTACCAATAATAAACAAGAATAATTTTATGGAAAGAATATGATTTGAGAAAATAATGCCACAATAAAACATAATCATGGGTATTCTACTAGTCGAATAACCACATGAACCATCAATATTATTTCTATAATGATGGAATGTATAATGCCAGACATTCTAAAACATTTTTTCAAGACCTTGTCCAAGATGTCTAAAAATGATTAAGGCCAAGGCCAAAACCATATATCAAAATGGGGAAGGGCCTCATCCAATTCCATGTCTAGTTGTCTCATGAGACCTACCGATGCATCGAGAAGCTATAGCGGGCTGCATCCGTCACTTACTATGTCCAACACATTCCTCATATGAAAAGGATGAAACATAACATAAACATTCGTATAAGAACTAGGATACGAAATGTCAATAATTTAACCATAAACCATGAATCATATAAAAATAACACATCCACAGTCAAACATATCACAAAACCATAAACACAATATGGAAGATTTGTATCATTATAAATCAACTTAAAAACAAGTTTACAATCCATTAAAGGATTTTGAAATTTATAAAAATGATTTGTAAAACTCTTTGAGAGAAATACCCTTTTTTCATGAAAACATTTAAAAGTCACACAATTTGGAAAAGAAGTCATTTAAAGACATTTTTGAATCAAATTTTCCCATACCACTTTGAAACTTTTGAAAGGAATTAACATTTAAAAACATTCATTTCCATATAAATAAATCCTTAAAAATCATTTTAAAGACATGTACATTAATGAGAAAGATTTAGAAGAATAAATATTTAAAACATTTGAAATGATGTTTTAGTAAAAATTCCCTTAAAAGAATACCTTTGAAAACTATTTCATAAAACATGGACATGGATAATAAATATTCCCCAGTAGATACTTACGTAAAACAACCTTGGATAATAAAGAGATTGCGAAATTAACCCTTACCAATTTGGTAACTTACGAAACATACACCCCATGAAAGAGGTATCATACAATGAATATGTAAATACACATGAATTAAAGTTTATTACATAAAGAATACAATTATGGGCAGTACATAAACCACAAAAAGGTAATAGTGGCAATATGGCATGAATCTCATGGTAATAAGGAGTGAGATGAAAACCCGTTACCTTGTACTTTTCCTTTGTCTAAGGTAGGGTAATATCCTTTAATTGGGGTAACTCCCTTTGGTTTGAACCAAAAAGAACTCTTGAAGTGCCTTCTACCTAAGGTGAGGCTTCTAAAAGGAGGAGAAGGATGTAGGAAGCTTAATTGGGCAGAGGTTGGATGAGCCAAAAGTCTTGAGAGGTGTGTGGAATTGGTTATAAGTGGTGTCCTTTTATAAGGGGGAGGAGGGGCTCTTTATGAAAAACTTAAAGTATTAATTTATAATAAATTCATATTCAGTTTCTAGTGGCTCAAAAGTGGATTATTGAGAGCCTAAGCTAGGGATGTGTCTAAATCCTTTCAACCAATAGATTTTAGATAGGTTTGGGTCATTATATTAACCTTATCTTTTAGTTTTAAATCTTGGTTAATTAGTTTGACACTTACCACATCACTTTGTATTTTTATATTATATAGTTAATAAACATACTATATACCTACAAGACACCCCCAAGTGGTCCATTAATGATACACCTATCATGATAAAAGTCCTTTGACCAAACCTTAGATTTTTAGGAATTTAATATCAGTTAATAATATAATATTTGTTTTAAAAACTCTTTTATGTCAATTTTGACACTATTTGGTATTTTTTTGAAAGTCATCAAAACTTGATTACTTCGAACAAGATACATTGAATCATCCTTGACATGTCACAGTCCCCTAGAAAACTCGTGGATGTCATAAAAACTTTGAAATTATATTTATTTTAATATTTATATTACCATTTATTTGATTCTTTCATTAATAAGGTAATTATTGCATCATCATTGTGTCATAAATATATTTAAATATATAGTGTCTAAAAATTATAATTAAAATAAAATTATGTAGGAAATATTTTTATCTTTTTAATGAATATTTATAATCTAATTTATCTTATGTATACCCCTATATTAAAAGTGTTTTAGTTATTAAACTTTGATTTTAACTCTTTTAACTCTTATTTGAATTAAATAATTATAAATGTCCTAATCTAATCCAAGTGGACCTAAAGGGTCATATTTTATTACTAAAGTTGTTTTTGGTCGAATTAAACTTATCAAATAGAATTAGGACATGAGTTATAGTAATAATAATACCATTTTACCCTTAATTACCCTATTTACTTTTTACCGTGTTAAATAAAAGTAAAAAGTTACTATTCAACAAAAATTATTTTTATCTTATTGAACCGAATTTTAGTCCTTGATATTAACTGTGTCACTCGAATTTTCGAAATTCCACTCACAGAAGAAGTAAAATTATGTTTTATGTGAATTTACAAATTCTCCTAGGAGGTGGGTAAAATACGGTGAAAAAGTTCAATAAAATTTTTATATATCTAAAATTATTATAAACTACCTCCAATGAATTGAATTGAATTTATATAGGTGTTATGTATCTATTTTGACCTAAAATAAATTTAAATTATATAAATAAATATTTAAATAAAAAGCCGGTTTTAAACAGTAACTCAGTGTTTTTCACTATTCATCAAAAATTGAATGTTTTCAGAAAAATACCAAAAATTTACCCTAAACTAATTTTGATATTCCAAATTCAATAATGAAGTCTATTTTACCAAATTAAAAACATATAATTTTCAATTATTAATTTAAAATTCATTCCCGTAGTTAAAACAAAAATCGTGTTTAACAAAAACAATAACTATCAAAAGATTGACACTTGTTTATGTTCGGTTTAAATGTGAAATTATGTACAATGACCAAAATTTGATTAAATGGTAAAAATTTATTCTAAATATAATTTAAAACCACTCAAATATATATTTTATCAATATTAATTATTTCGATAAAAAAAGTTTTTTTAACATAAAATTTAGTAATTTTCACTATTTATCAAAATATGAAAGTTATCCGAAAAGTACCAAAATTTCACCCTAGGATAAATTTGATATTCTGAATCCAAAAATGAATTCCATTTTGTGATATAAAATTTATAAAATTTCAAAAAGTGGGTATTACAATTCATAACGACTACTTTGATTGGTCAGGGTGAGTGTTAAAACTCGAAGTTGCATACAACACATGCTACTGTATTATTCAAAGAGAAGCATAACATGAAAGCTCGGGGTGTTACATATTTTATAAAATTACATTCAAATTATAAATAATCATGTGAAAAATATATTAGTGTAATTTTTTTAGAATTTTGGGAGAAGATAAAATTTGTAATGAATAGTAAAAAATATTGGGTTTTATTAAAAAATATCATTTCATTTAAAACATTTATAAATATGAAAGTCATATTATGATGATTTTAAAAGAAAAATTAGTTCATATATAAATCTTTTAATTCAATTTAGGTCATTTTTATCATTTTTATAAGGAATTGTTATATAATTTTTTTAAACTTTTGAACATTTTCTCCCGGAAAACCAATTTCTTTTCAAGTCTGTAGGATTAATTGGAATTTAATTGTTTCCACATATGTGAATGTAATTTGTTAAAAAATGATATAATATTTGTAATCAGAATAATTTATTTTATCGTATAAGGTAAACCATACTTTTTTAACCAAATCTAATAGTAAAAAATTAAAAATTATTTACCATGGTTAATGTAAAAATATATTTTCTGAGAAGTTGAACTAAAAAAATATTAATATTAAAAAAGACCCAAAACATGTAAAACGACAATTTAATTTCCATATATCAAACTTATTTATTATAATATCAATAATTGTCCATTATGGATCCTTGTTTCATGAGAAAAACATGGTCATGCCTTTTTCTTTTCAGAAATTACCTGTGTGCCACTCACCACACTTATAAAAGGCCACTACCTATCATCTCCACACAACAATTTAAAAACCCATTTTTATATACAATAAATAACCTAAAAAAATCCATTAAATAAATTATACAATCCTAAAAACTTTATTTTGGTTATAAATCCAACCGAGGAAGGTTGTTGGGGAAAACCTAATGACGTTACTTGAACAAGAGGTATCATTCTTCAACGAGAATTTTCATTTTATTTCTTCATCCATAAGATTTAATTATTATTAAAATATTATTATATAATAAAACAAGTATCTTTCAAATACTAAGGTGATTTTATGTTATGTTCATGACCTATAACCATCTGTTCTTCCATCCACGAAATCATTAATCGTGTGTGTGGACGATTACCGTCTCACGAATCGATGCCATTTATTTTTCCACTAAAACCTCTCACAGATGGGTATAAGGATAGATTTAATATTTATTTATGATATTATTATTATTATTTAATTTTTATCTCACATATTTCTTCAAACATTCCATTCTATGGGAATACAATTACGTCTCTCATGTGTGTGGCATACTACCAACTCACAAAGCAATATGATTTATTCACTCTTTACATGGAAGGTAATAAGGGTGATCCTAATTAAAATATGTGATATATATGATTTAAAAATTATTTTTTAATGTAAATATATTTATTTACAATATTTTATTCATTATATTGGGAAAATGGAATCAAAGTTCATACGTACGTACAACCTTCCTTCTCCATGAATAGTGTTTTTCATTTTCAATTCATATTTTTTATGGATAACTAAAAATACATGTATAATGAAGATATATGATATTAATATCATGGATAAATTTATGGATATTATGGAACCATGATAAATTTAATTTAACTTAAAATAAAAACAAAACATAAATGAAAAAAAAGAGTTATCACCCGAAGCATGATTTTGACATGAAATTGTTAATTAATGGGTAATAAAAGGTCCTAATTAAATCATATATGGAATGAAATATATATGCATGGTTATAATATATATATATATATATAATAAATTTATATTTATTATTTATTTTTTTAAATGATTATATGAAGTTAATAATTACGGTAAGGGATTTCCATCAATTATTTTTATTTCTATAAGACACATTTCATATTAAACAGCTATTTAATATATGGGATGTGTGTAATAATTATATATGTACTATATGATTCATAAAATTTAAATAATAGTGATTTAAATATATATTTTATGATCTCTCTTTCATGGGGTTTACGGTTCAACAATTACCAAAGGGGTAGGGATTTTTGTCTCAAAATGACATCTTGGTGACCTAAGTTATGTTATAAACATATCAAATCCTATGAGGTGTATATACTCATAATTTGACATGTTATATAAAAAATATTATTCATTCTTGGGTATTATGATACAATGTTACTAAAGTGGTAATATTTTTTTGTTATAAGCTCACCATTAATCAGGATTGTTAATGACTATGCTTAAAATGATGAAATATTATGATCTATCTCTCAAAAAATATGTTAATTTAAATATTAAAATGTTGTTTATATATTTTCCATTAATTTTACTATCATTATGTACTAAATAGTTAAAAATCATGTTTTCTAGAAAAAATTTCTTTATTTCACTCTTTTGTCGAAAACACTTTTACTTCCAAAATCATGTTTTCTAAAAATGTTTTCAATTTTTTTAAGATTATTGAAATAGTTTATTAATGAAATTTTTACCTTTGTTTTATTTTTTACATAAATTTTTTATATAAAACTTATTTTTTCAAAAAAATAATCTTGTTTGGGTTTTCTTAAAAATGTCAATATTTTTTGTTATTTTAACTTGTTTCGCATGATAGAAATTTCCAGTCATCCTGAACATCATTATCATTGAAGATTACATTATAATTTTTCAAGGTAATTTCCAAATTAAATTATTTCTCAAATATTTAATGAATTATTTTTTAAAAAATTTTGTTTTTGAAGGAATGATATTTTCTTCATGAAACATTACACATGATTTTATTTCAAAATAATTTTCCATCTAAGATAACATCATTTGATGTCACATATGATTTACCTGGGATATAAACCAATGATTATATTTTTCTTATTTCTGTATACGGTTTATGTTTATGTTAAAAATATGTTTATGAATCCTATTTCTTATCCATAGGTTATACCATGATAAAATACTTATGAAACCAGTATTTTTTTCCACATGTTATGTTTTGAGGAAATGATGAAATGATTAGGAAAACCATTTATTTTAATGGGTTCTAATATGATGAATGTTTTATGATCTTGTGACACATATATGTTTGATTTTTTCTATTTGATTGGTGGGGCCTTTATCTCCCTCCAATGCATTGGGTAATTATTAATGGTGTATAACATTAAAGTGTAAAAGATACGTTATCCCAAGCCTGGAAGAGGGTGCATGTGAAGTTATACTATGCTGAAAAGTTGGTACATAGGAGGATATCCTATAAAACTAGGGTACATGTGAGGTTATATTAGTCCTAAAGTTGGTATCTAGGTGGTTAGCATTTTATTAACATGTTATAAATTTCTTAGTGGGTAGCCTTGACATAGGATTTCATATGATTATGTATATGCCAAATATATATTCCTTATTCCAATATTATATTTAGATAGATCATGTTTATTAATTATATTGTGATTCAATTTCTTATGAAATGAAATGATTTAATACATGACTGTGGTTTATGATCTATGATATGTAGGTATGATTTTTATATGCAATTATCATGTTCTCATACCCATTATGATCATGTTATATTGATACTTACACTATTTCCCTTATTTAGAATCTAAGATCACCCTTTATTATATTTCCTACCTAGGTATATGAAGAATGGTATTATATATCATATTTATAATAAGGTTACTATTTTTGATGAGAATAGTGGGATATGACGTAGCTCACTTATTCACCAGATGTTTATGTTTCCAAATTTTCAAATGAACTATACATTTATGATTGTATGGAATTATATTGTGTAATGTGATGAATATTAAACTAAAAAATGTAACATCTATGAATGAATAGTTGGTATCATGATAATTAGTATTATATGATAGGTTTAGTTAACCATTGGAAACGTGGATAAAAAAAATATTAGTTAGAACTCCAAGAATATGTTTGAGGATAATTATAAGGATGAGTCAAAGTATTGGAGAATGAAATTGAATTTATTTAAACGATAGAGTTAGTGGTTTCTATAAAATTAACTCCATGTCTGGATACTACAAGTGGATGTGGATCTGTAATAAAGGAACCTAGGGGTTATAAATCTGAAAAGGTCATATTGATCTAGACTGGATAATCACCCAGTGCATGACGACGGGCCTTACTACACACCTTGCTTGAAACTCCCGGGGGATATGTTTTGGAAATTCACAAAAAATTTATGAACCATCCAAATAGATTTAAATCAATGATTACAATGAAGGACCTATGATACACCTACAGTGTCATATATTAGACATAAACAGTCATTATTTAGATATTGTTTAACTAATTTTCAGGATTATGTGGTCCCCACAATGATTAGTGTAACTCACACTAGGATTTTGGTTTCCATCAATGGATGGAATATAAAGAAATACTTTTAATAATGAATGTGATGGAGAATGAATCCATTTACCTCCTAAGAAACTGAATTTTATAGGAACTGGAATGCCAAATCTTGTCACTATTCTCATATAACTATCATAAGCAATTAATCATGCTAGTATTCCAAATGAGAAAATGAGGAAACAACATAATATTAATTCCTTCATGAGGAAATATTTATTATCAATCAATGGGACTTATGAATCACTAATTACTGAGAAATTTATCAGTACAACTGAAAATATATATTCTATTATGCAATGTTTAGAGCATGAAAAAGTGATTTTGGCTATATGGAATTTGGAAGGGTAAGAATATCAATGGTGGAATCTTATCAAGAATATGAGGAAATAATATGAAATTGAATCCATTTATTAGGATGATTTAAAAAACATAACATTCAATAAGTAATTTCCTTATATTATTTTTATGAATTTGGAAAATGATTTCTTTTAGCTAAAGTAAATGGATGATGAATCAGTTGGTACCAATGGGGAAAATTTTATAAGGAATAATTGGTATACTTCTTCTATTATCACCAAACCTGAATGACAGGTAGCTCAATTCCATAGTAGCTTAAAAACAATTTACTGAAGTATGAAAGTCATAAGATACTCCAATATCTATGAATAGATTGTTTTATGTGATATAATAGTTAAAATAGAGGTTGTAGTTACATACTAGTCTCATAGTTTTGATAAGATGAGAAAAATTGAACTAAATGAAAATTTAAAAAACATGGACAGAAGAAGATAATATTTCCATTATTCTCAATGTTTGGGAAAAAATTGTGGAAATTTACTTATGTTTGTTAGTGAATGTTTCAATTGTTGATGTTATGGTAACTAGGAAATAGAAAGCTAAAGTTATGGGAATAAGTTAACTAATGATCCAAATACAGGGAAAGATACATAGAATGCATCACGCACACTCTTGTATTTCAAATTCAATGAGTATGAGAATTATGTGAATCAATTCCCCAATCAAAGGGATAAGAGGGAGATAATCCAAAACAACATCCAAACATAGTTCAAAAATAGAAATATTTATTAATAACAATATTTTAATATAAACATTATTATAAGGGAAAAATTATCTTCTATTCCCTAGTAGGTAATTTCCTATATGATTTTGTATTAATGAGCCCTATGAAAATATTATTTTTGAATATTTTGTACAATTTCATTTTATTTTGATAATTTATTATATCTCTATACATGGATTATTTAACAATGAAATCACATTTGATATTCTGTAGTTTCAAAGTTGAAACCATGATTCCAATGGATGTATTTTTATATAAGAGAAGAACTTATTTACTAAATAAAGGGTGAATTGTTTTTTTAAGAACATATATATCTCTATAAGAAAAAATTAATAGTAATGTATTTCATCATGGGTTTATAAGATTAAGGTTGATAATATGTTCAAGGTTTTAGAAACCACTTGATGCTATACATGATATAAGTTTATCATGATTAAGGATATTTTGGGAGACATTTATTGTAACTAAACCCTTTTTCTTATACATGCTTTAGTGAAAACGTTTTTTTAGGAGGAATTTATGTATAAATTATTGATATATGATTAAAGGTACTGGAATCCATTATGGTTTATCTTATCTTTGATGTTGATTTAATTATGGGTTATAGTTGTTCACCTCATATTGTCAGTGCAATTTGTTCCTGTCAGAGAAGATTTCTTTTTGGATCCACCTACAAAAATATATATTAATGAAGTGTTAATATTGAATATATTACAAAATTAAATTTTCTATGATCGAGATATGATTTTTACCTCAATGTTTTGGTAAATTATTTTTCAATCCTGTAGTAAAAAATTGAGTTGCAGCATTGTGTATCATCCTCAGACAGATGTGAATTCCAAGAGAACAATTCAAACTCTATAGGATATGATAAGATATTATTATTTGGATTTCAATGGTGGTTGGAAAAAACACCTTCCTCTAGTTGATTTTTATTATGAAAATAACTTTCACTTGAGAATTTTCATGGATTCTTTGGAGTCCCATTATATAAAGAATTGTATAAAACTGATATAATGCAATGAAGTTTCATTAATAAATCTATTGGGACCTAATCTAGGTGATGAAATGTTAGAGAAGCTAATAACTATTAAACAGAAGATAAAGGAAGAAAATTGTTCATATAATGTTGATATTGGTAATAAATGACATGATCTAGAATTCAAAGTTGATGAGAAGGTGTCTTGAATTTTTCCCTAAAATAAAGAAGGGAAATCTATACCCAATATAGATCAGTCCCTTTGAATTACATGATCATATTAGGAGTGTGGCTTATTTTATGGAACTTCCTTAGAACCACTTGTAGATTCACAATGTTTTATATGTATCCCTCCTTAGGTTCTATATACATGATCCATTATATATTCCCAAACTCAAAGGTGGTACTACTTGAGAATGGTCTTACTTATTATGAACAAATGGTGGAGATTTTGGATTGTATAGAGAAATTTATATAAAACAATACCATTAACCAAGTAAATGTTTTGTGGTGGAACCACCAGTTCGATAAATTTATTTGGGAACCTAATGATTTTATCATTATGTTGTATCCTCAGTTATTGTCACCGATGTGAAAAATTTAATGGGTAAAATTCATTTTAATGGGGTTAAAATGTAACTACATGGGATTTTTGTGAAATAATGTTTTCCCAATAAATTTAATATTTTCAACTCTTTTTACATGAAACCATTATTTAATATTTATTATAGGAAATACTAAGTTTAGCTTGTGTTACACACAACACCAAACTTAAACAAAATGTGGCATGCTCTTAATGTATTATTATTTAATGTGATTATTATCACCTATCTATTGGAATGGTGTGTATGAATGTTATTAACTAATATTTCAAAATATATTCTTGAAAATTTTATGTTAAATTAATTCATTAGTGACTGATTAATTATAAATGAAAATGAAAATTATTTGAAAATAAAGTAAATCATTTTAAAAAAACAAGAATGCTATAAAAAATATGTTACTTTAATAATTAAAAAACTTCTTTTAGGGACTTATGTTAATGAATATTATATATTATATATTATATCAAATATTTACTGATTATATTATGTTTTTATTTAAAAAAGATAAGAATAAATCCAAATTTATTCATACAAACTATTTTTCCTAAAAAGAAGTTATGTCACCTTTTACGAAAATTTTCTAAAAATAAATTTTGATGCATATAAAAAAAATATTTGCAAAAATAAAGTTAATTTTTAAATCATACTTTCAAATTTTCTATTGGTGAATTTTTGATTATTTTATCAATAGTTATTTTTTTATGAATAGTTAAAAATACTTGATTTTATTATGAATTGTAATTTCTATTAAAAATTATAAAACAAAGAACTTTTTTTAGTATGGTTTAAAAAAAATTCAATTATATTCCTATTAATCCCATTTATATTATTTTAATCCTTTTTAAATTTAATTTTGATATAAAAACGTTTTGGAATTTAGAACATTTTCTCTTTGAAATCCTACTTTCTCATCATATATGTGAGATTAATTTTAAACTATATTTAGCCATTTTTTATGAATGAAATTTGGAAAAACATATTCCATACATGGAATAAGAAAAAATTATAGTATCTAATAAGGTGAATTAATTTTTGACAATAATGAATAGTAAAAAAGTTAAAATTATTTATCATGATTAAGGTACTAATGGGTTTATAGTGAGGTGAATATAAATTGATAATTTTTAAAAATGAGAAAATATTGTTCAACAACCAATTTCTAGGTATATTTCAACCAAATTTATTATATTATTGATAATGGTCTATTTTTTACCCTTTTGGAATGTGATGAACATGGGTACACATTTTTCATTTTAAAAATTGCAAGTGTACCTCTCACCTCACTTATAAAAGTCCACCCAATCTCATATCCTAATCACACTATAAAAAAATAATTGGTTCATAAATTCCACCACAAAATCAATTCTATAATTGAATTCTTTCATCGATGAAGACTTAGTTTAGACATTAATGAAACATGGGTAGGATTTCATTCAAACATAAGGTGGTTACTTGAAGAATATGTAATGTTATTCAATGATATTTTGTATTATATTTCATCCTAGATATCCATAAATTCATATTAAATCATTATGATATTTAAATCTTAGTATATTACATTTACTATGATAATATTACATTAATTTCAGGACCTACATCCATTTTATTTTCAATCAAATGTATTGTGTAATCATCATTTTTATATACGGTGGACTACCACCTCAAAAATCTATGTTATTAGTTATTCAATTATCACCTGTCAGAACATGATATAAGGATGGATTTATTTTTTATATGATATATATAATATTATTAGGATTAATGAATCAATATATAACATATTACTTCACACTTTACATTTTGAGTAAATATGATATTGTCGCTTATGAGTACAATGAATTATATGAAAAACTTATTGTGTACAACATGGTAAGAGAGAATATATTATTACTAATAAAAATTAAAAAAAGTTCTTAATAATTTAAATAATTAACATAAGTTAATTATTTATGATGATATAGAACTTATGATATTATTTGGACTCAATTTAAGGGACACTAAATCTTAAAACCTTACTTTAAATATTTTTAATTTTTATTTACGAATATTTCCATTAAAACTAAATATACTTATAAATTAATCTAGAAAATTAATATTTAGAATTCAACGGATTATAAAGTTCCTTTTTAACCATATTTAAATAACATTACAATATTTCTATAAAAAAATATTTTTTAGTTTTTATGTAAGAGACATTTTTTTAAAATAATCTTATTGTAATTATTTAATATCTCAACACCTTTTCATATATGTATATATTAATTAAATAAATTTTTATATTCTTTAATATGGACATAAATGATTTATAATTTAAATTTTATGTCTCTTTTTTAATTTATTTCATTGGTTTTCAAAAAGTAATATTTTTATGGAATGTTTGAATTTATTCACAAAAGAAAACATGAATGTTTTATTTTAAATATATATTGAGATAAAGAGTTTTAATTATACTATAAAAAATACTTAATATATTTATTCCATTATAATATTTCATGTTTATTTCTTTGACAAAAACTATTTCCATTTTTCATATTGTATTGGTTTTGAAAATGAAGTTTTTAAGTAAAAAAAGTATTTTGATATTAGGAACACATTTTCATACATGTTTAATTTTTTTTTCAAGGGTTTTAAGAAGAAACTTTTTATTCTTAAATTTTTTTATCCATTATAATCCTTATAAACTATTTATCTTATGGTTTTATCCCCTTTATAGATCACAGGTGAGCCCGATATTTCTTATACAATAGATTCCCCAAGATAATACTTGGTTAATGATTATTTTATCTGGAGAATTATATTGGATGTTGGTGGAATGATTATACATGTCTTTACAATTTTTGTAAGGGTACTATAAAGGTTTTATAAATATGATGTTCCAAGGAACCAATAAGAATGTTTTCTATTTTATAATGGGTTTTCATGAAAATATTTTGACTTTAAAATATAAGATGATGATATTTTTATAAGGAAAAAATGATTCCCCTTTAAGAAAAAAAGTTATTCTTTGGAGAAAAGGTTTTCATGTATACCACTAGAATAATGGATTTCTTCTTTTTATGTCACTTATTAAAATGTTTTGGGATGATCCCTTATTTTTTTTAATCATAGGTTTTAATGTTGTGTAATGGAATGGAAGAAGCCACGTTGAATGTCATGAAAATTTCTCATGAATAGAAAACATTTTTTATTTTTAACTTCATATATTTTATGGGAAATAGATACTGATCAGAAGTGTACACTTCATAATATAATGTATTTTTATCTATGATTTATGAAAAAATTCTTTAAATATATATACCTATAAAGATACTCATGTTTAAGATATTTAATTGAAGGTATGAAATTAAATAATACGTAATGTTTTAGGATGAACCATTATTTTTGGTATTAGATGTGAGTTTTGATAAATTTGGAGGTTATAATGTTATTTAAGCGTAAGTTAAGAATACTCTATAAAAACAATGGTTAATATGATATGGAACATTAATTTTATTTTTTATGAATATAATTATTTGAATAGGGGATGACATGGCTAAGGATATCATAGTATTTATCATCCACATAAGATGGTTTAATATGGTTTTTATGATATATAAACATTAAGTTTTTTAATAAATGGTTAGATCTAAAAAGAACAAAATTAATAATGGATGTAAATGAAAATTTAGAATTTTTCTGAATGTGAAAGAAAATATAATGGGAACTGTAGTGAAATCTATTATGGTTATTCTTAACCATCTGTCACCAGTTACAATTAACAACTTAATCCTAGTTGTGTTTCATAACGCACCGAATTAGACACAAATTAATCTCAATGGATATTAATGTGATAATTATAAAAGTAAAAATATCCAATGACCAATGTGTCAAGAATGTGGTATAAAATATCCAATAAAATTTATTAAGATGGTGGGAAGATGTTTCCTTTATTTTATAAGAGGGAATAAAGAAAGAATTATCTAAAAAAAATAAAGCATTCAGTTAATTCAATAAAGGGGAATAAAAATCATCTTATGGTATTAAAAAATGGTTTAAATATATGGAATATGGTAATTATGAATATATATTTCCTTGGTAAAATGCCAAGAATGGGATTAGTAAGTCTTTTCAGGTAAATTTCTAGAAATGTATAATTCCATTACATTTAAAGATGATGAAACTGAAAATAAATTTTGTAAGGTATTTATTATATCATCGATGATATTTTTAATATTTTGAATACTATTGCATGATTCATATTTTTCGGAAGGAAGGATGAATTGGAGAATAAGATAAAAAATCATTGTTAATTTATTATGAAGAACGTGGAGTGATTAAGGTGTCTAGAAATTGGGATTCAATAGTGTCGATGGAGTGTTATATTCATGTTTTATCATATGTTTATCTGAATTAATACTATTTTGATGTTTTTTGTTATGGTAATACATTTTTATACATTTATTGAATTTTCTATGATGTTTTATGTATATGTGACCTTATTTTTTACATGTGAAAATGTTATTTGTTAGGGAATTCTCTTTTAATTGTTTGGAAATTACTTTTATTGGATTGATAACCATTAGGGTATATATGATATCTAATTATTAAGATTATTTTTTAGGATATTCATCAGATATATGGAATTTTATTATAATAATATTCATATATTTTTGGAAAAAAAGACAACCTATCACATCTTGTATGTTCAGGGGGATTGAACCAACAACTGAAGGGTAAAAAGGGTGAAGTGCCATCCACTGGCCAATGTGATGTCCTGGTCAATATGTCTTCATTTTTTTTTGACAAAAATGGTTTCAAATATAATTATTAAGTTGATTTTTGGAACATATGTTTTATCATAAAGATAACTATAAGATTTAAATGGGGTTTTTTTGATTAAATTAATAATATTATTTCGCTAGAAATTCATGAATTTGGTAACCTTATATGATTAAGATAAATATAAATATATAAGATTTAATTTAAGAGATAATGGTTAAACTATCTTTTATAATATTATTCATGAATTTTGGTGATTCATGTTATTTAGGAAAATGATTTTTATATCTTTTAGATTATATGATTAAGGAATATAATTTTTTTATATGATACTTTTAGAGTTATTGATGTTATTTGGAGATAAATGTTATGTTTATCTTATGTGTGATCAAATAATTGAGATCATTGGGTTTAAATCATGTTCTAGAATATATTTAATAATTATAATGATTTTTATTTATTGAATTAAATATTTTGAACATTGGGTAACTCTGTTTAATTTTGGAGATTAATGACATGATGATTGATTCGTTTTGGGAAATATCTTACCTTATGATAACCATTTTTATTTTGGATATTGTCCAAAATTATTAGTAATATCTTGTAAAACATTTGTGGATCATATGACCCATTTTAAGTGTATTTATGTTCTTTATTAATAAAAATTTGTCTTGAATATTTATCATTTCCTACAAAAGATGATATTCTGGTCAGAATTGATTAGTGTGTTAAAATATACATTTCAAATAATTATATTTTCCATAAGTTTGTAGTCTATATGGTAATGAAATTCATCAAATCCAATAAAAGGATATTGAAACAAAATTTTATCATATTACCATCATTTATAATGAAATCATTGGTATTTTTCACACCACTTTAATTTATGGTTTTATTATTTTTGACTTATCATGATCATTCACTTTCTCATGATGAATGATCTTTGTCAGTCCCAATCATTATTTAACCATTAAGAGTTTAATATTTCTATATTTTTAGTACCCAATAATGTTTTCTTACTTGGAATCCTAGTTATGTGTTATTCTTGGTAAGCATTGTAGTTTCTTTTTTCTCTTATGAATATAATGCTTCATTTACCGTTTTTACAATGTTCGATTTCAAGAAAGATATTTTAATACATAAAACCATTGATTACTAATATCAAGTTAAACTTGTGTGGAAAATTTTTATTAAATCGGTATTAAATAGAAAATGATTTTAGAAAATAAATCAATGTTCGATAGATTACAAGATACACAACACCAGACTTAATAAAACCCCAAAAAATTATTATTTAAATCTGACTATTATAAAATAGCCATTAAATTGGATGGTATGAATAGAATAGTATTTGAAATATATATTAATTTATTTGAAAATAACAATTTTTTGATAAATTTTTATAAAATAATCAATCTTCTTTTTGTAAATTAATTATACTTTTCAAAAAATATTTTTTCTTTTAAAAATTGATTTTATAGATATTTGTGAAAAAGTAGTAGCATTAGATTTATATAAAATTTATAAAATTAATTTCAGAAAAAATAACTTAATTTTTAAAATCATAATATCAAAATTAAATTATGGTTAATTTTTTGGTTTTTTTGAAAATATGGGTTTTTTAATGAATAGCAAGAAATATAATTTTTTGAATTACAATCATCTATTTTCAACAAATTTATTAATTTAAAAGTCTTATTATTATTTAATTTGATTTAAATTAACATATTAATTGATTAGTTTTATTTATAAAATTTATTATATTTGAATCAACTTTATTACGAATTTCACTATAAGTTTATTTATGGAATTAAAAAATCATATTTTTCTAAAAACTATTTTAAAGTGCATAATGTTCCTACATTTTCATCAATTATAAAACCCATAATGAGGAATGATTTAATATAAATTTATAGGAAATATTTCTAAAAATATTAATTGAAATTCATATTATAATTATTACTCATCATAGAGTTAATATAAGATAATTTTAATCATAACAATATATTTCTTGAAAATTTTATTTTTCCCCACATCTACAGGATGTATATTATGTTAAAATATTAAAATTATTTTACTTAAAAATCTGAGTTATTTTTTAGGTAATGTATGGACCAAATGTCTTTTTATGTTTGAATGAGTGATTATAGAGGGTTTCATTTTATAAGTGAGGGTGTATACATAGTTGGAATTTTTGAAAAGAAAAGGTTATACCCATGTTTTTCACATTCCACAAGGTTCCAAAATAGATCACCCAGAAACCTAGATGATTTAATTTCTAAATATTTAATGAAAATATATTTTATTATAGATTTTAGTTCATTTTAACCCTTATCATTAAAGCTTAACCCATAATGAGGAATGATTTAATATAAATTTATAGGAAATATATCTAAAAATATTAATTGAAATTCATATTATTATTATTACTCATCATAGAGTTAATATAAGATAATTTTAATCATAACAATACATTTCTTGAAAAATTTATTTTTCACCACATCTACAGGCTGTATATTATGTTAAAATATTAAAATTATTTTACTTAAATTTGTTAAAATTTATTTAATATTTGATATTATCATAATTTTTATTATATAAGAAGGTCATTTTTTGGTCATAATAAATAGTGAAAATATTAAAAATCATTTACAATGGTTTAGGTAAAAAAACAAGTTTTTCTAGGGATTAAGCTTTAATGATAAGGGTTATAATGAAGTAAAAAATATAATATAATATATTTTCATTAAATATTTCGAAATTAAATCATCTAGGTTTCTGGGTGATCTATTTTGGAACCTTGTGGAATGTAAAAATCATGGCTATAAACTTTTCTTTTCAAAAATTCCAACTATGTCTGCACCCTCAGTTATAAAATGTAACCTTCTATACTCACTCATTCAAACATTAAAAGACGTTTGGTTCATACATTACCTAAAAAATAACTCCATTTATTACCTCCAAATTTTCTAGAGTTCATGTTTTTATTAGAAACCTCTATTAAGAAGGATTGTGGTGAAATCCAAAAGATTTCATCCAAAGAAGAACTATTATTCTTAATCGTGTGTTTGTTCACTTTCTTCATACACCTCATTAAAATTGTTTTTAACCATTATGATATAATAAAATTAGTATATCTGATATGATAATATTTTATTATGTTAATTTAATAACCTAAATCCATATTTTATTTAATCATATGTGACATGAAATAATATTTCATTTGTATAACAGACTACCACCTCATGAACTGATGTAATTTGTTTTACATCATCACCTATCACATATAGTAAAAATGGTTTAATTAATGTTTTTATATGATATTGTTGATATATATATGTATAATTTTGAAATTATAATACATTAATTCATTTTTACCTTTCCATTAACTAAAAATGATAACATTTTTCATGAAAACTTGAGGACTACCACCTGCATGAAGCAATGTGATTATTTTTTGAACACCACATCACATGGATTATATATATATATATATATCTGTGTGTGTGTCCATGTATTTTAATAAATAATAGGTTATTTATGTTATTAATATCCTTTAATAAATATAAAATAATGAACACATTATTTCCATAATGATGGTTGAAAAATGAACATGTTACTCAGGTGTATGAACGGCCTACCATCTCCATGATTGTAATATTGTTAATTTTTCATAACCATAATTCAAAATTTGATTAAAAGGTATAATTGATTTAATAATATGACAAATATATCATTATTACAATTATTTAAATGTTGGAATAATTTTATCATTGAACATACTCAACCTACCAATTTCATTTTTGATATATAATCTGAATTCCACCAAAACATCTGAGTGAAATTAAATGATTCAATAATTGTGTATAAAATGGTAATAGATAAAGTAAATGAAATAATTAACATGTAAAATAAATTTAATAATAAATTAAATGATTATCATAAGTCAATTATTCAGGAAGGTGAAGAATTTAACAGATGATTTGGACTCAAGGTAAGGGACACTTTAACATAAACCCTCATTTTAAATGTCTTAAAATTTAATTACTAAATCATTTTATTAAATGCTCATGTTTATCAAAAAAATATCATTTATAACTAAATGAATTATAAATTTCATTATTACCATAATTCACTTTATTTAAAAAGTTTTTCTAAATCAGAATGTGTATAAGGTTTTATGTATGGGACATAATTTTAAAATATATTATTTTAACGATTTATTTTAAAACTCAATTTACTCCATGTCCATATTTCTAAAACTATTTTCTTTATATTTTTATATACAAATATCATTTTACATTTATTCTATTTTTATATCAATTATTTTCTAAAAGAGGTTATTTTATGAAAATTTTGACTTCCATTATAAATTAAAAAATAATTGTTCAATTTTAACATATACGGTGACAAAATAAATTTTCAGCCTCAAAATTATTTCAATTATTAATTCCTTCAAAATATTTCATTTTTTATAATAAAAAACTTATTTTACTTTTTTTTGGGTATTTTCATATTTATAATGGGTTTTTAAAATAAAATGGTATTTTTGATATATAAAAGAGTTTCTCATATACAATTAAAAGAGGTTTTTAAGATTTTAAAATGAAAATTTGAAAACACAATTTTATTATTCAGGTTATGGTAACTAGAAAATGTTTATATGATGGGTTGTGTTACATTTTACATGATGGTTGAACTCGATAAAAATATACAATGGGTTAACCTAGATAATACTCTAATGTATTGGGTAATGATTAAGTTATTTTAAAAATTATTTGGGAAGTCATCCTTATAGTTATTATAATTGTTAAGGGTTCTATAATGGTTCTGAAATCATTTTATAAATATTATTTCCAATGTAAACTACATGAATTTATTGTTTCATAGAGAGTTTTACAGATTTTTTTTATTTCAAAATCTAATACAATGATCATTGTAAAGTAAAATGATTCCATTTTGGGTAAAAAGGTCTATTTCAAAGAAAAGGTTTTGATGGGTGTTCATGTTATCCATTGGAATAATGAATTATTTAATTTTTATGCCCCTTTCTAATAATTTTCAAATCACATAAGATTTTTGAAATATTTTTCACCGGGTTTATGGATGGGTAATGGAAAATAATATGGAATGATGAAATTTTATAGAATTTTCCTGAAAATAAAAAGTGTTTTACTTTTAATTTCTTATATTATGAGAAAATAGATGATGACAAGAAGTTTCCACATTATAATATGTGGGATTTTTATCATGGAGTTATGACCTAATTATCTAAATCTCTAAACCAAAAAATATCCATGAATTTAAGAGAGTGAATTATTTTCTTAAAACTCAATATTATGTAATTTTTAGGTTCGGGTCCCTATGCAACACCTTATCCGATTAGCAAACTATCTAAAGACTTATTTCAATGATTGATGTGTTGGTATCAATCTCAATATCCTCCCACTCAATCAGGTGGGATAGATCTAGATGAAACTTATTCTTCTTGGAAATAAAGAACACATCATGGATATAAATCAAGCAAGAATTTATGTGCAAATGAATAATCATATTTTGAGTCACTGTATAATATCGATGAGTCTAACATAATGAGTTATTTACTTAGAGTAATTCCCCAAACATATATATTCAAAAAAAAGGGAAACTCTGAAAAATACTCCTCACGAACATCAATTTCAAACGGATGATGAGAGTAATCGATATAAGATTTTTGAAGTCTCTGATCTATTATTAACCTCTTCCTGATAAAATTCATGATATAACTGATCTCCAAGGTGATTCTCAGTCCGGACAAGTAATATTATACTAATATTTCCAAAAAAAGAGATGATCTTTAAGGCCTCCAATGCAATGGCTCATAAGGCTCTATTATGATCGAATCCTGATAGCTATTGTTATATTAAAAAATAACCATGGGTAGATGTTCCTATTCTTGTCCACTAAATCCAAGAACGCATTACTAGAGCATGTCCTCAATAATAATAGTTGGTTTTCTCAGCCTATACATCCATATTTGGATGATAAGATTTTACTGAAATCAACTGGGAACCCATCATTTTAATAATCCAATCCAGGTCTTATATATAAATATATGGTCTCTGTCAGAGGATATAACTGATAGAACACTATGAAACATAAAAATAACCAGCATGTATAGGTCCCCATGATCATATACGTTTTTTAACTCCATAAAATGAATAAAATGGGGGTATTTCACGAGTCAGCCAATTTTCACCCAAATAAATACATTTTCAATAGGAGTATAAGGTATCTGAATCACAAATTACATGGATATAAAATCTTATATACACATTGTAATGTTTATTGTTTATAGAAACATAGAATGTCACTCATGTTCTACCTTAAATATATAACATGTGAGGCACTAAGAAACAAATCTTGTAGAAGATCACCTCATTATTGGGCACTAATATTGTTGTCTCATGTCATGGTACATCTTGGTATATTTGGAGTTCATAGAACATATCATTCAGTGTATACTATCAATTATCTCTTTCATCAAGTATTTCTGAAAAAAAAATCTACCTCAAAAGTAGAATACATCAATAGTACTCTTGGGCCAATCACATGATGTCATTCCATAATAGAGATTCCAACGAAAATTAATAAACACCATATATTACATTAAACCTAGTCAAATCTGATCATCTATAAATGATACAATCCTAGTATAGGCTAAGAATTACAACTTGTTTTCTCTTACTTCATCCATGAGAATCATAGTAAATAAGAACATCATCCAACACTATTCCACTATTTTTTTCACATCCTTAAGCGATAATTTATTTCTCTAATCATATGTGACCACAATCCCTTTACAACGGGTATAGGAAACATAAGAATTTAAGGGATAATTGTACTGTACCCATCATCTTATTATCAATTTGTGATACCTCTGAGTGAATTCATACTTCGAACACTTATGAACTTAATATACTATATTCTTTTATGGGAAGAAATTGTGGTTCCATGTATTAATTTTGTGCATCACAATTACAAACTCATGATCATGAATGGGATATTTCATCTCATTATGGTGTAAAATATGGGCACCATAATATGTAACATATCTCCCCAACATCATAAAAAAATCAAACATATAACTAATGAATCATTGTAGAGACCAAAACTAACTCCAAACTCAAACTGAATTTGTATAGAATTAGAATCCAATCTCACTTTCAACTCCTTAAATAAATTCTAAAACTAATTGCTCAAAAAGGTTTTCAACATTATGGGTCAACTCTATCATAAGAGATTAAATATTGGATTATTCCAGAACAAATTTTCAATAATAAACATCTACTCACAAGAATCCACATATCTCAATAACATTTCAATCCCCCTCCTAGAAAATCACCCTAGATCTATTTTGGATCAACTAAGACACCCTTCTAGACTTTACGTAGACTAGAAATATTACCCCATGAATCCAAAACTAAAAATTTGATATATTTTCAGATAGATTATATTACGTCAAAATTCAGAGGATTATATTCGGATACTAAACATGGTACATTTTTAGTCTATAATAAACAAGAATATCATCCATGAAAACAACCATGATATAATCCCATAATTGAATTTTTTTTGGTTCATCAATGTTATAAACACCATTAGAGAAATTGTAAGGCCATAGAGAATAAAAATAAAATAAAAATTCCAACATCTACTCAAAAATATTTTCCTTATAATATCTTATTATCAAAAATTCATCTAGTGTTACCCCGATCTCAGATGATTTTTTTAAAATCATCAGGATCCATTAAGAAGATATAAAAGTTCATTAGTCCAAATATGGGGAATTTTTTTTCATAGGCACCTAGTAAATTTTTAAGTAATCAAAACAATGTTGGATTCTCTATTATTCCATCTATTAAAAGATAACTAGAAATTACCAAGGTGAAATACTAGAAAAAATAAATCTATTATCCTGATGAACCTAAAGATTAATATTAAATTCCATCAATTCTATATGTTCTATATGGTGTGGGGGAATCAATATGGGTCTAATTTTAGGAATCATATCAATATAGAAATTAGATTCTCTATGAGGTGATAACTTAGATAAATAATATATAAATATATTGAGATATTCACACACCATTGTGAGAAGTGGGCCACTATATCATGGATCATAAAAATAATAACCAACTCTGATAACTAGAACAAGAATATCTCAACACTAGAATTAATGAGACATACACTCCCTAGTCATGGATGACACTAAACATAAAATACTTGAGTGAATATATATAGTGAAATAAACTATAACCAATGATGAAAGATGTTAATCAATGCTTTATATTTAATAACCCAATATATGCCAATGATAAGATCAAAGGTGTAGAGATCAAGAACTACGAATTCCTAAATGAATTTCTAATTAACGATATTTACCATAAATTTCGTGATGTTAAATCCCACACCCAACATATTTTTCAATGGACTATTAAGATTCATCAGCATACACATGTTATTTTTACAAAATACTAATTTATTGATCAACTTTAATGGGGAAAAAATAATGGGTTTCAACTATATCAAACAAACTAATAAATATAGAAGATAAAATAAACATTGTACCTCTAAATGTAGTCGAAACTTTCTCAAACTCCTCTCGTTCACACTCTACTACATACAGATACCCAATGTCATATTTTCCTTTCTTTTCTAAATAAGAATCACCCTTGGAATAAGGTTTTGATCCTACCCCTTTTTATGTATCAGGTTTATACTGAGATCCCATAGGGAAACTGGATCCTACTCAACTTCCATGGAATTCTATCTCACATAAATGATGAAGATGAACACATTTTCTACATGTTTGGAACACTCTAGATGATGACTTACATTCAAGTATAATGTGTATTTTTTTTGAAATGTTAATATACTAATATAATTTTCATTGTTTTTTTGTGATCTCATTCCACCACCCCGGCAATGATCATCCCACATAATTTTATGAACATAAATTAAACTACAGACACCTCATTATATTTTGGATTCTCTAAGAAATAATGTATTCCCATCTATGTCTACCACATGTATTTATTCATTGTCCCCAACCCCCATATTGGTGTATAGGAAAACAATTTATGCATAGACCGAATATCATCACTAAAACTAGTTTAGTTATTTTTTATTTGAGATAATCATTGAAAAAAACACTCAATACATGTTTACCAACTCAAAAAAGTGAGTATCATACTACATGATATTATAATCCCCTACTCAAAATTAACAAACTCTCATGCTTTCATTGCTCTTAAATGTATCTGTATTGAACTATTATTTATTGGATTTCTTAGAGGTATTTCTTGTGGGCTAATCATACAACTTGGCACACCGATATATTCCCACTACTTTCTTAAATGTCCATTAAGAATATAATTGTGGAATAATTGACTGGATTCATAAATAGTTTTAGATAATTAGTATGTACTCACAATTAATTTGATCCATTTCGATGAATTATGTATTCCCTTATCAAAATTAATTATTAGTGGATGCTACTCAGTGAATTATAAATAATGGGATACATTTAATTTTGATTCAACATTAGTGACATAACCAATGGACATGATCATTAATATAATCGTTTCCATCCTAACTAGGCCATTCATAAGATCTTCTTATGAGGATTTATTTGTATATTACCCCTCTAGAAATAATATTTATTCTTATTATAGGATCCCTAAAATATATAAAAAATGGAAATAATGAATTCATCATATATTTTACTCCTTTATCAAAATATAATTTATCTAACTAATGTTGAAAGATAAAAATCAAATAAAGAACGTCAGAAAACTACAGACATACCAAGGTAGCTTGAGGTTTTTCATAAATGATATCTGACTAGCTACACTCCCACACAAAATACTGAGTTTAGAAAGTCTTTCATGTTAAATAAGAATAACTACCATACACCTGAGGTTGATACATTCACATGTGAATAGGATTTAACACAACATGAGGCTCTGACACCAATTCGTTAAAGACCATCCTAGGATATACCACACAATTTCCAAATCTATCCTTACATAAGACAAAAAGTTCATTGATGACCACCACGGGCTGGAGAAATTCACATGGATATAAAAAAAGTTATGCTAATTATTTCACCCTAATTATTCATATGATAAGATGGAAGAAAATAGAGTACACACCGATAAATGAAATATAACATATGTTAAAAACAAAAAAATGTTTTCATCAAATAATTGGATAACAAGGTCACATTGAACTGCCTAATGACTGACCAAACATGGAACCCAAAATAACCTATCGGTCTGTCTTCATTTAAAAACACAATACTACCATTCCAACTAATCAGAAAAGAAACATGTGTAAGTAGATCCATCCTCAAAATGATGTTGTTCCCCTTAACTATATCTAATAAATACAAGGCTATAAAGGATCAAAGGAAAAAATTTGGGTGCATAGACTAATGGTCATTAGGATTCCAAAAAAAATTTATATAATGTCTATCCACATGAATCAATTAGTTCATTCTCAAAACAATATTTAAAAAACACTTTCAGAGAAATTATTTCCATATAAAAATAATTCTTTTTGTGTTATTTATAAAAAACATTCCATTCCATTAAAAATTATTCCATATTCAAATAAACCAGATAATATGACATATCACATTTCCAATAGTAGAAACCAATAATAAAAAATAGTTTCAGGAAACAATAAATACAACATGAATAAGTTATAAAATAAGAACATAAAAATATTATGCATGTAATTTAATTTTAAATAAACTAAGTGTTGAATCCATTATAAATAATATTTACATGAAAAAACTACTAAAGCATCAAATGGAACACTAGTCGATATATAAAAAAATGAATGTTAGGGAACATTGGTCTCATATAAAGTTTTCCTCCTAGTACCCACAACATCAAGAGCACACCCCCTAGTGATTTATTACTACCCTGGGGATTATATTCATTTTTTCATCAAACCCCAAGGTCTCCCAAGTGTTCCATTACATTATATTTAAATTCAAAGAAAATAAAACATATTATATTAAATATTTTCCAAAGACAAAGAGATTTTATATTAATGACCAAAATTATAAAAATAATTCTATAGAGATCCATATTGATTTCATTCTGGAAAACCCATTTTCTATTTGAAATGAATCTTTGATGAATTTTAAAAAACACATCATGTGTCAAAAAAACTATTCCCATCAAGAAAAACCCATTTAGAAACCATATCCAATGCCCTTAATGATTATCACCGTTCCTAAAAATCCTTTTTATAATTAAAACCATAAGAAAAAAAATTAAAATTACATTAATATCACCAAGGAATAGACCATATTATAGAAGGAGGTACCATAAAAAAATTAAAACAACATCACTTTCAAAACCAATAGTTTTAAACTAGGAGATCGGGTCCTCACAAACCTTAATCTATGTGAAACACTATAAATTAATGCCAAACCCTATAGATATGTAGACCGTAGCCCAATAAGGAATCATAAATACAATTCTAATAGATATTATGATGATATCTAGAAAATGGAGGTTAAAATTTTCGGAAAACTACAATTACATCTAAGACATCCATCAGTAATGATCAAGTGTCATTAAGGAAATTGAGGGGTGCACAACTAGTGATTTAAAGAGGGTATGGTTTAAAATAAGGTCAAATTATAAATTCATTATAGGTTAAAAAAATAAAGAGGGTGATGTTAATTCTCTATTTTAAGTGTTTTCGATGTGGCCGCATAGGTAGAGTGCCTAGTTTAACAAACCATACACCCACAGTATAGTGACCACTATCCTTTGAAAATCATGTTTTAGTATTACATGGGAAAAATAATATGGTTTGATAAAAACTTCCTCATGTGTTGCGATATCCTCTATACATAATACCAATTACCCACAAGATTAGTCTAGTGATTTTAATGAAAACATCAGACAACTATTACTAACCATGTACCAAAATCGTGTTTTGGCTTGTTATCTCGAAAGTATCAATTCTTCAACCACTAAATCCTGAAATCCTCTAAACCATCACAATATATAAACTAATATCAAAACATAAATATACATGTGACCTGAAGGGCATGACAAGCCCCCATATAAGGAACTAGACATTTTTTATGAAATATTCCTCTTTAATATATTTATATATATATTTGTGTGTGTGTGTGTTATATTTAGTTTTAAGTTATAAAATAAAATAAATTACTACATAATAAAAAATAAACAACAATACTTCACAAAATTATAACAATATATACGGAATCCAAATATACTCTATGAAATTAAAAATAATATATTAGGAAAATAAAATCAAATAAATAGTATAAATAGAATTTGAAAATATTCAGGGTCATGGTCAAATAGAAATATCAATCCTACACGAAACACTTTAAAAATATGACATTATAAATATTACTTGAATTGTGTAAAATTAGTTAAGAATATTGGTAAAAACATTGAAAATAATTACTAATGGAAAAAAATGTTTTTATGAAATGTATAAACCCAATATGAGTATTTGAATTGTAATATAACCACTTTAATAGTAACCCGATTAAAAAAATAGTATCATTAATATTATGAAAGTAACACTACCATGAGTATAATATAATGAAAATTTGAAAAATAATTATTGTGAATAATGTATGAACATATAAAAATTTTAATAAAATAATATAAATATTATTATTAGAAATATTAATAAAATTATAAGTTTATGTCTCTAATAATGTATACTGTAGCTTATTTTATAAAAAAATTATTTTATACTAGGATTCAAAAATTAAAATTTTCCATGTGTTAAAATTATTTTGAAAAAATGAAATACATTTTTAGAATAATCACATCAAAGACATACCTGAGTTATTTTTTTGGATTTTCCTAAAAAACATAAATTTTTTACTGAATAGTTAAAATATAGTTTTTCAGAGGTATGTTTTATGAGAAAATTCATTCATTTTAAAAAATTTAATCAATTTAAAAATTTTAAAGGTGACTTATTAAGTATAAAGTGATAATATTCTTATCAGATACTATACTTTATAATTTTCCTTCATTCTGTAATTTTTTTTCATAAAACCAAATTTCAATGATGAAATATATTTTAACTTTTTATAAAATATATTATTATTTAAATACTATGTGTATCTTCATTAAAGAACACTAAATAAATTCATAGTCGTGAAATAATATTTTATTACTTATTTTGACAAAAAATTCCCTCACATTCGAAATTAAATTCCTCTATCACACCCATGGTATATATATTCCTAAACACATTTCATAACCCATTTTTTTTGAAATATCTCTGATTAAAAATATTAGGATCATTTGTGATATTTATTGTATCACCCCGCCCAAATAATTAATGTAAATAATGGTATTGGATTAGATAAACTTCAGGGATTTGGTTATATTTCATGCTTATTTCCTTTCATTTTCCCTTCTTTTATACTTTTATCCCTATTCCCAATTCATGAAAAATTATCCAAAAATTTATTAATGAATATTTAAATGGTAAAAATGTTAGTATAATACTAGAGAGTTTTTATAAAATATTTATAATATATATATTATATCTCTCCCCTAATTTTAATTTTCTTGTTAATGGTTATCTTACCCACTTTAGAGGATGTTGTCAATTATTTAATTATCAATACCTACATGGATAGTTAGTGTATCTAATATTTAATATATAAACATTATTTTAATTCTTGTAGTGTTAATTTATATAATAGATAAATAATAATAAATCCAAACCATCAAATCAAAATGAAAATAGAATGATTCAAAAATACATGTCATCAAACAATTTTATCTTCAATAAAATATTAATAGATAAACATTAATAATTATAATTGATCAAGTGTAACAAATTTTAATGTAATATATTTATGTTATATTTTTCTCATAAAAATAATGTGTCTATATGGAAGATATAAACACGATAAAAAAAATTTGACCTATGGTAAGTGGATTTTCAAACTGTTTTCATTTCTTTTAGGTTAATCCACTCATAGTCTCTACATCCCATATGTTTTTTAAAAGAAACCAATAAATCCTTTATAAATTAATATTATTTATTTTTAACCTCCTTATATATGTGGATATTAATATTATATTTCCATTGGGTGGATTCAAATACACCACTAATGATTTATATAAGGCCTTTATTTTCCACACCTCTACTTATTTGATCTAATATTTTATTCTTCCTATATTAATGGGTTTTACTATTTTTTATTGATGATATCATTATATTTTATAATTTAAATTTTCAATTATTCATTTTGATACCTCCATGTATATTCTTAAATATGTTCTTTTCAAAATAATTATGAAACCCAATCTCGTTTCATGGGATTCTGTCTTTTTTATTCCCCATGTATGTTTCCATTTTATGTGGAATTCATGATTTTGAGAATCTTATGATGTGATAGGGGTCAAAAATTATATTCATCATGCATGTTTTTTAGAATTATTTTTTGTAAATTATTACATATCTTGTGATAAATTTTTGTAAAAATGATGCAATTAACTTTTTCAACATTTTCATTCGCAAACATTGTATTTTTCTTTCAAATATGGTTAAAGTGACTTTCATGTATGAATTTTATTAATTTAATGAAAATAAAATATTATGATTGTGTTACATTCCATGTCACCTTATGATGATACTCATATTCTTATGATGATAGTATTTTTCTTATAACGTGATGATAATTATTATCCTCAACTATATTCTCACATTGACTTATGTCTCTAGTTCCTTATAATTATTACTATGTTTTATCACATTTTCCTAGTATTTATTTGTTGTATATACTATGGTGATAATATATGTTATTAATAATATGTAACACCGTTGAAGGATTATTTTTAATTGTTTAAATAATATTTATTATTGTACTATTTTTTATGTATTTTGAACCTACTGTTCCCTAGACAATAAACCTACTAATTTTTGGATTTTAATGTAATGTTTTTTTCTTAAAAATGATTTAATAATAATATATATGTTGTATGATTCACTCTTAATAATGGAACCTTATTAATTTTAAAGAAATAATACCAATATTTCATATCATTTACCATCCATACCTTTATTCACCAATTATCATTAGTTAAATTACAAAAGACCAACCCCAGATAAACTTCAACATTTTCTTATTAAAAGAATAACGTTAAAAAATATCTAACTTATCATTTTATGTGTCATTATGAGGTTTATTACACCTTTTAAATGGTTATATAACACTTTAACATAGTATAAATGTGAGAATTTATTTAATTCTCATAGGATCTCCCCACTCTAATAATAACAAAATTTTGATCCCTTATCAAGTCATATTGGAATAAAAAATGACTCTATATAGGGAGGGAAGTTAAATATTACATAAATTTATCATGTTCTTATTTCTAATAAGATTTATAACCATCCCTAAATCAGAATTTCTCAGATATCATCCACTTACAAACATTTCTATATAATAAATAAGCTTGTAGTCACATAGATGATATTAGGTCAAAATATCATTTATACTAAATACAAAGTACTAAATACCTCTCACTTTTTACGATCATAAGAGAGTCACCAATAATTCCAATATTATATTTATTAATAGATTAAATAATCATCAATTGAAATTAATTCCCAAGTATGAATACACCCCAATGATATCCTACAACACAACACAACTCTTTATGCCCTGAGTAGTATTCCGTTCACACCAGGAATGTAGGTCTGGATAGTCCATTATAAGCTCAACATTTAGAAATCACTTCTCTAATATATGGTTGGTTATTTTTTCATCCCGGCTTATAAATGTGTCATTATGTATATCTATATCAATCTCTCTGTCACATGTCTTCCATATATCATCCAATTAACCAAAAACATCTACCAATGTTCCCACCATCTCAATGAATCCAATTTTTTATACTTGATCCTCACACTAAGGATATCATGATATATAAAAACCCCAAAAGTAAAAAATAATGAACCCTTCCATTCTGATAAACCTCCTGAATTATACCATATTTAGTCATATCCCATCGTCACTAGGCTCTCTCCATCAAGAAATATGAATTTTTATTGAAGAGACTATAGATCTTGAGGGATCAAGGAGGTATGAAGTAATGTAACATAGTAGAATATTATCCTAAAAGATCAAGACAATTGGTGGGAAGCGAAACTATGATATAAGAGGATTTAATCATATCATCTTGAGTATCACACGAAGCAATAAAATTAGTAGCTTGGATTCCTTCATGTATCGTGTGGAGAAACTCCATATGATTGTTTATAAGGGTTATAAACTACTGGGATCTAACATTTATTTTATGGACCATATATATAATTTAACCCATTTCTCATAAGGTACTCACATTGTTTTCATTTTTATAAAACTCAATGGAACTCATATTTCTACCCACCAAATTCAGAGCTCTAATTTACATTATTGTATCGACATACCAAATTAAAACTCTAGGGCTATACTATTCTTATTCATATTAATATTATCATCATTTATATCAAGTTATGCATCTGTATGAAGTTTTACTATTATTTATGGTTAGGTAATGTCTCGAAAATATGTCTCTTATGAAAATAATGAATACATGAATTTTTAATCATTATCTACAAAAACCCATTCAAAAAAACAATTATCAAATGATATATAAGTTTTAAAATATCTTGTGAACCTATGTGAAAATAATGATGTATATACCTATACCTCCTTTTATACTATTTTTGAAGTAAACTAACAAATCATATCCAATTAAATAAAACATCATAAAAAATATATAAAAAAAATAACAAACACAGTTCCCACTCTTTAGTAACATGAATGTTATCCCATATTGGTGCACTCTCAGAAAAGATATTAATTACATCCCATTTTATAAAATTTCAAACTTGTTTTGATAATGTCCCAAATCACAGTATAATAAAAATTATTCCCTCATACTATTTTATAACATCATAACCTAACTGAAGGTCTATCAACCAAATCAGAATGTCATATATTATTATAAGTGCATCCCTATATGTCTAGGGATAAAATTTTACAATGATAGTATGATATAATCTCATGGGTAGAAACCTTTATATAATAATCATGTAAAATGACATTTAATCTCGTAAATTTCTATAACATGATTAAAATTTGACTATAACGGGGATAATTAAAGAAATAAATCCAATGATAATCAATATAAATCACGGTGTAAAAAATGAATCTAATTTTAGGAATTAAAGTTAAACATCACAAAAATAATCATCACAATAGTCTAATTATAAACAATATAATATAATAATGAAATTAAAAATTAAAAATTTAGTAATGATAACCAATACATTCAAAAATTGTATATATTTTATAGTGATAATTGACTGAAAAATTACTAAACAATAACTAATTTTAGGGGTTTTTAAATATTTTTAATAGAATTTTAAAATCGAATTAATCATTGATTTTAAGTTGTTTTATTAATTTTTTAAATTAATGATAAATTCATTCATTTATTTAATGTTTTTTGTGTGAACTATTAACAGTGTTATAATTCCTATTTTAATTATTGAATTTAATTCTGAAATAATTTTAACATGTACTACACTGCGTTTTTTATTTCTATGAATTTTAGATGCCTGAAGATAATTATAAAGTCTATTATAAGATATTAGTTTGTATGATATTTATGGGGAGGCCCTTGAATTTGAAAAAGAACCCCCATTAAAGGACTCATATATTACATTATTTTATGCAGAAATGAGAAAATTTTAATAATTATTGTAACACAAGATATATTCACAATTTGAGGTCATATATAATATGTATTTTTAGAGGTAAAAAGGGACACATATCATTTTATTACTAGAATATGTGTTATAAAATACTATATATTTAGGAAAGATAAAAAATTTGAAACTGGATTCCATGAGTAAGATAATTCTCTTTTGAGAATATGATACATATGTTTATAAAGGTCAATTAGAAACATATCACATATTTATAAATATGAAGAATCTACACAAGGAAGAGGGTTTGTGATATATATATCCCCAAAAAGAGATAATATGTAATATATTTCTAGAGAAATTTTTTGATATTTAATTTTCTGACAATTATAGGTTATGAAAGTTTTTATCCTTGGTGAATAGTTAGAGATACTGATTCACAATAGTTTAAACATTTACAAAATCCTAAAATAATTTCATCAATTGGTGGTATAATTAATCATGAAATGTGGGTATTAAAATTATAAATTGAAAACATTAATAGCACTCCACATAATAATATTTTATGCTCTCTATCTTAATTAGAAATTCTATATCTATGATATTCAGGTGAAATCCATCCATGTTAAAGAAGAGAGTGATCATGGTAAGAACGTCGATCCATGGAGACTTAAAGAATTTTTTCACCTGAGGAAGTCTTTAAACATTAAATACACGTGTATAGAAAATATGTAAGTGGGGGTGTGGAAATGATGTCCAGGTAGAGGAGGAATATTATCAAATGATATAAATATATTTCATCCCCTCCACATCTCGAAAAATACCCAAGAAGTAGGATTCATATTTGTATTTCTTAATTAGGGATTTAATAAAATTTTAGAATTTTAATTATATCAATTCATTCAGTTTAATTTTTTATGTGATATTGCAATATATTCTCATTTTGTATTCTATTTATTGTAATTCCCAAGACCTCATATATTATGTGTGGGATAAATGAGGATCATAAACTTAATTAAAACTAGTGATTAAAGAATTTTCACCCCATTATTTGTACTTCCAATATTATTCTATGTATTTGGGTAATTTATTAGTTTAGGTGAATGATAATACATTGTGAATCCCTTTCACCTATTTAATTTCACATTGTTAAAATAAATTTTCTCTCCCAAAAATATAATCACTAGTTTATGATAAGATCAATTGTTTTGACAGTTGTTGTACTCATTGTTGTGGTATTCTGGACATAGTGGTTGGAAGACCATTGAGTTGATTTCTTTAGTGTGGTTTCTATACCCAAAATTAATGTATTGAGGGTGTTTTTTACAATATTTAATCACATAATGAGGGGGAAAAGGTGATCAATGAGGTGAGACAATAAAGTATCAGTAATTCTTAATTTTGGGTCACCTCATTTATAGAAAATAACTATGTTTTTATTTTAATTTTCATTTACTATTTTCATTCATCATTCACCATTTGTAATATATTTTTAAAATATTGTAAAAAAGAAAAAAAATAACTTCTAGAGAATAATGTATGATATAGGCTTAGATCTATAAGAGACACAATATGGGGTTGGTCAAATTTATACTTTTGGGATTAAAATATCTGTTCTGACCACCACACAACAAAAACATTTAATTTTTTTAGGGATTATAGGGATATGAGTTGATCACTTAATATTTTTTCAAATCAAGAATTTTACTCATTAAATTAATTTTTTCACTTTTTGGGTTTTCATTTTGTTCAATTTTATTTCAATTTTTATTTCTATTCAACATGGTTGAGAATACGTATTGTACTATTCAATAATGGATCCTCACATCTATTCTGAGTTTAATGTGTTTTATAAAATTACAATAGAGAACGTTGAACCACTCCTAGAAAAAGTATTTAATATTAATCATTAACTCACCCCATATGAGATTGAGGAACATCAAATTAAATGGAAACAATATGTGAATCCTTTGTTTTACACCAATGGGTGGGAGAATTAAATGTACTACAACTATGAGGCTATTGAAAAATCAAATCACATGCCTCCTCACGAAAATAGTGATGAATAACCTACACCATGGTAGGTTTAAGTGTTTTATTAACTGGATTTTACTCCCCAATAGGGGGTGATTTGATAATCCAATGAATATTTATTATTATTATTATTAATTCAATATCCCCAAATTTAAAATATCCTAGTTAACTAATATAGTTGGTATATATAGTCTGTAATTTTTAAATAGATTCTCTTGGTACTGATCAAAACCAAGTTAAAAAATTTTAAATCACTAAAAAATTTAAATCAATTATACTCATACTAAATAACACACACACACACACACACACACACATATATATATATATCTAGTAGTTGTTAACTATTAGTGTTAAATTTTTTAAACACAATTTTTAGATACATGTTGAAAATTACAATTGTAAAATTTTTCATTAAATGAAAAATGGATTTAGAGCATAACAAAAAAACAGAAAAAGTGTATAAAAGGAGGTTCAATTCCAATCTAGAACATATTCCCATCAACCTGAAAGTAGCTCACTACCAATCATTTTTATTATAACGAATAAACTAATCAAAAAACTATATAAACTTTTATATGTAAAAACTGTACACATAGTTGTCTGATAAAAACCCATACTCTTCCATAATTACTCATGGGATAACATTGATTAAAATAATAATAAGGTGCAAAAGAGTACTCCACTTTTCAAAAAAGAATTTTTTCTCCTTAAATAAACTAGAAACATAAAAAAACACAAATTTAATAAATATCCAAGATACTGTAAATATTAAGTACATTTTTCTAATACAACTCAATATCGAATTATATTATTTTAATAAATTATATTTAAATTTATTCTTTAAATTAGTTTAAAAAATCATTTAAAGCTTCAAATTAAATGCATTAGTCAAGTATAGAATCTAGTGGATTCCTATGAGAAGTAAGTAAAAGTGTATCTTAATATGATTCAAAAACATTACATTACATATTTAATAGGTTATGTAATTGGTTATATACTAAACAAATCTCAAATTAACCATTGAGGAATAATAATAGTTAATTTACCATACTAATAATAATTTTACAATGTCATAAATTCTATACCTATCATTAATAATCATTAACTATTAATTGAAATAAATGATATTTAATCTTAGATTGACATATATGGAGTATGTAAAATATTAAGAAAGATAAGAATGATCATATGGACTCATGGAGATGTGGTATTCATAGGAATGAAAGGAGTTCCATGAAATATTGATCTGATATGGCACAAAAAAATTGGAACTCAAATGAAATAAAATATAATTTTCAAGGAATATCTTATTTATACATATCAAAGATATTTTCCTATCCTATAATAGTTGGTCCCTTTGGAATAATCTTGTTTCCTAATCATATTTATATAGTACATATCCAACTATGGGACTTCACACATATGTATAGGAAATGACTTATAGGCATGATATATATATCAGTATTCATGGTCTCTTGACTTTAACATGTAGTTTAATCATACTTTGAAAAAAAAAGTTAAGACCGATACACATTGTCAATGATATTTTATCTGGTCACATGGAATGAATGAATGTTGGAACTGCATAACACATATTTGATAGAATTCCTTTAAACAGATGATCTAAAACATATACAAATTTCAGATTATCTTTATGTAATATGGTTAGAAAATAATCTTTTTTCATAGATGATTTCTTTGTATAATGGTTGATCCTTTATAGAAGAAATCTAATCATGGTCACATGGAAAATTTATCTTCTAAATATTTGGTACTCTCACATAATATGATTTTACCTATATAAGATGATTTTATAGATATAATAATTTAATAAGTTTTCCTAAAAATCAAATTGATATCAAATTACAATGAAATCATTAGGAGTTAAAAAATAATGACTTGGATCATTAAAATAAAGTGTTTCCAGAATAATAAAAAAATATACACCATATTGATGATCAAAAATCATTTTAGGAGAATGATTAAAATACAATTTACTATTAAAAAAATACTATATATTACAATCTGACATTGTATTTTTTCATAATAAAATGTTTAACATCCAACATTGTTCCACATCTATGCGGATTTTCAAAAAGAAACAAATAAAAGTAAAAAAGTAATAGTAATTAATTAAAATAATAATAAAATCAATTCATTGATAATTCGGTTAATGAGTATAATAATAAAACTCAAAAAACACCTATCAGATATCCTAAAAAGAATATGAACTAAATTTATTATTTTATGGGGAATTTGGATTAATGTGATGCATTTCCTTGGTGTCAGAAGTTGTAGGTGAATGATTAGATACTAGAGTAGGAGGGATAATACCAATACCTCATGCAACTGGACATGGATACTGAACCACTTGTGTAGTTTTAAGTCCCAAAGGACTTATTGGTGTTGGAGAGTTAGAGGTAGGAAAATATGAAACATGTAAGTTAGATCAGTTGGAAAAAAATGTTGGAAGTGTAAAGATACAACTCTATAATCAAAGTTAAATCACTAATTTATCAAGATTTATGATCCATAATTAATAATAATTATTCTCTCTCCACCATAATTATTTCTAGGAGAGTCGATAACACCTTCTAATTATTTATAAGATATTTAAAATGTAGAGTTTTAGGAGGTATTTAAAGTTTATTGGATAATGATAAAAATATATTATTAATATTATATTTAGTAAAAATTCTACTCAAATAAAAATCAATATTAATTTGGTTGACCTCTATGTCGTCTCTTACTTACATTCCATCACATATATCTATATCAAGTATCTTATGGGCATCTATATGAAAACAATCTTCAATTATTTCTCATTTTTTATAAAATTGGTTAAAAATATCTTTAATATCACCCTTTAGAATCTGTCTAACAATATAATCATCAAGACATATAGATAGATGATGAGTATTATGGGTATGAGCTTGAACATCACAAGAATCTATTGAAGGTGAAGAAATATCTAATATTTTAGAAAATAAGCTATGATCCCTTTTAGCTAAGTGAAATATCATCCCCCCAAATATTTCTGAATAAATCCAATATAATGAAATATAATTTCCTTTTCCTTCTTTATAATACTTAATTATTTAACTAATTGGGTATTGATATGATGAACAATTATTGATACAACCACTGCAATACTTACCACTTCAATAGATTGAAAATTTGTGTAAAAATCCGGAAATAGGAGATTCAGTATATTAATAAAACTGCTTTAAAATAATTCAATACAAATTGGTTAATATTGAAAGATAGTACAAAAATGTAGTTGTCTAAAACTAAATTAGTCCTTCGACTATAAGAATCACTAGAAACCACTATATGCATTATTTCTACTGAACTACTTAATTGGTCACTTTTTATATTATAATTATCTTTTCAAAGAACAATATGACTAAAATATGCTGGCTCAATACTTCATTCCAAATCAAACTAGGCTAATAAAGAACCCTTTCAAATAATATAAATGGTAATACGTCATGTTCTTGTGAAAATCCTCCATCAAGATGGACTTTATACCATTATTATATGGACTAGATTTAAAATTGAAAATCACCAGTAGAAAAGATCTTGGTGATTTATCCCCCCATAAGAGACGATCTCCCCTATTTAATCTTTAGTGGTGACCCAATGTATGGACACATAGATAAATCATTTAAATATATTGATACTAGCTCGATAAATTTATCCTTTCATTCTTAATAATCATAAATATTATAAAAATTAATTGATTTCTCATAATAATTAACGAGGTAAAACTCATAGTCAACATAATAATCATAGCACAAATACACATGAAAAGATAAAAGAGTATTAGGGGTTTCTAGAGGTATAAAAGTTACATCTTTAGCATATGTTTTTCTCTTATAAATATAATGATAATCACACTATTAATATTCATATGACCTCATATATTCTTCTTTTGAATCATCTGCCACATTTTTATCATTTTTATAGGCTCACTGATCCACTTTATCCAAAAAAACAAATTTATCATCACAATCATCTAATAATTATTCCTTTAAAGAATATTCTGCAACATCACATAGATTCCTATCTAGTTCGGTTATATTTTTATGTCTCAGAGGGATCCTATAAGGATTATTTTTTTCGTATATATTCTCATTATATGAAACCCAAGATATTCTATAAGGATTCAAATTTACATTCATCCTTCTAGAGCTTGAAAAACATAGAAGAATACCTATAAATTAGGTATAAATTTCATCCCACTTAGGAATAAGTTTATTATAATAAAATAATTTCTAGATAAACATAAGTTATCGTATGAAAATATAGTTTGATGTTTCCTTACTCAAATCCTAAATATGATTTATTATACATCTATACAAGATCACCTATGTAACACCCCGAGATTTTATGAAAAATATTCTTTTTAATTTTATTGATGTATTGTGTTGTAAATTACAATGGATTCTTACACAACACTCAACCCTAACGTGGCTGCATTACATGCAATCACGACCTTCCTCGATAGCGTGTGTTGTACGCAATACCGAGTTTCACTAAACAACGATATGCTATTAAAATATTATTAAAACTAGCTGTTATGAATAGTAATAAACACTTTTTGAAATTTTGTAAAGTTCATCATTCAAAATGGACTTCATTTTTGGATTCGGAATATCGCAATTAGCTTATGGTGAAATTTCGTAATTTTTCGGATAACTTCATATTATGATGAATAGTGAAAATTACTAAATTTTAATTAAAAACAACTTTTTCAATCAAAATAATTAAGAGTGATAAATTATTAATTTGAGTGTTTTTAAAGTATATTTAGAATATATTTTTATAATTTAATACAATGTTTGTAATTGGATGTAATTTCACATTTAAACCAGACATAAACAAGTGTCAATATTTTGATAGTTATTATCTCTTAATAACACGCTATTTGTTTTGATGATGGGAATTAATTTTTAAATTAATTAATGCAACTGATATGTTTTGAATTTTATAAAATAGACATCATTTTTGAATTTATAATATCAAATATAGCTTAGGCCTAATATTTGGTATTTTTCTGTAAACTTTCTTTTTTTGATGAATAGTGAAACCACTAAGCGGTAGTTAAAAAAAATGGATTTTTCATAAAACTTAATTTTACCACTTTTGTGAATGGAATTTCAAAAATCCGAGAGACATGGTTGATGTCAGTAAGTAAAATGTGGTTTAATGAGATGGAAATATTTTTTGGTGAATAGTAACTTTTTACTTTTATTTACCACAGTTAAAAGTAAATAGGGTAATTAAGGTTAAAAATGATATTATTATTACCCTAACACATGTCCTAATTCAATTGGATAAATGTAATTCGACCAAAAACAACCTTAGGAATAAAATATGACAATTTAGTCCCACTTGGATTAGATTAGGACAATTATTATTAATTTATTTAAAGAAGGGTTAAAATAGTTAAAATCAAAGTTTAATAAGTAAATAATTTTTAATATATTGTTATACATAATATTAATAAGACTATAAATATTAATTAGAAATCTAAAAGGATTTTCTATATAAATATATTTTACTTGTAATTTTTAGACTTTAAATAATTTAAGTTATTTATGACACAATGATGATGCAATAATTATCTTTTTAATGAAATATTGACATAATTGATGTTATAAATACACAAATAAATGTAATTTGAGACTTTTTTTGAATTACAATAATTTTATATGTTAATATGACATGTTAGTGTTGATTTAAGTAACTTTTTTCGAACTAATGATTCTGTTATGATTTTCAAAAAAATCAATTACTAAATAGTGTCAAAATTGACATAAAATAGTTTTTAAAACAAATATTATATTATTAATTGTTATTTTACTCCTAAAAATATATGGTTCGGCCAAATTACTTATATAAGGTTATATAAATTAATAATAAACAACTTGGGGTTCGTTTGGCTTGATATAGTAAGTTTATTAACCTTATAGTGTAAGAAAACAAGAAGACATGATAAAAGATAAATTATCTAACTTAAAGTTCAATCTAAATGATAATGTTAAAATTGAAAACTAAACTTTCCTAAATTCTATTAGATGAGAGTATTTCGACCCATACCCACCTTATCTTCGAAATAAATCAATTTTGTGCTATTTAAAACGGAATTTGGATTTATAATAAAATAATATTTTTAGTTATTCCCAAGGTGCCCCTCTCCTCCCTTATAAAAGGGCACCTCCTCCCTCTCTTCCTCACACCACATTGAGCCTTCAAGCTCGGCCAACCCCTGCCAAATTATCTTCTCCACTTCCCTATAAACATCCTAGAGGTCCTGGTATTCTTCAAAGACCAATTTTAGGGCCCTAATAGGAGGTCTCAAAGAGGCGTTTCAAAGAAGAGGTAATGCTCGTTACCGATTCTTTCATCTTTATTTCTACTTCCACTTATTCTTCCTTAGTTGTTTCATTATGAAGTAATAACATCAGTATCACTCATATAAAGATATGTTATTATAAGTATGAAACAACCATATTTCACCATCTATCCATCCAATGGAAAACGAAATCACTGCGCGTGCGTACGTACGAAATACCGTCTCCACGCTGTGGTGTAATCTATTTTCCACCACCACCTTACATGGATGGGTATAATGGTGAAAGTAATGAATATATATGATTATTGTGAAGTGATATTAATTCTGTAATATTATACATACACTTTAATACAATTCCACGATCTTGGGAATGATATCATCGCTCGTGCGTACGTACGGACTACCATCTCCACGACGCGATGAGATTCACTCTCCATGTTAACCATTCATGAATAATTATAAAGTATATATAATGAATAATAATGAAATATATGACATAATAATGATACTTGATATATGTATATATATATATATGTATGTCATTTACTTAATTCCATTCAATTCAAAAGGGAAACGAAAACAGCGTTCATGCGTACGTACGGCCCACCGTCTCTATGAACGGTGTATTTCATTGCTTTTATCGATCTATAATATATATGTATATGATGAATATATATATAAATCATGTTTTAAATTCTGGAATTATGTAAATCATCATATAAGTAAAAATATCAAGAACTACAAGTTGAAACACATACGATAAATAAAATGATTTTACCCAAAATGCTGCTTTAACATGGAATTTACAAAAGAACGGGTAATATAAAGTCATAAGTGAAACATATATGATATCATAACAATGAATATGATTCTGTAATAAGTCAATGACATTATTTAAATCATTATATAGGTGGTTCAGATACGTACGAAGCATATCGGACCTAAGGTAAGGGATAATTTTTCAAATCTCATTTTTATCCAAGATTGCTTATTCGTAAGTATTTACTGGGGATATTTCTATCATCCATGTAAATTTTTTATAAAAGTGTTTTAATGTATGTTTACAGTAATTTTTACCCATTTTTGACTTTTCCGGCAAAAGTACGAGAAGAATATTTTTTTTACTTATACGGCATGAATATATTTTTACGGTTTTATAAAGCCATATTTTCATGAAGCTTCCTCCAAAATATTTCATAACTATTTTCTAAAAAATATCTTTCTTTTAAAAAGTGGATAACATTTTGTGAAAAGAAATTGATTTTAAATAATAAAGGATATTTTCCTCAAGAATTCATTGCAAGTGTTTTATCAAAACCATTTTCCATCTAAGATGACATTATTTCATATGTGTATATTTCATGTATAATGTCTCTATGATTTACACTGTTTCACTTTTCTGATTATGAAATGATATCCATTTCTTTTATGTGGATTAAGTGATGATGGGATGATGTTTATGAAACCCATTTTATTTGTTGGGTTATTATGAATGATGTATGTTTATTTTGTGGCACAAGTAAAAATGATTTCATTATGAGATGGGTGGGACCTATATCTCCCTCCAATTCATTGGGTAATGATTTTATATCTCATGAGATAAACATGGATGAAACGGTATGTTAATCAGGTTCAGTGTTACAGGATTAAAATGAGGAGTGAACTCGATTCAGAATGGGACTTTGTCCACTAAGATGGTCTTGGCCGCAATGCCTTCGCTACTATGGAAATAATTACATGTGCTTAATGCATGCCATAATTACAAGTTTTATTCCCATTCTATTTTTTCATGATTGATGTTCCCTTATGATATATGCCTTACGTACTTCCAAGATTCAAGTCTTTGCTCATGATTTTGATGTTTATATTTTATGTTCAAGTTTTTGCGTTAAAATGTTTATGGATTGTTTTATGTTATCTATGTTTTCCCTTACTGAGAATTTGAGATCACCCATTTTATGTTTTATTTTCCCCAGGAAATAAATAAAGGTTTTAGGTAAGGAAATAAAAAGGGGAAGATCGTTATGGGAGTTGTTGAAGATATTTCAACATGATTAGAAGTTTATATTCCGAGTTTCCAAAGACACTAAACTATTACAATCCTTGTGTGTCTATTTTCATTATGTATTAAGTAGTCCGCAAAATTAATGTAATGTCCATGTATGTCAAGCTTCGGGTCTCTATAGTTGGTATCATAGGAAAGGTTTAGTCAACCTTTGGAAACTAGGATGCGAAAACGTTAGTGAGATCCCTAGAGATATTTATAAGGTACGTCTAGGGATGTCCCTAAGGATAAGTATACGTATAGGATATAGTCCTAGAACTATGGTAATGATCTTAGACTTTAAACTAAGATGTTGGATATTGAAGGTACTCCCTCTTTACTATGTTGTTTTCCCTAGCATGATTTTTTCCTCTCACACTATTCTTTTTGGGTTTTAGACGATGGCTGGAACCCGAATGAACCGTGTTGATCAATGCAATGGACAATGAAATGATTGTCCTCTTGAACAAACAAATGTTATGGAAGATAGAGTGAAAAATCTTATTGCTATACTTACACAAGATATGAATCATTCTGGACTTCTGAATGGGAAGAGAAGGGAACAATATTCTATTGAGTCCTTCATGAGGCAACATCCACCTTCTTTCAGTGGGTATTCTGATCCACTTGTTGCTGAACAATGGATCAGTACTACTGAAAAGATATTTTCAGTTCTTCAATGTTCTGAACATGATAAAGTCATCTTAGCAGTATATCATTTGGAAGGTGAAGCTGATCAATGTTGGAATCTTATCAAGAATACGAGGCCAAGAGATGAAATTGAGTCTATGGAATGGGACGAGTTGAAGAACTTATTTTTCAATAAGTATTTCCCTCGTATTCTTCGAACAAAGATGGAGAAGGAGTTTCTTGAACTAAAGCAAAAGGATGATGAATCTGTTGGTGTATACGAAGCGAATTTTATGAGGCTTTCATGGTATGCATCTGGCTTTATCATCCAACCTGAAAGTAAAGTTGATCGATTCTTCAGTGGCTTAAAACCAAATCTTCGAAGGGCATTAGCTATAAAATACTCCAGTAGCTATGAAGAAATTGTGTGTTGTGCTATCAAGGTAGAAATGGAAGTTTGTGTTACTTATCCATCTCATAGTTTTGACAAGAAATGAAAGATGGAGTTCAAGGAGAAATCTCAAAATAATGGTGAAAAGAAGATGAATGTTTCCTTATGCTCAAAGTGTGGAAAGAAGCACGGAGGAGATTGTCTTAAAGGGACTAGAAAATGTTTTATGTGTGTAAAAGAAGGTAATCGAGAAGCTAAGTGTCTAACTAAAGGAAAAAGTGTTTCTAATGATGTGAATAAAGAATAGATAGTAGAGAACGCACCACAAACACTTCAATGCTTCAAGTGCAAGGAAATGGGGCATTATGCTAATAAATGACCAAATCCAAGGGTTAGTGATGATCGACTTGAGCAACAACTTAAGGCAATGGACAAAGGGAAGTCACATGCGATTACTATTGGAGATGTTGAATATGACAACGATGTGGTGGAATGATTAAGTGTTTATGTAATGGGATTCCAAGATAATGTTGTATATAGTATCGTGGAATATTGGAATATTTATGTCTTGGTCTATTGTGGTTTTCAATAATTTTATGGTACCAGTAACCATGGAAAGTGATTGAGATATTTTTGGAAAACAGATGATATGCGCATAATGAAGGGATAAGGAGAAAATTAAATTTTTGACAGTATTCATGAGCTCATGACTGATATAAGGACATAGTTATATCATGGTTTGAGGTTTTGGTATGTGGAAAGTGTTAACTTTTAACTACATTCATGTTTTCACTAAGGTTCAATGGGTATTCATTTTTCAAGAGATTACATGATTAAGGCCTTAGAATGTTTGGAATGTGACCTACAAGACATATCATATGATATATGGGGATCAACGATGGTATTAACATGCTTGTTATATGAAATCTCTAGTAATCGTTTTCACTATATTATGAGAGTGGACTGTAGTATTATGGATAAGTCTAAAGATTGTAATGGATTATGTTGGACATAAGTTAGTTTTTTCAATATTATTGATGGGATGTTATAGTAATGTAGTTTTAGAAAAAGGAAAACCTGCAGGATTGGCGACAACCCATCGCATCAGACAAGGCTGTGGGAATCGAACCCACAACTGAAGTGTGACTGGCCTTTATCGCCTACCACTGGCCTACAGGAAGTCCCTGGTTAGTAGAAACTAGTTTTATTTTATTAAGCGGTATGATATATGAAGTATAAGTTCATTTTTCGAACTATATACGATTAATCTAACCATAAGATGGACTTATAACTTTTGATAACCTTTTGTTTGAAACAGATGGAATGACCCATAATTCTATCACGTGATATGCTAACATAATAACAAATTCAACTTCATTTCTTTAAGGGATGAAGTAGAAATTGTTCAATTCACGAACAATAGTGAGATTGTACCAAAATCATGTAAGTATTTATTTTAATTCATCAACTTTAGGGAAATGATCTTGAAAACCAAAAATGTTGTCCTAGTGCCCTTATATCCGATAAATCAGATGGTACCCTTGATCATCACAAATTTATGGCTTTGTGATTGTTGGATTTTTCATAGCCATGTTCTCTACCACTCTCCATCAGAACATGACGGTTAGATTTCTCTTCCATATCCATATTTTCACCTATGTTATTCTATGTGGAAACCCAGAGATTAGTTAATTTGGGTAACCGTTATGTTTCATACTTCAGTTTTTAAATATTGGTTTTGTTATTCCTTTTTATGATGTGGGTTTCTATTAAATAAACTTTCGAGTAGTAAACCATTTATAACCTCGACGAATTTCGAGGGCGAAATTCATTTTAAGGGGGGTAGAATGTAACACCCCGAGATTTTATGAAAAATATTCTTTTTAATTTTATTGATGTATTGTTTTGTACGTTACAAAGGAGTCTTTCACAACACACAACCCTAACTTGGCTGCATTACACGCAATCGTGACCTTCCTCGATAGTGTGTGTTGTACGCAATACTGAGTTTCACTAAACAACGATATGCTATTAAAATATTATTAAAACTAGCCATTATGAATAGTAATAACCACTTTTTCAAATTTTGTAAAGTTCATCATTCAAAATGGACTTCATTTTTGGATTCGTAATATCGAAATTAGCTTAGGGTGAAATTTTGGTATTTTTCGGATAACTTCATATTCTGATGAATAGTGAAAATTACTAAATTTTAATTAAAAACAACTTTTTTAATCGAAATAATTATGAGTGATAAATTATTAATTTGAGTGGTTTTAAAGTATATTTAGAATATATTTTTACAATTTAATACAATGTTTGTAATTGGATGTAATTTCACATTTAAACCAGACATAAACAAGTGTCAATATTTTGATTGTTATTATCTCTTAATAACACGCTATTTGTTTTGACGACGGGAATTAATTTTTAAATTAATTAATGCAAATGATATGTTTTGAATTTGATAAAATAGACATCATTTTTGAATTCATAATATCAAATATATCTTAGGCCTAATATTTGGTATTTTTTTGTAAACTTTCATTTTTTGATGAATAGTGAAACCACTAAGTGGTAGTTAAAAAAACTGAATTTTTCATAAAACTTAATTTTACCGTTTTTGTGAATGGAATTTCAAAAATCCGAGAGACATGGTTGATGTCAGTAAGTAAAATGTGGTTCAATGAGATGAAAATAATTTTTGGTGAATAGTAACTTTTTACTTTTATTTACCACGGTTAAAAGTAAATAGGGTAATTAAGGGTAAAAATGATATTATTATTACCCTAACACATGTCCTAATTCTATTGGATAAGTTTAATTCGACCAAAAACAACCTTAGGAATAAAATAAGACCATTTAGACCCACTTGGATTAGATTAGGACATTTCTTATTAATTTATTTAAAGAAGGGTTAAAATAGTTAAAATCAAAGTTTAATAAGTAAATCATTTTTAATATAGGGTTATACATAAGATAAATTAGACTATAAATATTTATTAGAAATCTAAAAGTATTTCCTATATAATGATATTTTAGTTGTAATTTTTAGACTTTAAATAATTTAATTTATTTATGACACAATGATGATGCAGTAATTATCTTATTAATGAAATATTGACTTAATAGATGTTATAAATACCCAAATAAATATAATTTGAGACTTTTTATGAATTCCAATAATTTTCTATGTTAATATGACATGTTAGTGTTTATTTAAGTAACTTTTTTAGAACTAATCAGTCTGTTATGATTTTTAAAAAAATCAATTACTAAATAGTGTCAAAATTGACGTAAAATAGTTTTTAAAACAAATATTATATTATTAATTGTTATTTTATTTCTAAAAATCTAAGGTTTGGCCAAATGACTTAGATAAAGTTATATATATTAATAATATACAACTTGGGGTTCGTTTGGATTGATATAGTAAGTTTATTAACCTTATAGTGTAAGAAAACAAGAAGACACGGTAAAAGTTAAATTATCTAACTTAAAGTTAAATCTAAATGATAAGGTTAAAGTTGATACCTAAACTTGTATAAACTCTATTGGATGAGATTATTTCGACCCATACCCACCTTATGTTCGAAATAAGTCAATTTTGAGCTATCTAAAACCGAATTTGGATTTATAATAAAATAATATTTTTGGTTATTCCAAAGGTGCCCCTCTCCTCCCTTATAAAAGTGCACATCCACCCTCTCTTCCTCACACCACTTTGAAACTTCAATCTCGGCCAAAACCTGCAAAATTCTCTTCTAAACTTCCTTAGAAACATCCTAGAGGTCCTGGTATTCTTCAAAGACCAATTTTAGTGCCCTAATAGGAGGTCTCAAAGAGGCGTTTCAAAGAAGAGTTAATGCCCGTTACCGATTCTTTCATCTTTACTTCTACTTCCAGTTCTTCTTCCTTAGTTGTTTCATTATGAAGTAATAACATCAGTATCACTCATATAAGGATATTTTATTAGAAGTATGAAACTACCATATTTCACCATCTATCCATCCAACGGAAAATGAAATCACCACGTGTGCGTACGTACGGAATACCGTCTCCATGTAGTGGTGTAATCTATTTTCCACCACCACCTTACATGGATGGGTATAATGGTGAAAGTAATGAATATATATATGATTATTGTAAAGTGATATTGATTCTTTAATATTATACATACACTTTAATACAATTCCACTATCTTGGGAATGATATCATCGCTCGTGCATACGTACGGACTACCGTCTCCACGACGCGATGAGATTCACTCTCCATGTTAACCATTCATGAATGATTATAAAGTATATATAATAAATAATAATGAAATATATGACATAATAATGAAACAGGATTTATGTATATATATATATGTATGTCATTTACTTAATTCAATTCAATTCAAAAGGGAAACGAAAACAGCGTTCATGCGTACGTACGGCCTACCGTCTCCATGAACGGTGTATTTCATTCCTTTTATCGATATATAATATATATGTATATGATGAATATATATATAAATCATGTTTTACATTATGGAATTATGTAAATCAGGATATAAGTAATAATATCAAGAACTACAAGTTGAAACTCATACGATAAATAAAATGATTTTACCCAAAACACTGCTTTAACATGGAATTTACAAAAGAACGGGTAATATAAAGTCATAAGTGAAACATATATGATATCATAAAAATGAATATGATTCTTTAATAATTTAATGACATTAATTAAATCATTATACAGGAGGTTCGGATACGTACGAAGCATATCGGACCTAAGGTAAGGGATAATTTTTCAAATCTCATTTTTATCCGAGATTACCTATTCATAAGTATTTATTGGGGATATTTCTATCATCCATGTCCATGTTTTATAAAAGTTTTTTAATGTATGTTTAAAGTCATTTTACCCATTTTTTACTTTTACTACATGGTATGTAAGGAATCTCTCTTTTGTTTACGTTATGAGGTACTTTTTGACTTTTCCGGAAAAAGTACTAGAAAAATGTTTTTTTACTTATACGGCATGAAAAGATATTTACGGTTTTATAAAGCCATATTTTCATGAAGCTTCCTCCAAAATATTTCATGACTATTTTCTAAAAAATCTCTTTATTTTAAAAAGTGCATAACATTTTGTGAAAAGAAATTGATTTTAAAGAAGAAAGGATATTTTCCTCAAGAATTCATTTCAAGTGTTTTATCGAAACCATTTTCCATCTAAGATGAAATTATTTCATATGTGTATATTTCATCTATAATGTCTCTATGATTTACATGATTTCACTTTTCTGATTATGAAATGATATCCATATCTTTTATATGGATTATGTGATGATGGGATGATGTTTATGAAACCCATTTTATTTGTTGGGTTATTATGAATGATGTATGTTTATTTTGTAGCACAAGTAAGAATGATTTCATTATGAGATGGGTGGGACGTATATCTCCCTCCAATGCATTGGGTAAAATTTTTATATCTCATGATATAGACATGGCTGGAATGGTAAGTTAATCTGGTTCAGTGTTACAGGACTGAAACGAGGAGTGAACTCGATTCAGAATGGGACTTTGTCCACTAAGATGGTCTTGGCAGCAATTCCTTGGATACTATGGAAATCATTACATGTGCTTAATGGATGCCACAATTACATGTTTTATTCTAATTATATTTTGTCATGATTGATGTTCCCTTATGATATATTCCTTACGTACTTCCAAGATTCAAGTCTTTGCTCATGATTTTGATGTTTATGTTTTATGTTCAAGTTTTTGCATTCAAATGTTTATGGATTGTTTTATGTTATCTATGTTTGCCCTTACTGAGCATTTGAGCTCACCATTTTTATGTTTTATTTGCTCCAGGAAATAAATAAAGGTTTTAGGCAAGGAAAAAAAGGGGAAGATCGTTATGGGAGTTGTTGAAGATATTTCAACATGATTAGAAGTTTATATTCCGAGTTTCCAAAGACACTAAACTATAACGGTCCTTGTGTGTCTGTTTTCGTCATGTATTAAGTATTCCGCAAAAGTAATGTAATGTCCATGTACGTCAAGCTTCGGGTCTCTACAACCTATACCCATTAATCAACATATATAGAAATAACTTGTCATGAAGTCTTAAAATACCAATTTTACCTTTCCTATGACATAAAAAGTCATGTATAAACATCAATAGTAGCCTATATTCACCATATAGTTCAATATAATTTATACTAATCATAATTACATCACCAGTAAGATCATGAATAACCTTTAAATATCAAATCATTAAAGCATAATTGAATTATATCTTTTAAAATTTTCATAATCTCATGTACAAGGTAACATTAATAATTTCTCCACTATTTGGAAGAAAATACTAACTACTCCCCAGTCACTAACATTTTCATATAATCATTAGTTTCACAAATCTAGAACTAGTAATGTAAATATAATTATTTAACTATCCTCACATTAAAAGGTAGATCATTTTAAATAAACTACCCTATATACTTGTGTACTAAAACTGCTATCTAAAACATAAACCCACTAGTCAATAATAATTAAAAATCTATTTCCATATCTAATACAACATCTTGAGATGATAGATTATGATTTCACATATTAATGGAAGTGTTATATCCATATTTAAATTTTTTGAAGGTTGATATTATTAATGTGAATTGAAAACTAAATAATATTCATTATTACCATTATTGTAGTGTTTCTAGAGGCATAGAGTAATGATTCAGTCAAAAGGGATACAAGAGTGATTCAGAGAGTCACGAAGGGACTTGGTGTTTTTAATGGATCCCATTCAAATTCAAAATTGGAAGGTTATAAAATAATTAATGTATAAAAGATAAAGAAATCAATAAAAATCATTTAAAATTATAGAATGATAAAATAATAAAATTGGACATGGAATCGGTAATATTAACCAAATTAATTCCTTAAAAAGGAAGTTAAATGGAAGCATATTCATAGATGCACCCCCAAAGAAGTAGTTTATATGAACCAAATACCATATATGAGTGGTCCATGAAAATTAACCCTTTAAAAAAGCTAAGACACTATAATAATTCATTCATATAATCTAAGGATTATAGAATATTAAAATTTATAAATACGTTTAACTACACATGAGAAAAAAAAAGTCTATTCTAAAAGTAAAATTATAATAACATTAAAAAGAGTTATTTATTATTGTTAAATTTAATTTAGGGTACTAAAGTATAGTATTCAATCATTATATAATATAAAAATAATAAAATAAAGGTTCATGAAAAAGGATTATTATGGTTGAGTGGATCCTTAAACCATATTATGTTTTGATAATTAATGATAATTATTTTTTCCTTTATTTATCTTTATACTTTTATTTATGAATTGATTAAAGTATGTTTAACCTTGATCATGTAATAATTTTTCATTTATTAAAATATTTCATGTTTACAATGTTAAAAACATGTTCTTCATATTTTATATTGAATTACTAGGATAAACAAATCCTTCAGGACCTTATAAAATCATTTATATATGTTTTTACTATTCCCACGTAATCAATATATTATTCACCACATATCCAATGAAAAGTATGAGTAGTTGATTTGTTATTCATGTAGACATTTTCAAATCTACAAGGTATATTTCCAAGAACCGGTTACAGTGTATGTTTTTACCATATCACGATCTACATAAACTGAAATTGATTGATTCAATTTTATTAAAGAAAATTATATTATATAAATTTAATTAGATGAAATAAACTTCTACATCTACAAATATAATATATTAAATTAGTTTAGAATATCTAAATGTCTTTATTATTATTTCTATTGTTTCTATAACTATTTTACATACATTTCTAAGCATAAAATGTTCTATAGTGTTCCAATTATGGGGAATATTGATTATTTGGAATGATAATGAAATTTTCTAAATATATTTCAAATGGATGAAAATGTGATTATGTAATTTTCTATGTCATTGGTAGGTATGTTATTGGAAAATTCAATTTATTAATAGAATTTATAAATTCTAATACATGAGCAATTAGCCTATGTCAAATTTCCTATGTTGAATTTTCTAACATGGATAAACACCTTCAATTTACCTAATTGATATTATTATGCTATAAATTATGTTATGTAGACAAAAATCCTAGTTTATAGAACCTATAAATTCATTTATCTATGTAGATCATGGAATTTCTATAGGTTTTTCTAAAATAGTAATATGTGAAATATTTTACATAATGTTTCATATTTTGATTTTTTTTCATTATTATTTCATATATTTAAATTCTTATAAAGACTCCATAAATTAGTATTAAATATTTTAAACCGATGAAGTGTGTTTTAAATTTCATTAAACATGTTTTTATAAAGATCAAAGGTCATTTTATTTTCACACGTCAAATATACATCTTAAAACTAAATTATTATTTTTATTATTATTATTGTATTTAATTATATTGAATCTAAATTGATATTAGTGGGAAATAAATTCATTTAAACTATTTTTAATAAATTAAATAATGATTTACTAATCCATTGAATTCTCCACATTTCAAATACTGATTTGGGATTAAATGTTTTTGAATTATAAATTTCAAATAGAGTCTTATTTTTCTAGATATTTATTTTATTTATTATTATGGAAAATGTTTAAATTATTTTATAGATGATTTAAATTTTTTGAATTATTTTTTAAATATGATTTTAACTTTATGATTACTATACAATAATAATTTTTATATTTTTTCATTCTATATCATAATCCAATTTTATCATTTTTAAATTTTAAATTTAATAACCAAGCTCATCTAGGTTGATTTTATTTATTTAAAGGATTTCATTCCTTTCTAAGGGTTGGAGTGAATGAAATGAAAGATCACATATGCTCATACTCACGTGTCAATGAAGTAGCCCAGTTCCCAACTATATATATCCTTTGTGACAAACTCTCAAGGGATGAACAAATATTATTCTACTTCATAACACATTGAAGAGTTAATCTATACCATCAATAGAGTGTATGGAGTATATTTTCAATATATTTCAAAAAGGTCTTCATAAATTATTTCATCATAAATAATATGTCTTCTTCTATGAAATTGTAATATTTGTTCTCTCTTTTCTTTAAACATAGAGTTCGGGACTTAAATCCATTCACACATAGGATATACTACCTCTAAAATATATTCACTAGTAATTATTACCTAATAAAAAATTGTAACATTTATGTATGGGAATCTCCCTGTATAAAATCATAGATTTATATCTACACCCAAAAATGGCTATGTGTTTTTTTGTTTATGGTAGCTCCCTATAAATTCCTTGGTTGGGATTCATCCTATTTAAAAGTCCATGCTTAGATTCCTCACATGTAAAAAGTATCTCTATCTATCACGGTGGATTATATACTACATGATTTGGTGTGTAAAGAGTGGACAATGTTGACTAAAATGAAAAAGTATAAATTTTTCTATGTTCTCTTTCTTTTTATTTTCAACTTATTTATCAATATTTTTTAATAACACAAATAATTTTAATGAAATTAAATCAACCCCCACACTAATAGAGCTTCTACCATTAACATATAAAACAACAAATATTGTATTAAAGGCAAGACCATTCTTAATGGAATTTTACCATTGTAATTTTTTACTTGATACCAATCAATTAGTATTAGAGATTGGACCCTGCATAACATTAGTTTACCTCTATATTTTTTCCTTGATACCAAAATTTTGGTATCAATGGATGAACTTTACTTTAGGTTAGTTTACCTGTATCATTTTTCCTGATACAAAAAACATGTTATCCTGGGAGTACCTTCTTATATAATACAGAGATCTGTTATTAATTTTCAAAATAACATCAATTGGATTTTAATGGATACCTAGTTTTGGATTTTTCAGTTCATCCCTATCATCTTTTTTTGTAATAAAATATTTTGTTTATATAGGTTGTCCATAAAAGGATATTAATTTTTGATTTATTCTATTATTTTAACTAACTTGTATCCTAGTCCTTAATAAGGATATAGAAATAACTATTTCTTTCATAGAAACAAAGGAGATTAAAATATTGAATTCTTTAAGACCTCCACATTTCCAAATAAGTGATTAAAAATATTTGAAAGATAGAATTGTTTTATTTTTGAAAAATATATGTATTTGATATTAGACTATGATTGATATATCTTATAATATTCTAGAAGTAAAACATGAATCATTAATTTTATATGATTCTACAATATAGTTTTAAATTTCAATGTCATGAATTATCTTTAATATTCTCTTTCTAATAGTTTTTATTTTCATGTATCTTCTAGTAAAATTGCATCTGACATTTAGAGGAGTTTGTAATTCACTCATTAAGGAAATAAAAATGTTCATAGAACTAAGATATTCATTCCCAAGCCTAAATTTCAAAAATTTGGAACACCTCATCACAAATGTTTGAATATGAACTTTGGAAGATTCACAAATATTGTCAATAAGATAGTAAAAATTGGTGAAACAATTAAGAACAAAGTGGTGATTGGATGGATTATTTGAGCCTCATAAAATAAATGCAATTCAATGAAATTAGAAATTAAATAAATAAATTATTTTTCAATTTACTCTCTAGATGAGTTGATTGGATATATATTATAATACCAACATAAATTAAAGAAAAATGATCTGGATTTATTTAACAAAAGAAATGGAGTTTTATTTAAATTTAAATATTATATTTCTAATGTTTACTGTGATTCATTGGTTTCTTATAGCTAGTAAAGGATGATTATCTAAGTTAAGTTGCAAAATAAATTCACGGAATCATAAATAAAAATAAAACTAAGAAAAAAATATATAAGTAAAACCATGATTTACACAAAAAATTTCAAAATAATATGAATGAAGGGTAAGAGTGTTAGTATATGTTTTGAATGCAAGAACCCAGAGCATAACAAAAATGAGTGTTTTAAGATGAAATATAAAAGGAATGATATGATGTAAAATAATGGATTGAAATATTATTATTATGATACATGGAGTCCTTCGGATGAATCAAACTCGGATGAATAATATATAAGTTAAAAAGAGACTGGTAACCTTGATTTGATGCGAAAATATCCTCTGGTAACTAATCATTTTGGTAATATGTTATAGCCTGCATGTTTGTTTTTAGTAGTATATTCAATTAAGGTTAGAAAATATTCTAATTATAATTTTTATTCTCAAACTTTTACTGGTTTAAATTATGATAATTCTAATTTTACTCAATTTGGTGATTTATGTGATTAAATTCAAGTTTAAATTGAATAAAATTCTAAAAACTATGAAATACTGACAAAGGATCGGAAGAAGGATTATAAGGAAAATAAAAATCATATTTCATAAAATAAAACTTTATGGAATTATATTTTGAATTTGATAAAGAAAAGGGTAAAATTAGGATTCTAGAAAATAATCATTATATTCATAGAAAAGAAATAAATATTTTAAGATTTTTTCATCTATAAAAAATAATTATTTCGATGATCTTTTGATTTTTAATAAGAAATTTTAAATTTGAAAAATTAAATTAAATATTAGAATGAAATGTTCAATAAATTTTTTTAAAGAAAATAATATGAAAAAATAAAACATATGATCAATACAAATAGATATAACCCTTGTTTTTTATAATAATATCATTCCTAATATGTAAAAAACTAATTTTATTAAATGTTTTATAGTTAAGGATTTAATAGTTACATTCTTTAAATTTTTTCTAATGGACTTAATACTGATGAAATTTCTATTAGGCTCCCTAAATCTCTCATTATTTCCAGAGTTTATTTATCTAAAAATTTATCTTTTCTTGTACATTGCAAGAATTCTCTTATATATTCTTGGATACCAGAAAAATATGTTACTGACCCAATTGGACACAAAATAGCATGGGTGGGACTCTTTCATATGTAATTTAATGTTTAATCAAATATTATCTCATTTAAAAATATTTTTTTTATGTTCTTAGAAGTATTAACTATTCAATACATATTTTTTTGTTTTGTTTTATATTATCTAACTATTTGATACAGGTGGAAATGCTTTTTAATAAAAAAATAAATTAAAGGGGATCTATTTTTTATTTTATTTTATGTTATACATAATGAGAATAAAATTTCATATAAATTTATTAAACTTTTAGACTTTATTATGTTGTAAAATACAATATTTTAACTTATCATGTATTAATTGAAATATTTTTATGTTTTCGTGCGTTTCATGGGATTTTGAATGTATCTATATGTTGAATTTTTCTAATTTACATGAAATATGTATAATCAAGAATATTTTTTTTTCAGATTAGTATTATTTAATTCCTATACACTTAGGCTTATTATAAACCTGATCAAACATCACCGATGATGTTAACAAACTATGTTACCCTTCATTTTCGATAAAAATTTATTTTAAAAAATATTACCCATTATTATTTTCCACTCCAACCACTTCTATAAATTATTATCACTACATGTAATAATAAGTTTTAATAATGGATTAATTTACAAGGTCTCCATGACACATGTTTAAAAAAAATTATACAAAATTTTATTATTTTTATAATTTCATTATATTATAATATAAAATTAATTTTTTTAAAAACATTATTTTTTAAAAAATTTTAAAATGTGATTTTTTTTTGGAAATTATACTTTGTTTTGTAAATTTCAAAAATGGGTAGAGTGTTTGGCCTCTCGTTGAACAACTTTATGTTTTGAAAATTAAAAATATTTATCTTTTTATTTATATTAATTTTCATTTTACATTGAATTTTTTATTGAATTATTTATATGTAATATTGATCATATCATAATATTGAATTGTTTAAAATATCTTTAGATTTTGGGTTTTGATTTTTCGTGACATGTTATACCAGATATATATTCATTTTATTAAATAAGTAAATCATTTGGGGCCTTAAAATAAAATTTATACAAGATTATTACTATTCCCAAGTACCCAAGATACTTTTCACCATGTAGAAAATTCATAATACATGTGAATAATTTTTAATTCATGATATAATTTTGAAATCCATGTTGCTAAGTTCCCATAATCAGTTACCTTATGTATTTAGAACATATATTGAAGTGTATAACTTCAAATTGAGTGAATATTTTTTTATGAAATGGAAATAAAATTTTTTATATTTATTTTTTACAAATAATCTTTTGAATAAATATATATCATATATGAAATTAGGTTATAACTTTTTATATGTCTTCAATCTTATTTATGATGTTTTCCTAAATTATTTTACATTATATTTTTAACTATAACATGAGGTATGGTGGTCCAATTAAGGTGGTTCATGATTCTATGAAATCACTTTAATATTTTATAGATATATTTCAAATTTACCCAAATATGATTTTATCATTTACTTTGTATATTGGATTTTGGAAATTAGAAATGTCAATCTGTTTATAGATTTTATATATTTGGATACATCAGCAATTATCCTACCTCAAATTCCATATATCGATTTCTATTACAAGAATAACAAACTGAAATTCACCTAATTTAATTTATTGCACTATATTCACATATGTAGAGAAAATAACTTTGTAAAGAACAACTAAGTGATTTTCAATATGTAGTTTAGTGACTATCTACACGTTTTTCTAAAATATTGATAACAATCTCTATTTTATGTAATGTTTCATAATTCAACTTTAATAATAATAATTTCATATATTTAAATTTTTATAACGAATTTATAAATTCATATTAATTTTTTAAAAACCATTAAAAAAAATTTCATTGTTTTATACCTATTTTTAGGAAGATAAATAACACTTCTATTTTGAGGCCTGAAACTTGAATCTTGAAACTCAAAAATCATATTAAATATATTTTTTTTGTTTTCTTTGATTATATTTTTTATAAATTTATATTGGTTGATATTAAACTCATCCTAACTATTTTTTTAATTTTTAAATGTAGGGTTATTATTTTTTAAAATTCTCTTCATATTAACTACTTATTTTGAACCAAATATTTTTTGAGTTTTAAATTTCAAAATGAGGCTTTTGTTTTTCATTGTATTTCTTTCAACTTTTCTCCTAGAGACTATCTAGTTTATTTAATTAATGATTTAAAATTAGTTTTCAATTATTCTTTAAAGTTTCTGATATACAAGGTGAGTTTTGTGATTATTGTGGAACAATAATTTTACTCTTTTCACTGTCTTTCGAACAATACATATTTATCATTTTTGAATTTTGAATTCTATATCTTATATCATTTATAAAGAGTTTATATGTTTTAAAAATTTATTCAAACCTTTCTATTTTATGGTGGAAAATTGATAGATGATCAAATACCTTCAAACTCTTGCATCAATCAATTAATCTATCTCTCAATTGTTTACATCCTTTACGACAAACTCCCATGGGAGGAATAAGTCATTTTGAATTCATAAAAAATTAAATAGATGATAAGTAACTTTTTTTGAATTCCCAGATTATATTTTCTAAATAATTTATATGGTAATCTATAAATTATTTCATTATCATTAATTGTTCTTATTCCAACCATTATAATATTTATAATATTTTTTATGGCTAGAGGTATATACTTAAATTATTTCTCCCATATGTCATACTACCTATAAATGTTATTACCTAATTATACTCACTTGAAAAAAATAACATTTTGGTGTGTTTATATTCTTAAAGAAAATTTTGGATTTCTATCTTATCCGGAAAAGGGTTGTATTTTTTTAGGTTTGGTGATGCTCTTCATAATGTCTTGGGATTAGATTCATCCCATAAAAAGAAACTGTTTAGATTTCTCCCATGTAAAAGATACTTTCTATTTAAAATTGGGTTCAATATTCCATTGGTTTGTGTATGGATAGTGGTCATATTATATTAGTTTGAAAAAATATAAAATTATATTGGTTATATTTCCTTTTATTTTATTCTTATTTATTATGATTATTTTAAATAACATTGATCATTTTTAAAATGGTATATACCCCCCCTCTATAACTTCTCACATCAATGAATATGACTGAAAAAATTATTAATTCATTTATAATGTCTCTCAATGTCTTAACACTAATTGTATTTATGGATAAATTAGTTTGTTGATATTCTATTCCAATGAACTTAATTGTAATATCACCTTTTTTAGCATTTATATCGCAAAAATGACGCATTTTTTCAATATGATCTATACAGAAACATGGTATAAGATTTTAGATATATTAATATCACATGTATTATAACATTTTATGGGTACATGTCTAAATTGATAACCATAATCTTGTAGAGTGTGTTTAATCCATATATTATGTGTATGATAACTTCCTATAGATATATATTTATCTTCTTCCATAAAAAATGTAATAAAATGTATTATTTTTATTACTCTATTATATTAGTGACTTTCCAAATTTATTACATGTACCCTTTTTTATTTTTTATATAACATATAACAACCAAAACCAGTGTCTAAATAATGAACTAATTCAAATTCATGCACTCTAAATTAAAACAATTTTTAATTCGGTTTACCTTTGAGGAATTAGAGAAATATTTTCATTACATTGTGATGAAATTCCTAGGGATTTATTTTAGAATAATGAAACATAAATTCACACAACAAAATATCAATACATATATAAATTTAATATAATGAACTCCTAGTCATTCCTGAGTAAATAGTTTGGTTATTTAGTTTCCCACATTAAACTAAATATCATATACCTATAGAACTAATTAGAGTATATCATATTTTAGTTAACTCTATTCCAAAATATTTTAAATGATATTATTTATACTTACATTGATTTTAAATAATTTTATACCTATGTTATATAATTTAAAACCCAATAAATAATTTCAATTCTATCATCAAAATCCTCTCAAATCCACTTTGTAAATGTTTTGAAAATTTAACACCTATAGGATGTTGTTATTAATAAGAAATGATTCCATAAATATATATTTCAGTAAAAAAACATCCTAAAAATTTATTATAGTAAATAATATAGAATTATATACACCTTAAGAAAATCAATTTTTAATTACTATATATCTAAGAATGTCATACTAAGATCTTAGAAATTGTTTTAAACTATAAAATACCTTTGAAAATTTTTATATATTATTTATAAAATGTGTTTTTGAAAATAATGGGTGATATTCCACAAAAAAATCACCAATAATATAACCATTTTAAACATTACTATTCACAATGATTGTAAATTGTTTATAATTTAAATTAGTAATATATGCTAGAAGAATTATGATAAATTATAGTGTAACTACTACAGCAAATGTGTCTCTATAATCAAGACCTTTCTCTTGAATTCAACCCTACACAACCATCCTAACCATATTTATATCTACTATGAAAGATTATTCAACCTCATTTCTGTATACCCATTTAATGATAATAGTCAAGTATTATTCAAGTCTTTCAAGTAGTTCTCATAATCTTTTTCTTTCAAATTTATTCAATTTCTCTATCATATACATTCCCAAATTTTCATAATTTGTTTATTTAGTGACATTGTTATGTTTATACTAATAAAAGTTTGAGTTATGTTTAACTATGTTTCTTAATGCATATCGATATTGAGTTCCATTTTATAGGTCGCCTGTGACACCATTTAAAAGGCTATATATGTGGGTTCTAATGGAACTGGGAATTGAAGTACTTCGTTCTTCCAAATAATTACTAGTGTCATGTTGGTAAATTTTGTTCTTAAGGGGAGATTTTTCAAGTAAATAAACAGTAAAATCACAAGTTTTGGATTTATTTTTGATATTCAATTTATAAATATCTTCATATTGCTTTTCTATGCAAACTTTGGGTTCATGTGGATTTTTTTCATAAAAAGTGACATGAATAGATTTTTCCACAAATTTAATTATTCTATTCAACAATATATATTTATTGCAATAGATATTGATTAACTATGAAATGTACCTTCCTCTCTCATGAGAAAAATTATATCCATAATATCTTTTGTATTGAGAATAAATCCGCTAAAACCAAAAACATTGATTTAATTCACCATAGGATTTCTTCTATTCCATAAAACATCTATAAATTTCGTCATATTGGGTATTATTAAAACTATATTAATCACAAAAAGATATATTTATATAATTTACTAAAATATATATATATAGGTATATCATATTAACTAAGGACTGTTGGAAATTTTTTTGAAGGGTCCTATTTCTTCTTTCAACCACTACATTTTTTTGTGGAATTATATGATAATATATGTTGTGATCAAAACCATATTGTGATTATAATTTTTCAAAATATTAATTTTCATACTCATGACCATGATCACTTTTGACATTTATAATAATAATACCACTATGGTTCTCAATTGATTTTTCATTTTTCACAAAACATTTACAAGATTCACTTTTATGTTCTAGAAAATTAATCCATGTGAATCTTAAATAACCAACAACAACCATATATGATTATTTCATTACTAATAAACTAAAAGCTCTAAATAGTCCAAATAAAAACTTGTAAACTAACTCTAGGATTTGAGTGGTATAAACCACTTTGTTAAATTTTAATGAAAAGTTTTTCTACTTACCTTTTTTACAAGGATTTTACACTTTATCTTTTGGGTTATTATAGTTTTGATGGATCCTTTAATAAATTTTTACTAACTAAATTATTATTTGAGTACAAATTTTAACAACCTAGTCACCAACTGGACATCCAAAATTATCAATGAAATATATTTAAATAAGAAACATTTTTTTAAAATAAATAATTTTAATGAATATAATATCATTATTATTTACTAAATTTTTAAAATGGAATTTTATTTTGAATCATAAAAATTACATGAACATTTTAAAAAATTAATTTGAAAAAAATCATTAGAAAATAATAAAATAAAAACAACATTATACTTTAAACTACCAAAAAATAAAACTTTGGGAATAAGAATACATTCAGAGGGCATAATTTGAACAAGTATATTTATATTTCCTTTATCAATGTCACCATAAGTGAAAATAGAACCACAATATTAATTATATTATTGAATCTTGGTAATTCTCTATACATATGTCTCAAATATTCACAATCTAGTTACCATACGCCTTCACTGGAGCTCATCAGGTGAGTTACCTATAATTAGTTAGAGAATAGATATTTTTGGTACCAAGATATTCTTGGGTCTAGAGAATTTAGAAAACAAGGACTTTGTAATATAAAAAACATTAACACACATATTAAAAATTTTATTAAAAAATTTAATAGATTATAAAAATAGTCCTTTTAGGTACTAATTAGATTTCCCTATATATAGAAGTTATCAAAGTGTTATATACATAGTGTTTTTATTGGATTAGAATAATAAACAATGTAATTTTTTAATAATTTATTTTTTACTTGGCTGAATACCAAAACTATTCATAATACTAGGTTCAAATTGACTACCCTAAATATTTTTGTTAGTTTCAATTTATTTTTGGAAAACATCAATATAAATTTTAATATATTCAAAAATAAATTTTAAATTATTATTTTTCTATTAAAATCACTCCATTATTTTCATTTTCAATACTAGGATCATTTATTATAGAAATAATTAATGCATTCTATTACATCAGATTATTGTATTTAACTTTTACTTTTTTTCATAATATTGTCTTGAATTGATAAATACTCAAGAAGTTATTCGTTATTCATTTAAGAATCATCATGAGATTTATAATAAGATAATGTATTGATTATATTTCTTCCCTCATGTGAAGTATCCATAAGATAGTGAATATACTTCTCACTAACATATTCATTTCCTGAGTTGGAGTCATTAGAGAAATCTTCTGAATCACTCTAAATTTTTATTGAATTTATAAATTTTCTCCCACAATAATTATTAGGACTAAGTTTAATCAGTATTTTTTTGGATTGATGGATGTTATTTTTTTAATGGAATGTTTTTTAGTTCACATTAAGAAAAATTACTTCACATTGTAAAATATGCTGATCATGTGAAGTTTTTTTGAAAAATATTTATTAATAAAGTAAATCAGTGGAAGTTTTTTGTTCATAATTATTTTATATAGGTATAATTTTATAGAGTTTTCATTATAGAATGTGGATTTTTTGAATTAACCAGGAATTCGTATCATTTACATAATATTGAATGTTGTTCGACATAAAATAAGATAATTGTTTTTCTAATCATAATGTTCTAAACATTATCAATAATTAAAGATAAAATAAGAAGTGTTTAGAAGAAAATAGAAATGATAATTAATGGGTGTTTTTATGGAGTTTATATTTTCTAGATGGAGATCACTTGATCGAGGAACATCGAACACAAATGTTTTTTTAGTACTTGAAGTTTGAATTTTCAGAAGTTAGAATATTTTCAAAAGTGTTAATCGATAGATCTATCAGACAGGTTGATCCATCAGATTAACTAATCCATTATATGAGTGTTATACACTAATAACACATTAGATACATATTATCATTTGATGAAAAACAACAAAATTTAAAAAATATATCAAATAGAACAGATTTATTGATTTTAAATGTGATAGTTTTTGAAACTGATCCATCAGATATTATTATTAACATTGATCAATTTGAATAGTTATCAACACCAATAAAATCAGTTGAGATTATGACACTAATTATTTAGGGGAGATTTCAGATATTGATTGATCAAGCTTTCTTTAAAAATCAATCCCTCAAACAAGTCATTAATACTGATTTATCGAATGATATCTATAACACTAATAGGTCTTCACATGCTATTTTTCTTTGGACAATTTATCATTAGTCTAAGGAGAAATTAAACAGATGAAGAAAGTGTGTGATAATGTAATATATATAAAATTTTCATCTAGAAAATTTTACTGGGGTTTGATATTCATTATAAGTTTGAATGATGTTAGAAAAATAATTAGTTAGTTTGGAGCATCATAGTGAGAAGTATTTTTCTTTACTTGTTTTTAATTGGATAAAGAGAAAAATAATGAAGAACAGTGATATGTAATGATATGTTTTGGAATGTTTTGTCATGTTATGAGAACTTGTAATGTTCTTATTCAAGTAGGTTGAGTTTTAAGAAGTTCTGTAGAATTCATGAAGAGTTGATAAGACTCAAGAATAGTTGAGAATAATTGAGATATAGGGAAATAGATTTAAAATGATCATAAATTTTAAATATCTTTAATTCCGTCGAGTGGGAATATAAATTCATATTCTTACATTTTTAGTTTTTGGAACACATATATAAAAGGGTTGAAGTACAATGTACTCTGATACTGTTCATGTGCACAAAAGGTAGAGCTCTAGAGTTTTGGTTTGAAATTGTTTTTTAGAATATATTTTTTAATGGAAGATTTATAAATAGTATAAGAAATCAGAGAAGTGGTGGCTCGAGTTTACTAAATTGGAATAAATAATCGCAATGACACGCTAGACATGTTTCTAGACTAAAAAATCATTCATTTTCTACAAAGAGGAATCAGATAGAGTAATCATATTATGTTTTTTAATAAGTTTAAAGAATATTTTTATACTTAATATTGGGTAATAAAGTGAATATTTATTTTGAAAGAATAAAAAATGTGAATGTTCTTTATGAAGCACAATGACAATGTTCTAAACCTGTTGGTGAAGGTTTTTAAAATTGTTTCAAACTCTTAATCACATCTTTTTTGATAGATTAATCACATGCACTATTATATTATTATAGTGATATATAACTGTAAGGTTATTTCTTACATGTTTCAACCACATAAAATAGAATAGGTTTTTAGTTGATTGTGTTGTATTGTATTATTACCAAACCATGTTTTGGACTAACAACTCTTTTTGAGTAGTGAAACTTATAAATACATATAATCTTGCAGATGTTTTCGAATGTTTTTTCTGTAAATTCTTTTCTCCTTAATAGAATGAAATGTTTGTTAGTAAATGCTACATAAAGATAAAAGATAGTAATAATTCATTCTCTCCCTCCCCTAGTGATTAAACTCACTAGGTCCATTTTTATTAGTATCAGATGGAGGTTCCCTTAGTTAACTACATTTTTGAATCTAGAAGTGATGCTTTTATGGATAATCTGAATTGTTTAGATAGTAATTGGATTCCATCTTTCTAATAAATGATATGTCATATATGGAAATATAGATTATATCCATATCATATGTCTCTTGGTTATTATTTTTTGGATGCTGATATAGATGTATTTACTCCTCATCCTAATAATTTTCCTCTTACATCGGTTGATAATAAAAATTTGGTGAAGGATGGAATAGATAATTTTTTATTTACTTTCATCACATTCTTAAAGTGTAATGAGTGGTAAATTCCAAAGGTATTGAGGGAAGTTGTAAATTATCTATGAAGGAAGTACAAAATTGAAGAAATAAAAATTTAAAATATGTAGATTGATGTATGAAGTCCTCAAATGCGTGACTGTAAATGTGTTTGAGACTTTATTACAAGGTTAAATGATATTTTTAGCACCATAAGATTTCCTGGTTAAAATATTGAAGATTCAACTATTTTTGAGAAGATAATATGAATAATTATTGGAATGATTAATGGTAATGTATCATATTTGGAAGATATATATCAAGAAACCTATCATTCAATAACATACACTTCACTATAATTATATATGTAATGATAATATATGATTTTATGGTTTATAAATAAAATTTTTATCAAAAAAATTGTATCAACAATTCCATGAAAGGAGAATATAATAATGTTTCCAAAGATGAAGTAGTTAGTGACACAGACACCGAGGATGAGGTAATAATTAATTTTGTTAATATTTGATCCTTGATTCCTATATTTGTGAAAATATGCCCATGAAAGTAAAAAAATGTAAGTTTCTACTAAAATGATTTAGTTTTGGTGTGATTGTTAATTTTTAGGAAAAATACCTTAAGGAAAGAATGAATAAGAATGTAATGAAGATGAAATAAAGTAATGAAGATCCTAGAAGAAACATGTTGAAAAATATATATCATATTACAAGGAAAATGATAAAAGGTTATCTAACTCCAAAAGGATAATTTCTTTTTCTTTAGATTATGAAGATGATGACAATGAAGTGTAAACTAAAAACTTCATTACAATTTATTAAGAAACAATTTTATTTGAAAATGTAGATGATTAATAGATTATTTTTTTTGAAAGTAGTGGCTCTAATGAAGATGATAATCAGTTTTAATTTTTTTTTAAAATTTAGTTTCATAAATTTCTATAAATAATTGTAATACTTGAAAGAAAAATAAATAAGGTAATCAAGGAAATTTCTACAAAAAATGTTCAAGAATTATTTCCTGAATAAAAATGTATATTTTTTTGGAATATATTAGTCATTTGATGATATTTCCTAGAAGGTAAATGAATCTAAATGAATAAATTAAAGTAAATATAAAAGTTAAGGAGGAAGAGTTATGACATTGTTGGAAAAATATCTCTTAAATTGAAAAAAGAGTGAAACGTTTCAAAAACTATCCTTTGATTTTTTTTGAAATTTTCGAGGGTTGTGAACCTATGAAAAACTAATTAATGTTATATTCAAATGTTTAATAGAAGAATTAAGAATCATAGAGGATTAATAATAATGGGAAAATAGTTTATGTATCTAAAACCTACAATGTTATAAATCTTTATGTTTTTGAAACATCAAAGTATGGATCAAATATTATTTTTGTGGGTAGTTCAATTGATGATTAGAATAAACCCACGTTGAAGAATAATATTTTGGACAATTTAATAAATTATGAATTTCAAAAAAGTATGAATTGGAAATGATTTAATGTTGTATAAAAACAAGTTACAAGTCCCCGATGTGTGGATGTTATGAATGACAATATTATTTCTATGGAAAACTTTGGAATTATGGACGATTTTCCATTTGTGAACAATGTGTTTGTACAATGATTCACTAAATTTTCATCCCCTCTTATTATTGGTTTCCTTGATTTCATTGATTTAGCTTTTTTATTTCTCAATCATGTTTCTTATAATTGGATGTAATCACTCAAGTATTCTTTCATGATTAGTTCAGATGATCAACATGCTTCAGATTCATAAAATCAAACTAGAAATCAACCATTAACATATGGTCTTGATGGTGACAACTGGATATTAAATTTCAATGCATCTTCTAACAGTGATGAAGCAAAGATGGATAAAAGGAATAATAAAAATCCACAGTTTATGGATAGTGAATATATAGATGAAGATAAAGCTGAATAAGTAGAGAAGTAATATATAGAAATAAACAAGAGATCCTATAATATTACCTATTATTATGGAGAAAGCCTATTTCTTGGGTTGTAAAATTCAACCCCAACTAATAATGTGTCGTTGAAGAGGCTCATTTTGCAGTCATGGAATATAACACAAAACATATTTACCATATTGCATTAGAGATGGTTCTTAGAGTAAACAAAGTACTTGTTGATGGTTTTGTATTTTATATCACACTTGAGCCTCAAAACCTGATGTTGGAACTGCCATTTACGAAACATAATTTATTCATGTTTTTGGAAGTCCTCAAATTCTAGAGGAGTTTATTCCAGAGGCTTTAACAGACCATTGAATCGATAAATTTTTGGGATTTTGTGTTAAAACCAATTTTTTTCACACTCTTCTTATAGATCATAACATTCTATTACATTAGAGAGGTGTGGAAGTTTATTTTTTTATTAACCTTATATTTATTTGTGTTCCTTATTTGTTAAAGGTGTTGGATATGCTATTATTGGGGAAAAAGTGAAATCCAAAAGGGCTTTATTTAATTTGATGAAACATTACTTGTTATGTGTTTAAAAAAAAGTTATAAATGAAATAATACTTTTATCAGAAAAAATGGTTTTATTTTTTAATTTGTTGAAGATAGAGAAGATGTTATGTAAGACCAATGCACAAAAATAATTGTTTATTCAGGTCAGTGATGTGAACAATTCTTGTTATGTAATAATGATGGAAGAAAATAAATCATGAAACAAAATTATGGGACATCTATGTCATAAGAATGTTAACAAGGTATTAAAGAAATAAAGTGTTTTTGATATTCCTAGAATAACCTGAAGAAGAAATTGGTTTTGTTCAATTCTTAGACAGGGAAAATTATAATCTCTTAGAAGAATAAATTTAAAATTTGTTCAACTCATCCCCTCAAGCTAATTAAAAATGTTATTTGTGAGAAAATGATAAAAAAATCATCTTTTGTAGATAATTACTTAATTTATTGCATTTATGATTTTATTTAAATTAAAATTTTCATATATTTGAAACATAAATCAGAATCTCTAAAAATGATTAAGAGTTTTGGGATAAGAGTGGAAAAGAAATGTGTATATTATATGAAGTAGTTGTGAACTGATAATGGTGGTGAACATAAAAATTATGAATCTAGAAGTTATCTTGAAAAACATGGCATTATATCTGAGTTCCTTGAACCTTATAGAAAAAATGGGGTTTTAGAAATAAAGAAGAGATGTTTGGTGGTGATGGGAAAAACTATTTTTATTAAAAAAGGTCTTTATCACTATTTCTAGAGGTAGTTAATGAGTAATGTAGTTTACATTAATTTTTTTTTCTATATATGAAGTTATGATATGACTCCTTATAAAATATTTTATGATGAAACTTTATGATTGAAACACTTTATTGTTTTTGGGATCCCCTGTATCATAAAAAACAAAAGTGGAAATCTTGGAATTTTTTTTGAAAGGATTGGATATTAATCATTTCTTATAATATAATAATTCAAGAGGATATATATATTTCAAGAATGGCATAGGGATGTTATTTGATTTTTATGATGTTAATTTTCTTAAAAAAATATATAAAGAGGGTTCAGAAACACATGAATGTAATGGAGATGAAGTAGGTTAAATCATTATTACAGAGAAACAAGAAATGAATTCCAACAACCTCAATTCCATGAAAATAGTATAATCAGACTCAGATACTTTAGGTGATAAGGTATAACGTCATACATATCATCCTAGGATTAGGAAATAGTTTTAAGTACAAAAAATCATTGGTTAATAGAAATAAAAATTTCAGACAATAAGAACAAAATAGTTTGTTTCAAAGATTTCATTATATACCAAATTTGAGCCAAAATATTTTATTAAATATTTTGTGGAACTAGATTTGATTAAATCTATGGATTAAGAGTTAGAAGGGATGGAAAAGAATGAAAATTGGGAACTTTTATCCAAACCAAATACTAAAAATGTTATTGGTACAAAGTGTGTGTTCTGAAAAACGTTATATAAAGATGGTGTAGTGAAAAGAAACGAGCAATGAATGTATTTAAAAGGCTACTAAAAAATGAACGTATTGATTTTTGTGAGACCTTTTCTCCTGTAGTAATTTTAGAACCCATCAAATTATTTCATGTAATTGTTTCAAAATGAGGACATACAATTTTTCATTTGGATTTAAAATAATATTTTCTCAATAGAAAACTTGATAATTTTTTTTATTGAATGAATGTGTAGATCATTAATTGGAATGGATGAAATCAATTTTTTTAAGATGAATAATTATTTATATGGTTTAAAGAAAACTCTGAGACCACAATATTGTAAATTAAGTTCCAGCTTAAGGAAGGGGGGACATTAATAAGGGAAAGGATTATAGTAATCTCTACATCAAAGAGAATCTAGAGTTCTTTCACATTTTAATTGTTATATTGATGATATTATCTTTTCTTGGAATGAAAAAATAACATGTAACAGGTTTTTTAAAGATATTTAATGATTTTCATAAATGAAATTGATTAGTGAAGTGAAATATTTCATAGAATAAAAATATCAAAAAAAAAGAAGTATATTTTTTCATCTCAATAAATTTATAATAATGAAATTATTAATATGTTTGTAATGAATGATTCGAAACTAATTTATAATTTGTTTTGGTGGGATCCAAATTTCTTGAATAGAAGTAGGAAAAGAGTTGGATCCTAAGGAATTTAGTAATCTAATTGCATTTTCATTATTTCTAACTGGTTCATGAATGATACTATTTATAAAATTACATTAGGTGAATGAATCTAAAGAACTCTAAAATAATATCATCTATTGGTAGAAAAGAAAAATCATAGATATAATAAAGGCCTAATAGATTTTGTTATAAAATATGAATGATTAGGAAGAATTGTTTTTTTGTTCTACAGATTCTAATTAGTCTCTATGTGTGGTTGATAGAAGATCAACATTTGGGGATATTTTCTTCTTGGGGGAAATTTTATTATATCTTTATCATAAAATATATTTTATTATGGATAAATCTGAATATATTTCTATCATTAAAGTGGTAACACAACTTATATGTATGAAGAATCAGTTTGATGATTTTCTCTTTAAATTAAAGTTACTTAATCTCTTGTGTTTTGATAATAAATTTAATATAAATATCACTAGAAATACATTACAACATCCACATTAAAAACATATTTATATCAAATATTACTTCATCAAAGAGACAGGGGAGAAGTGTGAAATAAAGGCAGAATATGTTTCTTGAATGGAAAATTTTGGTGATTTTTTCATAAAAAACATTGTCGAACGGTAAATCTCAAAAATAAGTTTGAACATGGTCATCCAACCTATTTCGTTATAATGTTGAGATGTGTGTTATTTTACCCTCCCTTATATTTTCTTTGGATAAATTTTCCAAGGGGATAGAATGATGATTCATAAATATATCCATTGGTATGTGCTAATAATTTTAAGGAAAGCATGTATTTAGTTGGAATTGTTAAAAGAGGAATGTTGTGGTATCTATGACTAAATGTGTGAAAAATCATAAAAATTAGTGGATGTGCCTCTTGGAAAATTTTATCTTAAAAGAAAATGGAATATTTTTTGAAGAGAAGAAAAGGTTAAATTTATGAATATTTTTTCTTAAGTCATAGTTTATGGAAATCACAGGTGATTTTGTTAAATGATATTTGTTTCTTACACTAATTTTTCTCACATAAGATTTGAAATTTTTATAAGTAATCTATATCTTGACTTATAATGATTTATAGAATTATGATTCATGTGTGAAAAAAATATAATGGGGAGAATATTGGGATCTTATTGGATAATGATTTTTTCAAGATTATTTTATTTTTATTGTTTATTGAATGTTTTTCTTCTTTGTTTTCATTATGTAAAATCATATCAATTTTTAAAATATGGTTATTGGAAGAAGGGTTTTGGAATCATATGACTGAAAAAATATTTATTAAGGATTGGCATCGATTTAAGTGTTTTGGTTTGAAATATTTTCTTTGGGTAAACATATTTTGGGACTTATCTTTTTGGAATGGATCATTTCTGAAATGATGAACATGTTTTAGTGGATAATTAATATAGAAATATTGTCAACAAAAAATCAGATGACTCTTAACATATCTCCATGTTCTGAACATCATAAAGAAGTCCTGATATAAGAAATAATGTGATGAAGAAAAGTAAAATATGAATTTATGGTGTTTATATGATGTTGATGTTTTTTGGATGTAGATTGATAGATCGAGGAAAAAATGGCACAATTTTTTCTCCAAGATATGAAGTTTGAATATTATGAATTCTGAAGATTTATAAGTTTTGATTGACTGATCGTCCATACATGATAATCCATTAGATAAATTAATTCCACGAATGGACCCTCCGTTCACTGATCTATCATATGAGTGTTTCACAATGATATTGAATCAAATATAGGGTTACATTATATTTATAACATCGGAATGTGAAATACATATCATATGGAATAGATTTATTAATTCCTAATTAGGAGAGATTTTTAAATAAATTTATTATATAAAGTTATTGAGATCAATAAATTAGATGAGAAAATGACATCAGTCAATTTTTGGATCATTCAGAGACTGATTAATCTGGTGTACTTCAGAAACTAATCCATTGGGAAATATGTTGATACCAAATCATTGGATTATCTTCTTGAAACCAAGAATTCAGTGAATGATGTGTTTCTTCAGACACAAATTCTTCAAAATGATAAGAATTTGACCAATTAAAAGAAGTTGATTAAAAGTTAATACATAAAGAAGTTTCTATAAGCCTATTTTTTGTAGTGTTATGAAGTCTTTGGAAGTTAAAGTAATTTTTCAAACAATATTAGTTGTTTTATATCATTAGAGTGAGAATTGTTTTTCTTTCCTTGATTCTATTGGGATCAAGATTAATAGAATGAAGAATAATTCTTTGGACTAATATGTTTAGGAATTTCATTTTCCAGAATGACCTCAATTGATGTTCATATCCAGCTGAGGTTGATTTTTAAAGAGTTTTGGTGAATTAATGACAACTTGAGAAGTATCTAGAATATTTTAGAAGAATTTAGAAGTGGTCAAATGTCATTCAAATGAACCAAAATTTAATAGATTATAAATTTCATTGAGTAAGAAAGTAAATTCCAATTCCCTCGTTTTCTATTTCTAGGAATCCTGTATAAGTGGTTAGATGTACATCATAATCTTACATTGTTCACCTACATAGAAGTAAATGCTCTGGAGTTCTAGTTTCAAACTAGTTTCCAAAACATATTTTGTAGGGGAAGATTTCTAGATAGTTAGAGTGATAAGAGAAGTGTTGGTTAGGGTTTACCATATTAGACTGAAAAATTAGACTAATGAATCAATTTTTTTTCATATTGATGAATCAAACTTGGTTCTAGATAGAAACATCATACTTTTTTTAGATAAAGAAATTAGACATATTTCAATATAGATGAATCTAACAAAAAGATCATACTGAGTTTTTTATTAAGTTCACAGAATATGTTAATACATGATTCTGGGTAAGAAAGTGAATAATTTTTTTAAGGAATTCAAAAAGTTGATGTTATTGAGGAATCGCAGTGAAAACGTTCTATACTCTTTGGTGATGTTTTAGAAACATGTTACAAAATCATGTTTACATATTTTATTTGACAATATTCATAATCATTGTGGTATTGATTAAAGTTCTTTGAAAGCTTAAGGGTAATTCATACATATTATTTCCATATCAAAGAGGAATATTTTTAGTGGATTGTGTGGTATTGTATTATTCAAAAACCATTGTATGTACTAACTACTCTTATTAAGTAGTGAATCTTTTAAATTCATGTGTTCTTATGGATGTGTTTGAATGTTTATTTTCTAAAATGTTGTTTCTATTTAACATGAGGTGAAGGTTGTAATCTAATTTAAACTAACAATTTATATAATGGATTCAACCCTCCCTTTTTTAGTGATTATCTTCACATAGTCCTTTTCAATAATAATAATTTATATTATACTTTGAATATTTATATTCTATTTTTTGTAATTTTCTTTTCCACTAGAAACATGTAACCTTAGTGAATGAATCAATATTCATTTAAATTATTTTTCAATCATATTTACCTTTATAATTTGAATTTATAAACATGTTATTTTACTATTTTACTTATTGAAATTTCAGGCCATTTTGGTTATTCCCATATCACTTCTTGTATCACCATCAGATCAACTATTTCCCTCATTATTAATAACCAATTTATAATTTTATATAAATGGTTTAAACAAAATTGAGATATTAGGTTCATCATCCAAATAATTAAATTTTAGTTCCTCTTTATACGTAATTAATTTTACAATTAGTTCCTTACCTAGTAGATTACTAACATCACATGACTCTCAAATGAAGATAGTAGTACCTCTCCATTGGATCAATAGACATATCAGGATCCTTAGTAAATTTTCTTTAAATTATATGATATTTACTTGTGCATGCATAGTATTTATGATTTTATTAAAATAAAGATACATTTTAGAAATATATTCATAAGGTTCATACTGAATGTATCACGTTTGATTATGTATTTATTTACTACAATTCTATCAATATTTGATATTCCTTCATTACACGCAACAAGTGTATCCAAACGTTTAATGTAGTATCTTTAGAAGAAACGCTAATAAATTAATCTTCTCCAAATTTATAGTGTAATGAGTTCCTAGATTTAAAGTTACTATCATATGAATCCTTAGTTACATCAATATAATCAGGTATAATACATTTTTATTTTTCCATATTTATCATCTATAATAATTTATATGTCAATACCTATCATCTGAAGATATATTATTTATGTTTTTATTCAATTGAGCATAGTTTTATCCCTTGATGTGATGATTTATATTATTTATAGTTACTACAACTCTATATGTGCCCATTAGAAATAGGGACATGAATAAATAGAAATGAAAATCTAATTCACAATTGATGATCAAGGTTAAAAAAATTATAAACAAAGAAAAAAATCACATGTCATATCAAATGATGGTAAAAGTGGAGTGATGAAGATGAGAGGTTGAACTGAGCATCCAATTAAAAACTATTTTTAGAAATTATCTTTATTAAATATTCCTTAATATAAAACAACACATTTAACTAATATTATTTTTATACATGATATTATATTTTTAATTTTTTAGAGGCTCAGTCAAACCATAGTTTAAGAAAATTTAAATATAGATAAAATTTGAAAAGAAATTAAATTCACCAAACATGGTATATATATCACTAGTAGAAGTTAACTATCATACTATTTTTTTTAAATAAATTTTTTTGATAATTTTTGAAAAGTTTAATTGTAAAATAAAACATTAAATGAAAAAAATTACAATTTATAAAAAACCAAATAATAGAAAATAGATTTCTAAAAATATAATCTTTAGTTCCTTGATCAATCATAATACCCTCCACTTCATAGTAAAAAACTACGAAGCACTTTTAATTTAAAAAATAAAATAATCTAAAACATAGATATGCTTTATAATTAATTACTACAAATACGTCATTCCATTATATAACCAACACCTTCTATTTTTATTCAATTGTAATATATATAAAAATAATAATTATTAGAGTGATACTATTTATAGTTCCTGGGTAGTTATAAAAAAATTCAAGACCAAATAAAATTAAAATAAAAAACATAGATTACCTAGAGAGTGAATAGATACTTTTTTCATGTAAATATCTAATCATATTTGATTGGTCAATTTCCTTTAAATCAATCATTGCAAATGGATAGAAAGACCCTAAAATGATTGTACTCATATTTCATAGTAAATCATTTAAAATAGAGTATCATGAGGATCAATAACTAATAGAGTATCCTTGTATGTTTCACACACTTTTCCCTAATTATTACATGAGTCACTTCATTGTATTTTTACTCTACTACTCTTCAATTACTTGTTTAATAATAATCATAATTAATTCCAAAAGATAATTGACCTTTGAGAAATTATTAAATTCTCCCAATTGAATTTATTTTTTACAAATTAGCTATTGAGATAAATTATATTTTATTCTTAGATAGACATTGATTGATATGGTCAATACTTAGTCATAATAGGAATGATTTCACATAAGCTTGATATCATTATCATACTGATGCATGGAAGGTGTACCGTAAATATTGATCATAAGTGGAATAAAAAAATAATACCTCACAATGAACTATTAACAATTTTCCTAAAATATTGAATTATGTCTTATATATTATCTTTCTTTCTCTTGGACGATTCAATACGTTCACATGAATGATCAGTCCTTCCCAAAGTTGAATAATACTTAGCCAAGTTTTTTCCATCACATAGATTCATGTACATAGACTCATAGGCATATAATATCCATCAATATACATTATTGATGGAATTAAACATGTTTTATATTCATAATATTAAAAAAAAATGAGTAATATATGCCTGGTCAATCGATACATCGTGTGGTCAAATAGTTTTAATTCACGGTCAATTCACATAGCACATGACTGGTGGAATTCCATCCCATAAATGGTCTAACTCATAGAAAAATTTTATATTGTCTTCATGGAATCTAGTTTTCGTATAATCTTGTATGAATGAAAAATTACAAAGTATTAGGTTTGATCCTTCATAAAAGATATATTCTCATAGTCCCTTGGAACTTGGATTTAAAAAATATTCATTACTCACAAAAAATAATATATATCATACAAAATATGATTCTTTACATAAAATAATATCATAAATCTTCCAGAAATTAAATTTTTATTCAAAAAAATATAATTAATTAGAATTAAAATAATTATTATTAAAGATCAATAAAAGAAATTTTTTTGATGGACTAATCTAATAAGGTCATCACTAGCTCTATTCTATAAGACCAATAAATATAGGATAAAAAATGTATGATGTGCGAGTTAAAGGAAATGATCGATATAATGGGAATTAATATCCAAACAATCATAGAGTAAGGATTATATAAATAAGAAGAAAATGTTCAATAAAAATGGCCATTTGGTAAATAAGACTTCCAAGAGGTAGAATAAGTTCATGAAAAACCATAAATCCCACAATTTGTTTTTGATTTTACTTGAGGAACACAATTAATAACATATGATATAAGACGATAAATTTCAAGGAGATGACTAATTTCGTGACTCATTTATTTTTATTTATAAGAAACATGAATTAAACATTAAATAATCAAGTTTCATTAGACTATAATTAAATTTATTAATTCCCAAAGAACATTTAGTTTTATATATTAGATAATATGGTCATAACACTTAAATAAAAAACCCATATAATACATGGTTGAACCTTATTCATTGTATCTTTTTTTACACATTATAAATATTTTAAATTAATACATTTTTTATTTTCTTGAATAATCTTCATGACATTAAAATTTAATTATTATTTTTTATTAACCATCATTAATCAATGTGAAAATAACATAAAGTCATTGTATAATAATATAAATCACAGTAAGGGATGTAATTGAAATAAATTCTATAGTCCACCAGAAAAAAAGGTTAACCATAAATTTTTTTAGTGGTATCATAATATTATTGTATTATATGAAATAAATAATAACAAAGTACTAACCCCGAACCTTGTATCCTGGAGTGAAGGCCTACTTTATTAAATTAGTATAAGATAAAAGGAATTTCATCATGTAGGACCAAATAGTTTTGTTGTCTTAGTAAAGAAAATACATATATTATTACCGTATTACATTGGAATATAAAATTTTCAGCATATTTTCTTCAAGAATATCACTATTATCTCTAGAATATCCTTGTATATCAATCATATTAAACTTTTTTGTATTCTAGGGAAAGTAAAAAATAATAATGGTGAGGTAAACGCTCAGTATGTTCTAATTATAGTTGAAGATATCTTGAACAAATAAAGCATCAACCATTAGAAATGAACAACATAGAAAGATAAATTCACATTTCATCTAAATAATTGACAAGGATAATCAATGAAATGGTAAATAACAATAAAAAAAATTCATTAACTCAATAATAAAAAATCATAACTTGATAAATCGGGATCATTATGACAATATAAATAACTAAAAACAAATTCTATTTTTTCAATAACTCAGAATAAATTGAATTCAATGAATTATTTACTGTGAATATATCATGGATACAAATAACTAAATTATGAATGAAGGTAAGTCTTAATTATTGGTTGTCATGTTTCTCAAGATCATGATACCTTAACCATAAAGGCCCATCAGTAGATGGTTTTGAACATACTGGTTAAAAAAACTTTAACCAAGACTAGCCAACTGATTAATCCCGTGAAACTAATGATACATTGATGGGATTTCTATAAACAATCCCCGACACATGTCTTTAATCTCCAAATCATTTCTCATATGGAGAATAAGTGATTTAATTCATATAAAATTTACCTTACAGTTAATTATCTTCATTAAAGAAGGAATCTGAATTATCAATATTAACCCATTCAGTAAAATAACGTTCAATGTAAAAACCCCCCACATATAGCAATGATATACCATTTAATAAATAAGAATATAAAAGATAATTTATATGGATAAATTTGAATTTTTTAATTTTTAGTGATAATAGGGAGGTAATAACTTTATGAGTAATCTAATGTCTACAAAAATTAGTCAAATAATTTAATTTTAATAAATTAATTGTTCTAAATAAACATAAGCCATCCATTGGAAGAATAAGGATGGTATAAATATTGTATATACACATTGGGATAGAAATAATGGGGTTTTCATTAATAAAAAATATATCTTTAGGAACATTATATCTGAAAATGTTCTTTTTATTTTGAAAATCACTTTAAAACATAAAACATTTTGAAAACCCTTTTCATTGAAAATCACTTCTAAAAACTAATAATTTTCAAAATATTAAGAAAAAAAGAATTTTCATTATATAGATCCTTATAAAAATGAAAAAAATAAACAAATAAATGATGGTGGGTAAATATTTACCATCTAAAAAATCTAAAAGAACATTAATTTGGAACTATATAATTTTTTAAAAAATACCTTGTTTGGAAAGCAGTAGGAGAATTCCTTTCACATTTCAACAAAATCCAAATGGACATTATTTTGAGAAAAACATGAAGATTACTTTAAAATTTATTTTAGGAAAATAAAAAATGGTTAAAAAAACATTAATAAATCATTTTGGAATGGTTACACATTTCTTTGAAAACATTTTTGTAATACATAGTTTTGGAAGAAAAAGGATTTCCAATCGAAGTGAGAAATGAAGTCATATTTTATTAAAAAAATTATAAATTATTTTAAGTACGAAAGATATAATTGAAAATATAAATAATAAAAAAAGAATATAAAATGAAATGTTTTATTAGAACATGGTAAAATAATTTAATTTAATTTAAATTCAAAAATAAACAATCTCGATTAAATTGTGATTATGAAAAAAAACCATTCCATTGATCAAAACATTAAAGTTAGAATAAACCAATGAATAGATTATGTGTTTTAACTATAAGTTAGCATAATATAAAATTAAATAAAACATAATATAATTAAAATTCATTATACATATAATCTTAGAATTTTAACAACAACTAGGAAGTAATATAACCCGGTGAAAATAAATTGAGTTAATAAATTATTAACCACATGGTAAATCTTATGTAAAATCACCTTTTATGTAATAATTCAAATTGAAACTAAATTTAACAATAAATATTAATGAACCATGATATTACATGTAAAATTTTTAGTATATACATCATATAAAATAAATTAGGTGTATAAAATTATAGTAAGGCTCAATAAAATGAAATTGAGATGAAATCCCTTACCATGCACTTTCATTTGGTCGAAAATGCTTTAAACTCATTTATATTGGTTTTAAACATGTTATTATCTTATTATAGAAACATATTTACATTTATAATACCATATATTATCCTTTTATAACATCTTATCACCTATTTATTAACAGTACTTCATTATTTTTACCATTTCATGTGTTAATTGCCTTGTTTTCCTGTAAATTTTTTGTAATGAATGATCTAGATATTATGCATAGTAAATAGTTCTGCCATATCAAGAATAAGAATCATGAAATAATTTTCATATTTATTCTGTAATTATAGTTTTAAAACCATGCCTGAATTTTTTTGGAGAAATGAAGTATGTTTTGATCATTGAGATGGTATGCCTTATACAGGCATTAGTGACATTTCCATTTCTCAACGATCATTATGTAAAGGTGGTAATAATATTCTAAAATTTAATAATGATAATAATACCATTAATACCATATTATATAATTATTTATATATCTTACATTTGGTGGGGTGATGAAAAATGAGTAACCTTGTATCGTGAAAGTGGTTGTCTACATATATACAAATGGTTTTATCCCCAATACATGAGTGAAAAGAACAGAAAAAATGAAATAAATTATATTTTAATAAAGATAAATAAATAAATAATTTCATAATTATTTCACTTATATAACATATAATCATTAAATATATCATTATCACTTTCCTGGTGAAGCAATAGTGAATGATGAATCACATCGCTTTGTGAGGCTGTAGTCCTTCATACACACGAAAAACACTATCATATCTCATATAAAATGTAATATAAATATATATATAACATAGTGACTCTATATTTATAAATATTTTATAAATATCATATATATAATTTATATGTCATAATTGAAACTGGAGAAACAAAGGACATCAATTCGCAAGGCGAGAGTCCACCACACAAATGAATGATGTATTTGTAACGCATTGGATGGAAGTGGAATTTTTTTAGGTCATGAACTTATAATAAAAACATACTATTATATTATTAATATATATTATATTATATAATCCTAGTTTAATAAATATTTAAGTAGGTGTGGAAATTAGTAAAGTAAAAGCATTCTTTAATGAATATTAACTCTTCTTCTGGTATCATTTTTAGGATTTCTATAAATCCTTAAATGTTTTTTCTTATGGCCAAAATAAATTTACTAGGATGAGGGATGTGAATTTTTAAATTTATTTTCTCATTTATTGGCCAAACCAAAATTTATTTAAGGTGTGAAGAAGAGATTAGAGGGGTTTCTTTTTATAAGTGGAGCGAGTGGAACACTAGTAATCTTATGAACATAATGAATTCCACCGACATTTATGTCATGAATCAAGAATAAGAAATGGTCCAATCTAGATAATAGAAGATATAAGGTCAAAATATGTCTAGAAAAGTTGTTTTAGACAAGTTTTTATGTCATTTTTAACCCTTATCCTCATAAATTTATCCCCTATAAATTAGTTTTTACCTTTCCAACGGTAATTAATTTTTATTATTTTCACTGTTAATTTCGGAAAAAAAATAATTTTTACTTATTAAAAATTAAAAAATATACTTTTTCCAAATATAGAATTTTTTTTTCCAAATTCAAACCACGTAATTAAAATATTTTAATTTAAAAAAAATCTCATAGACATGATGAGATGGCCTGTTTTTTATGAGAAAATGTACAAAAGTTTACAAAGTTTTTCTATCCACATTCCATAATAAAATTATTAAAATAACTTATATTGATTTAATTTATATAAAATTGAACTAATTTTACTTTAAATCCAATTCAATGTTTTTTTACAAATGATTAATTATTTAAATGAAAAGTTATTTTCAATTAAAGTATATTATTTTTCACTATGCATCAAAAAAATATCTCAAAAAATCCCAAAATATCGCTCTAAGAAAAAGATGGAGTTTGAATTTAAAAAATTATGTTTATTTTTTCAAATAAATTATCTAAATAGGGTAAAAGTAAATTTTAAATTATGTGCAAAGAGTGAGACTAAATGGTCTTTCAGAAAGAATACGGGTTTTTAGAAAATATTTCTTTTTATTTTAAATCATACTCATCTTGTTACTAATAAATAGATAAATAATAAATGTTTGTAAACTTTATATTTTCATAAATTATTTAATTATATTCTTACCCTCCACTTCAACACCACGATTATAACTATTATATTAAGTAATAAATATTTTAATTATATAATGTTGTTTGGTGAAACACAGTATGGTATATAACACAATCTATTAAAGAAACATGTTTTTTCATGTAATTAATGTTATATAAGAGATTTAATTTATTTAAAAAAATAGTTCAAAAGTTATTAGTGTGTTATATTCTGTTTTATGCTTGGTGTTTTTTTCATACATGATATCAAATATAATGTCCTTATTTTAGAATTTTGAGGTGTTAAAAACATAAAAAAACACACACAATGTTTTCTTTAATAAAATCATTTATTAAAAATGAAATAAAATAAAAAACATTATGGTAAACTTATATAATAATATTAATAATCTTTGTGAAACATGTCATATGAATAATTGTATGCTATTTAAAACCATAACAGAAACCACACAGGTTAACTCCCTTCTTTTTTCCTATAGAGACATAAAACACTACCCCATGTATTGGTGAGATATAATGGGGCTCCCAAATAATATATTCTATATAAGTCTCACATTATTCACATATATATTTATTAATTACCATATCATGAATAAAATATTTTATTCCTTTACATTTAAATAATAATACCCTCGATAAACTCTTTCAATCCCGTATGAAATTAACTTTTTTATATTGAAATACCATTTTCCTTTAAGAAAAAATTTTGAAAGCAGAAATACCCATAAAAAAGTAAAAGTGGGGATTTCATTGAAAAATAAATGAATTATTGAATATTAATTTGAACATAAATTAATATTATTAATGGTGGTAAAATACATTGACATTTTATAAGTTAAAATAGTGAATTTTGTTTTAATTTTTTAAGGAAAGTGAAAACATTATATAAAAAAATTCCTTTTGAAGACCTTTAAAAAAAGTTATAAGTTAAAAACATTCATTTATAATTCATTTATATCCATAATAACACATCCAAAAAATAATTTTAGGATTATGGATATGGAATAAAAAAATTTGTGATATAAATCATTAAAACAATTAAAATAAGGTTTTTATTGTAAATATCCCCTTACCTCGAGTCTGACTTATTACGTACATTATATATATTATTTTAAAACAATTTTATGTTAATTTTTTAATATTTTTTTTTATTTTTTTATTTTTTTATTTTAAGTATCATCCCGATATATTTAATTACTAAATTAATTAAGTTCTTATCGGTTGTTTTGATGATAGTTGGTTCATATGCCCAAAAAGACATTAGTAGGCTAAGCCTGGTCCTAGAGTTAATTATTATGTCATATCAACATTAATAATCATTAAATAATATATATATATATATATTATAATCATAAAACCAACTATAAAGTATGGTTATGAAAAATGAACTATGTTATAATAATGGAGATAGTAAGTCATAAGTATGTATATGTAACAAACCTATTTTTCAGTGATCATGATTGAAAGATGATAACTATTATTTTATCCTTATAAAATGATAATTATATAATTAATTTCGTATTAATTATTTAAATATACTAATATATATCACCCATGTTAAGTGGTGATGTAAAATGAGTCACATCACATTGTGGAGGTGGTAGTGTACACATACGCACAAATGGTGTTATCGTTTTTCAATGGATAGAAAGGTAATAAAAAAGATGATATATTCTCTTTATATAATAATAAATATAGCTATAAATTTATATATAAACATTAAATACATCACTATAGAAATATATGAGAGGCAGTTAAGGAAACAAAATTACATTGGTTCGTGAGGAGGTAGTCCACCATATAAATGATGAGATGTTTTATCTCTCATTTGATGTAGGAGGAGACAAATATAAAGTATTCCATTAATATAACAAAATATCATAATATGATTTTTTTTATTTGGTCATCTTTTTTTTATATCATTTGAACGTGTTATAATAATAAATAAAATAAAAATTCTTGGTTAAAAACTATACCTCTTCTTCAGACAACCTCTAAAAAATTATAATAAAAGAATTAATAGGTTGGTTTTATAATCAATGATAGAATCTATAAAACGGTTAGGTATACGAGGAATGTATTTTTGCAGCTATGGTTTGAACCACATTATTCTTAAATTATGATGAAAATAGGATAGTATGTTCTCTTTTATAAGTGAGAGGAGGGAAGTTATGGTATTTTCATAAATAATTAAATTAACATAAATTTATTATCATGAAAAAATGTATCCAAATTGATATAATTTGAATATAAAATTATTATGGGTTTCAATAATATCATACAGTAAAAATTTTTCATGTCTAAATGATGATTTTTTCTTTATCACTTTTATTTGTAAGCCCCGATAAAACTTTTGATGATTACCAAGATGTCATAGTTTTGTACTATATAGGAATCAAGAAATTTACTATAAAAGGAAAAGTGGCCCATAAATGGACCATGTTTGATATTTTAAAAAATATCAGATTCCCTTAGAGGAAGACAATATTTTTATGAATTTTAAATAATTTAATTATACATTATTTAATTTAAAATATAATTAACCACATTTTTTATCTATTCCTTTCATTTTACTTTGAAGAAAACATCAATGAAAAGAAATTTGAATATTATAATTTAAAACATCCCTATAATGTTATATTTATCTAAAACATTTATGGAACATAATAATTACTTAAAATTATTTTAATTTTAATATTTTTAATATCATTTGATATATTTTTCTATTAATTGAATAAATACTGTGTTAGTGTTACATAAAAAATTAATGTAATTATTTAATCACAAAAAATTAGAAATAAATTGACATGATAAAAAAATTATCTTTGAAATGAAAATTTATAACCACATAAAATTTATTTTTATCCATGCTGAAAAATATTATATATATTAAAATCATGAGAGTTACATTATTGACTTTATATTTTCTTAAAATAATATATATATATATATATATGTAAATTTGATAGGAAAGTGCATAATATTTCCCTAAATTTGAATCATGGACAACTATGGTCTTACCCAACTCATCCAATATATTAAATTCATGTGTTGGGGTTATCATTAATCTGTATAATATTATTTTTAACCTCCATTTCCTTATTTACACTTATCAAGGCAAGAAATAATGTATATGGTCACTATTCATAATAACAAAATAAAAATGGGTCCTATATTTCATATATGGACCTAGTGGTTCAAATTTTTGGAATCCATTGTTGAATATTCAATTCATAGAGGAGGCATAATTTTATTTAAAATTAAACCAGTAAAACATGATGACAAAGACATTTTCATAAAAATCACATTCTAAGTATAAAAATTGTTTTTTAAAAATTATTATAAAATTCACTCCGCACTATATAATTCAAATTTTTTTAATTAAAATTGATTAATTATTTTTTAAAACAAGTTTGAAATTTAATTTTACTTTTTAAATTATTGAAAAAAAACATTTCAAGAAAATTAGTATTAGTCATTAATCATTTAAAAATGAATATTTTCATAATATACCATATACAATATCACAATAAGATAATATTCTTGTGTTTAATTGAAAAATTATTTCTTTATTAAAATATTATTTCAAGAAGTACTATAGATTTTTTTAATATTCACATAAAAACTTAATAAAATTCATTTATGAAGAAAAAATGTTTTTGAAGAATAAAATGAATTTATAGGAAAATTTAATTATTATTTCATAAATAGAAATCAATAAATATATATTGATTATGAAATTTATATATATTTACAAATGGTTCTAATCCAATTCACACAACTAATTTAATTGTTATGTTATAACATAATATTTAAATAATAATATATCATGGTTCTTTTAATCAATTTGTTTCAGGTTGTATATCCTATAAAATATAGTGTTCCTTTAAAATAATTAATGGTTTTTACATTCTCCCACACCCCCACTTAATAAATTTCATCATTAAAATATGATATTTGGAATAAAAATCAAGGGTTTGAAATTAGAAATATCGTTCATAAAGTCCCACATAATTTTTTTTTAAAATAAAACTTCTTCTTAGAAATACGGAAAATAATGGTCATGTGGAATAACAAATAACTAGGTTTGAAAATTAGATGACATTTTTGGGAAGTGAAAATGTGGACATGTATGAAAAATGTAATTTCCAAATGATGATGGTGAGTGATAAAGAATATTGATCATAATAATGTGAATTATCATTATAAATTTAATGACAAAAATACCATAAACCAATACGTGGTGAAAGAGGTCATTGATTCTTCAGTAATAAAGGTAACATGACATCATTTTTGTTATAGGATCCTTTTCTAAGAGTAAAGAAATTAATTTTCCATCTAAACTAAGAAAATAAGGAAAAATTATTATGAGGAAATTATAATTTCATATTTTAATCAATTTACTCCAAAATATAATCCTTTTCTCCAAATGATGAGTATTATAGATGAATTTTTCACTCTCTAACCACTAACATTAAATTCTAATGGATCAAATAATAAAAAAATTAAAAGAATATATTCCTCATATATTAAGAAATTAACACAGAAAAATGGTTATAAAATGGTATGATAATTCTAAAAATGTATAAAACTTCAGAAGAATAAGTATAAAATTAATCTCTAATGCCTTAACAAAAACCCAAAAAGTTTATCATTTTCCATTTGATGAATAACTATCCTTAAGATTCTTCAAAATAATCTTAAACACATTCAAAACCCAAAATATAGATGGGATTAATTAATTATTCTAAAAATATAAATTTAAAATTTATATCTAACAATCACTAGTCACCCATAAAGTCATATACCTAAAATTTATATGCGCTAATCATATAATATCGTAAATCTACTAATCATTTTTATTAATAATCATAATCACTATAAATCTTATATAAAATCATGTATAAATCCCAAATATAACTCAACAATTGATCATAAAATGAAAATATGATCATATCTGAATTATTTATATTTAATATAATGATATAATTTCCAATAAATAGTGAAATTATTGAAAACCCACATTCATGACATATTCACTAAATCACTTTCTAGTGCCAGGGATATAAATATGATATAATATATGTTTATAAAATAAAAATAATCCTTATCTATGATTTTTTAACATATAGTTTCTTACTAACTAGGACATCACATACACCAGTGGTAGGCATTGCACCCTTTCCCCCATTCAGTTGTGGGTTCAAGAAAAATATCCTTTTTGATCGTTGTGAGTTTCTCCTAGCCTATGATTTTTCCTTTCACTAAAAATATATTAATAATATTCATAACATGTTCAAAAAATAATATTTAAATATTAAAAAATTTAAGATAAATCATCCAAAATAATACTCCACATTAAAGCTAATGGTTACATGCACCTAAACGCAATAAAATGTATTCCAAAATGTCATTAGTCATTATAAAATCGCCTAACAAAAAACATAAAAACTGACATATAAGACATTTAATATAGGATAAACCTTAAAATTATAAAAACTTAATGGTTTAGATAACACTTATGATAACCTCTCATAAAAACATCATAATCTCCCACTTTTCTAAAAACCTTCCATTGTACCAATATTAAGGACCCAATATTAAACTCTACATAATCAACTATATTTAGACTAAAATTAACATTATTTCATTACTAAATAACATTAAAGTTTAGAGTATAGTGAATTAGATCATAAATCTTACATAAAAATCCATATTTTATAATTTTTACACTTCTACACAATATCAATTTTTCCCAATCTAGGAATCTTTTAAAATAAAACTTGTTTTCCATTCATGAATAATATTGATGATGTTAAATTTGACTTATTATTTGATATCACCCATTATTAAATGTTGTGAAAATATTTAAACTTGTGGTATGATTAAAATTAGACCAGGAAGGGGAATATTTGAAAGATATATTTTAAACCTATGAAAAACAGTTAATCTAAATAAATGATTGCTTTTATCAACATATTATTTGAGTGTATTAAATAATTAATAATTTCATGAAAAACACACAATATTTCCTAAACACCATTATATACCATTGTAAAATACCATATAGAAAACCTAGATAATCATATTCCTAACTCATGAGGAACTCAAGTAAAAATTAATTTCAACCCCTATTAACCCATTAGAGAAACCATACCAGAAAACACCCTCATTCTTTCCTTTGTAGACAATGACCATTACACAATGCATTTTGTAGTAATAATGGGGATTACTAATAAAATTATCTATATTGAGATCACTAATTTACCATATTTAATGGTCAATCACTATATCAAGAATAAAACATTTTATTCTTGAACCTATTAATCAAATAACTTTTGAAAAATTCTTCTAAAACCATATGTCGAACACTTTTAGATATTAAAATAATGATTACTTTTGAAAATGTATGTTCAAACTAACATACCTAAAAAATAGTTAAATACGGTTTTCCTTTAAAAAGATATTGAAATATTGTATAGAATCTACATATCAGTTTATGGTTGTGGTTTCTGGAAAATTTATTAATGTTGTATTCCTTATAAAAACATTACTTTTTCTTTTTGTAATGAAAGTAAAATTTTTTTGTAACAGATTCAATTTGAACACCATTTAAATAAATTGAAGAGATATTTAATTATAACTCCATAATAATTTATATATATATAATTAAATTGAAAAAATAATTTTACGAATATGAACATTGAATTAAATGATTTAGAAAATAAATCATTATTACATTTTAATAGAATTTATAGTAAAGTTTCCCTAACCTGTTGTCCAACTCATATGGTAAGTTCATTATATTCCTGAATAATAAACTTATTTTAACTATTTTATTTCTAAAAAAACAAAATATTTATTTTTTTTTATTAAAATTTTAAAATTTTATTATTTAATCAATATAGTTTACGTCATAATTTTTTATGATATTCATTTCATGTGTTTAAAATGAATTAAGTAGGCTAAATATGATAAAAATAATAAAATATTCAATCATATATAGAATAATAATCAGAAAATTATTGATTTTTTATATATAAATGATAATATTAAAGGCATTTAAGATTGAAATTTATGAAAAATGAATTACGTTACAACCATGTAGACTGTAAGTCATATGTATGCATTAGTGACATTTAAAATTTTCAATGATCTTGATGGAAATAAGGTAAGTATTAATTAATCAGTAATGAATGATAATTATACCAAAAATAAAATTTTATATATTAAAAAGACATATATAAATAATCTATGAGATGTGGTGATAGAAAATGAATCATATCACTTCACGGAGGTTATAGTCCACATGTACACATGAACGATGTTATCATTTTTTAATGGATGGAAAGGTTATAAGGTATATGATATATTATCCTTATATAATGATAAATATTTCATGAATATCGTATATTATGATTAATTCCATCATTATAACTAACTATAATAGGATTTTATTGAAAAATTATTTACATCAGTTCGAGATCTGGTTGTCCACTATACACACGAATAACAATATTGTTTCCCATTTGATGAAAGAGGAGATGGATATAAAATATAACATTAATATTAAAATATCTAAATATAATTTATATACCAATTTTATTATTTAATCATGTTCTTAGAATATTTTACATAGTTATAATAATAATTAAAACAAAAATTCTTTGTTAAGAACTATACATATTCATTGAAAAACCACATATGGTTTACACCAAAACCCCTTTGATATTAGTTTTATGATCAAACAAATGCCTATAAAATGTTTGGAGGTATGTAAGGATGGTATTTGGGTTGGTTTTAGGTGATAGAAATGGTTACTCAAGTGTTAAAAAATGAGGAGAGTGTGTTACCTTTTATAAGTGAGGGGGTTATTTTATGATTTCCTTAAACATTTAAATTAATAAAAATTAGTTTCTATAGGAAAATCGATCCAAATATATATAATTAAAATAATGGTTTCTTATTAGAATATATCCTCTAATTATATAAAATTTTCACAATTTTTTATGCTTTTTTTTACCCTTATCAATTTTTAACCCACCATTAACCCTTTTGATAATTACCGTGATATCAAAGTTGTTTACAATGGAAAAGTCAGGAATGTTATTATAAATTGACTTGTATCCTATACATATAACATGGTTGAAATATAAAACCATATCTCATTAATTTGACCTAATATAATATTTTTAGGAATTTTTAATTTTTAAAAATATTATTTATTATAAAATATCTTTGTTGTCATATATGGAACATTTCATTTATTTTGACTATGAAAATAGAATACATAGATTTAATTTGATTAAAATAATTTAAAACACCTATAAAATATTATATTATTTTAAAAAGTCTTGGAACTGATTGATTCATTCAAATTATATTACTTTTAATACTTTTTGTTTAATTTATTTCATATTTCTATTAAATGAATAAATATTAAAGTAATTTTGTGTTGGAATTTTAGGAAATTATATCAATAATAGAAATTATAAATAAATTACCATAATAAAAGTTTATAATTTATATTTAAAATAAAATATTATAACTTAAAATAAGTTGTTTTATCCTTTTTTAAAAAATATTATTGATATTTAAAGTTCGATAGTTTCAATTTTGAATTTATATATTCACAAAATAATATATAAGTCATTTTTAATAAAAAAATGTAAAATAGTTGACATAAATTCCAATATTGGATTACGATAGTTCATACCCACTCAAAAATAGATTTAATTCAGGTTTTAAGGTAATTTTTAGTCATTGTTATATTATTTGGGACCATAATTACTTGATTTACACTTACTAATGTGATATATATATATACTACAATTAATATTCATAATAGAGAAAATAAAGGGGGTAATTTAACAGAGTTTGGAAAACCAAATTATAAATATGGAATGAATTTTAAAATATTAAATTCATTTAATTCAAATAATTTGATTTAAATTTAACCCCACAAAATGATATGAAAAATAGTATCTCTGAAAAATTCTTTTTTATGTATAAAAATATTTTCATACCAAAACTCAAGTATTAAAACTCATTTTAAAGAACACAATTGTATTATATTTAGTCAAAATAAATTAATATACTTTTATAACTATTTCAAAATAGAATTTTTATTTCTAAATACTTGAAAAATATAGTTTTCAATAAACTTCATTATTTGTCACTATTCATTGAAAAATATATGTTTTCAAAAAATACTAAAATTTAAACCTAAGATATTTTTCATATAATTAATTAAAAATTAATATCTATTTATGAAATATGATTTCAAAATGTTCAATGAATTAAGTATAATATTCTCCCATAAAAACTAATAAAACCAATTTTTGAAGAAAACTTATTTTAAAAAAAAAGTCTGTTGGGAAATTGTGTTATTATTTAATAATCATTAATACATACATTTTTATTGAGTATTAACTTTATATAAATTTTATAATATAGTTAATCCTATTCACACACACTCCCTCTAAATGGCTATATTATTATTAAAACATTTGAATATTATTATATCATGGTACTTTTAAGCTCATTATTTCGTGTTGTATATGCTAATGAACATAGAATTATAATAAAAAATATCATTATTTATGTTATATATTATAAAATTTATGTGAAAATTATTCCCCCCAACCATTTCTATAATACGTATTCAATAATTCTTGAGTTTTCTTTAAAATAATATAGAGAAATGAAAATGCTAGGATTTGAAGAGAGAATGATGGAATCACTTCCCTATCTTATATAACTGAGTATAGGGGAAGAAATTGATGTGTGAGAGATCATGGAAAAGAAAAACATTGGAGTGGAATTATATAGTTATTTTTTTTAAAATATTTTAAACTACATGAAATTAATCAAAACCTCCTTAGTTCGGAATATTTATGGCTGGCTAAACCATATGCCCCCACCCTTGATAGTGAAATTGGTGTTCGAATTAAATGAGGTGGTTTATAAATTTAAGGACCATGTTTCTCTAGGAAATATAGAGAATTTGTTACCTCTTAGACATCACTATGAAATTCTACTATGAGAGGGCACAACTTCCAACAATGATGCCCCTTGTAACCTTTTTCCACCCCCATATACTTGTATTCTCTAATTATTTTTGAGATAAGAATATTTTTTTCTATATATGGGGTACTACCAGGACTATTTAAACACATAAAAATCCAAAAATATCACATGTTCTAGTTTCTATCAAGGATATTAAACCCACTATCTGATTGTGGTTAGTACAGTAAATCTGCATTACAATAGATGCTTCTAAACATAACATACACTTGTGGAATGATCCAAGACAATTTTCTTTTATCATATCACATTTTACTTTTATTTGAGTAAATTTATAATTTTTATAATTTTCTTATAGGGTTTTCATTAAGGGAGACATCATTGGTAAAATAATTAATTAACTAACTAAATAAATGAGATTTTATTCTTATATTTACATTTTTTTCACGAATGAACCTATTTCTCTTCTGATATATTTAAATTTGAAATTATGAATAAGTGTGGGGGAGAATGTGATCATTTTATGTTTTATTTAATTAATTTTTATAGTAAATTTTAAATGATTCGTTTTGTTCTATTTTCAATTTTTGATTGTTCTTAGTATAGAAAATTTGACCTATAAATACCATGATTTCTTTAAGATACTATATTTTTTGAAATTAATAAATGAACGTGATTTATGAGTTATGTTTTCAAAATTTTTCATGAAATTGAACATATTTTAGTTCCTTAACTGAGATATATTTATATCGTTTATTGAATATTTTTCATTTAAAAAATTCTAGGTAGTTGAAATTAATTCACAAAAACAAGAACATTATATGGTTCTATTTGAATCCATAAAACCCATGTGTGAACAAGTTTTTATAGAGTCCATTGTTCAGTTAAAATTACAATTTTGTAAATAACCTATATTTTTTTAAAATTAAACATTTGAACTATCTTAATATTTAGAATCCATGAAATAACTATTAGGTAAGGAATACTAAAATCTATATCATTTCATTTAATACAAATTTCATGTATATTTTTTTTATATTCTAGCTAGTGTGGGGGAGGGTGTTTCTATTGGAATATAGGGTGGAAGAAAATTTTATAGGTTATAAGAAAGGGTGAGGACAATTTATTTTACGAAAATATTCACAAAAAATAATGTTTCATTATAACACACTTTACCTATATATCTTTTATAGGAAAATTTCTATAACAATGATATAAGGAAAATAGTTGGTTTTAACCACTAATATTCACTTCCATGGTTATGCCCTCAAAAAATAAATAATGAGGAATATAGGTAGGTAATTGATAAATAATCTAAGGGGATGAGTGAGTAACATCTGATTTACCACCAACCAATAAAACTCAAAACAACCACACCGAATTCCTCTTGAGTATCATAATTATTTTTCTAATAGAGATCATGTGACCTTAGAAAAAATATGGTAAGATCCCATGAACACTAGGAATGAGAAAAACTCTAAAATAAATGTTCCTTGAGTAAAGAGGGAAAATCTATAAGTTTGGTATGTTATGTAGTTACTTGGTATGGATTTAAAGGTTGAGAACATGAGTAAAATGAAGTGGGAAGGGAGTTTAACTCAATGAGGAGGAATAATATTTTCAATGATGAATTAATCTTTTCTTTTTTTAACCTCTAGATTTTATGTTTTTTACATATTAATAAAAGATTTTTCTTATTTAAATTATCTGTATTTATAAATAGTTCTACTTTTTTAGTGTGGGGGAATTATCATATCATACATTTTCCAAATTTTATTCTATTTTACAACGATAAAGAACACTAATATTAAGGTAAAAACTTGGTTATTTTATACTATATGATATTATTGTTAATATTGAATACAATTTTTTAATGAATTTAATCAATGGTTTTTATTTTGTTTCATTTTTGGGATTATATAAAAATAATTAAAATGATTTTATATTTTTGTTTGAGTTTTTTTAAATCATATAATCCTTCTTAAAATTGTTTAATTTGTTTATATAATAATTTCAACATGTCATATAGTAATTTTTTATTTTTATAAGTTATAGATTCCTGATGAAAATTAAAAATGTCGCATAGGAGAGTTTCATGTTTATGGTACTTATGAGGAGGACAAAGAATTTTAAAAATTCCCTACTCATGGATCCATATATACCATAATTAATAACATGATGATAAAATGTAATATTATAAAATTACATTAGCTATTTTTTCGCAAAATATATTATACTTAATATTTTTTTGGATGAAAGGTATGAATAACATTTTCTCAATTGGAAAGCGGTTACAAAATATTACATTATTTGGAAAGATTGAAAATTTGTATAGGGATTTTATTAATAACATAATGTTCCCCTAGTAAAATGATAAATATTTATTTTCATGGTGGAATCAAATATATAACATTTAAGAGATTTATAAATATAAGAAATGCACTAGAATAAAGTGGTATGTGAATAATATTTCTCCATGAAATATTAAAAAATAATATATTTATGGATGAGTTCATAAATGAATAATATTTTTTTTGAGAGACTATAGATACATAACTTTTTCTGATATATAAAACATTCGAGCAGCACATTGGTAATATACCAAAATTTAAAAAATTAGAGGACACTGCAGTCATGATATGATATTATTGTTCATGACATAAGAGAATTAAAATAAGAAATTTTTTAAATTAATAAGCTTCAACATAAAATTTTTTACATGCAATTCCCTAAATTGGGGTTTTTATCTATAATTGGTCTACACCAGATCAATCGGTGTCAAATAAAATAGGGGTAATGGGAAGAATTTTTAATCAAGGAGTATTTGATAATGTTCATGTATAATGAAATTTTCACCTTATCACTATACATGTAGAAAAAATTCATAAGTTGTAATATAGAGCTTAATTCATGGAGGAAGAAGAAGAAGAACCAACATTTCTAATATTTAATTTTCACTCCCCATTTTTAAATGATTTGGGACCTTGGATTCATCATTTTATTGATTAGGTTGGTATTTACAATAATATATTTATTTTAATTGTAGTTATTGAATCTCTTCAATCTATTAATGTTCTCTTACCATCTATTTTGAAATTTAATTTTAGTATTATTAAATCTCAAACTCTCAACTATTATGTGATGCTAACCCAAGGATCACCCACTACATCAAAACCAAGGATTTTAGTGTTCACATACCATTATTTGTATTATACGTCTCTTTTTTAGGGATTTGTTTGATTGATGAATGGAGGTGAATGATAGAACCCAGATATTCCCTTTCCCAAATTTTATTTCATATTTTTTAAATTAATTTTTACCGCACTTTTTAAATAACTAGTGTACAATGGGATTGGGTTTTCTTATGAATTGTGGACTCACAATTATGATTGACATGAGATAGTGGTGGAAAGAATGATTAAGTGGTCTCTTGAGTGTGATATCCTTTATAACAATTTATGTAGTGAGGGTGTGTGAAACTGATTGGAATCACATAGATAATGAGATGAGGGGATCAAGTAAGGTATAAAATAGGATTGTTAATATTAAATCCTGGTATTTCTCCTTTAACACATTTCATTATATCTACATTTTCATTTCTAATTCCTTTTTTATTAATCAACCAACATTGTATATCTCTTTTTAATCATGTAAAAATCTAAAAAAATAGATTAATGTTCATGAGAAAGGTGGGTTATCTTGGATTAGATCCTTGAGAGACAAAAACATGGTCAACTCTTTGTTATACATAAAGAATTAAAAATTCTATTATGGTATTCCATGGAAAAAGACTTCTTATAATAAGTTATATATCAATAAATATTATTTTACTCACCATAGATTTGTCTCTATATCCCTTATTTGATCCTCCAACTAATTCCCATATCCTAGATACCCTACCCTAATTCTTATGGAATCCATTTGTTATTATATCCACTAAATTTCAGAAATTATGGGTGTCAACCAGACCCAAACCCCTTTGTCTAAGTTGGAGAGTCACATGACCTCATGCATGCCTCGTGGTATGAAATAGCTCACTAACTAGAATTAAGTATCCAAAGTAAATAAGTTGGGAGACTATACCCTCTATATTATATCCTTGAATGAATAATATGAATATAATATAGTATAAATCAATGTAATAATGTGAAATAACATAACAGTAGTTTGTATACATGTTATAAAAACAAATAATTGGGCTCTGAATGTGGAAATCCCAAATAGTGTAATAAGCCCAGTAGGACAACACCAATGAATCCATAACATAAGTTCACATAATATACACCAGTTTATGTCATGAAAGAAGGTAAATTATCAAATAAATACACATCCACAAATGTTATGATTAACTATCTATTAATCAGGAATCCATGAATAATATCCCCTCCTACTTTCTGATGACATTAGTAAGGTTGTTGATTTTTTCAAACCAAGTACCCATTTAAAGGAAACATCTCTAAAAAAACCATGAAATTGGTTGTTATTAGGAACACTACATACCCAACCCTTATAGTGTCTATACTCTTGAACATTGTACACCCCAACCTGATAATGTTCTTATCTTGATCACCATATACCCCACTATAATGATGGTTGTTACTCTTATATGATGGTAAGTACTACCTAACATGTTTTATGAAATTCGATAATCACATCACCCCTACATGGAATTATTACTCTTTGTAAAGTAGATCACATATTCATTACCCATACATGTTTTACTCCCGCATTAACAAGAATTTTTGTGATCAGACTCATACCTTCAAATGATACATCATATGTATCCAACATCGCATCATCAAAGTCCCCATCCAAGGGTCCATCGAACAAAAACTAAGAAATTTTTTCATGATGATACCCAAAGGATGTTCCTTCATGCTTGGAAATACTATAAACACTATTCTCATCAAAAGGGAAAAAATGGAATATCAATAATAGTTCATAAGAGGATATAAAATAATAAGATCACATATCAAGCATAGGTTTCAAGGGCCACACACACACACCCACAAAACAACATCAAGAAAATGTATCAATTGTAAAAAATCATCAATAAATATCATATAAATGGTTTTAAATTGTAAGGAACGTCTTAATTTATGTTTATTTACATCAATAACATGGATTATTAAAGAATCATCACCAAATTCATGTTCACGTATTATTTAGTTCAAAATGATTTCAAATTATTCATGGAATTTAGTAAAATAATTATTTCCAAAAATAATTTAAAACACAAAATGAGATAATAGTTTATCCATCTTTGATAATTCACATTCTATAAATTTAGTTCATATCATGTGTTAACCATTTCATCCATAAATAATAATTATTAAACCAACATGAAATTGTACTTTATCTCACCTAAATAATTTTCTTATAATAACGATAGTTAATTATCAATTTTCTATAAAGTATAAGGATAATAAAAAATTCCTAATTTATTCAAGAAATTTTTAGACTATAAATTATATACTCCCACCTCAAATCTACTCCATACTAAATGACACATCTAACGAATAGTAAAAAAGAGGGTTCTTCTATTTCTGAGTACCATAATATGAACCTAGTTTGATTGAGGAACACTTTTCAAATCCTTTTTGATAAATCTAGACTTTATGGAAATAAAGGGAATACTATGAATCAAAGGAAAAAAACGTTAGGTTGTTTTAAAAAAATACACAGGTTTTCTTGGTCACAAATTTTATAACCCCCTTAATTAAGTCACCATTTAATTATCTATTAAATTATATCCTAAATATTGAGTGTTTAATTGTAACAGTAAATAAGTGTTTTTCCAAACCTAGAAAAGTCAACTAAATTGATTTCATGGCATTTTCCTTTTTTAATACATGAACCAAATTACAGGGTTGAACTTGGAAGAAGTAAAGGGAATTGAGGGTATTAAAACAAATTTTCCCAAAAAGTATTATTCATAATATTATCATTATTTTACCATTATATAATTCATTTCTATCACATGAGGTTATAGTCTTACACTCATTCAACCTTTGAAAACATGATTCTACCCATATACAACTCATTAGAAACCAAACGCAGTGTGGGTTTACCCTTACGCATTCCCTTAGAAATCGATATTACATTTTCAAAATTATAGACATAACCTTACACATAATTTTAAAACTATATACTAACCTTATAAAAAAATTAAAAATAGATAAAATACCTTTAATCAACTATCCTATTACCTTTATATAGACTTTTTAAATCATGAGTTACCCTTACGTAGAGCATAATTCCAATGTAAGGGTAATGATTACACTTAAAATTTTAAAATTTTCACAATAAAAACTCTATGATTATATTAAAATGGGGTATTAAATAACATATAAAAATTTATAATGTTACATATCTACCCCTACCATGACTTCTCATCCATAAGAATCTTCCCTAGCGGTCTTAATCAAACAAATCAGGCTATTGAACTCGAACATCAGACTCCTACTCCAACATTTCCTCATACATTTATCTATGCTAAAACATTATTAAAATAAGTGAATCTATTATCCAATAAAGGACATTCTCATTCTAGTTTACAATCAACACTCATCATTCCATGTATAATTCATCAAGATCCAGTTCAATATCCTTGCAGTCCATAACCAGCACAAGTATGAGAATTTACCTCCAAATTTAAGACACATGAAATAGATCGTGCATAAATCCATTTCAAGAAGGGAAATATATAAGGTATACCACTATTGAAACATTATGAATGATTTAGATAGGTCCAAAAAATATGGGACAAGTTTTCTTTTCTTCCTAAAAATCAGTGGTGTAACCAATGAGTCTCCCTTAGAAAACCCAATCACTAACAAAAAAACAAAAATGGTATCCTCTTGTAGATTTTATAAGATATAAACCTTCTTTGGGTTGTTATTATTATCTTATGAATTAGATAGATTCTCTTTCAGGTCTCCTATACCAAACATCCCCCCATAACTATTGTATTGGTAGCCCCATTCCAACAAAGAATTGAAATAATTTTCCAACCAGGGAGTTATCATAAATTCTTATCTAAGTTGAATCCTAATAAAAAACATTTATGTGAATTCAACCATGGATGAGTGACCATCACTATCCCCACTGATGTATATAACTGATTTTCAAAGAAAATAGTTTAATATCTAAATCATTTACTATAATTATCCATCTATATGTGATTGATTTGTGGTGAGTTATTTTAGCTAAATACCTAATTTCTTCTACAAGTCTTACCAAAACTACAACATAAAACATTAATCACTATAATATAATACTCTCAATGGAACTGTACAAACTTTTACTATTTTGTGGACATAGAACATTCCCAATTCTTTAACTCACTGAGTGATAGAGATTGATAAACTGTGAGAAACTTTCGTCAAGCAATCAACAACCACCCAAATAGTTTCATGGATCCTTGGGGTCCTAGGTATACCCTTCACAAAAGTATATCATGATTTCCACCATCTTTGTAATGGGAATAAAAAGTGTCTAGACTAGTTCATGAGGTTACTAGTGCATGTAATTTATCCTCTGAAAGGTATGGCATCGTGAAGAGTACCCAAAAATGTCCCTCTTCTTCCCTGGCCAGAAATAATGTCTCAAAATGTAATGGTACATTATTTTCACTCAAAGATGTAACAAACAATTATATGTATATAATTATCTCATAAACTCTTTTTTAATATAATTAGGTACTATAACACTCTTATGAACAAGGATCACGTCTTCATAGTCCAACGACCACTCAAGTATTAAGTCTCCACCTTTTATTTGTTCTTGAATCACAATATACACTAGGTGAGTCTCCTATTAATCCTTCACCCATTTTAAAAAAATAATATTTTACCACTAATGGGAAACATGTTATTGATCCTTGGTACCTATAATTATCCATCCTCTGGTCATCCATCAAGATCATCTCATGCCATTATTCCTCTAAATGTCATTCACAATGATCTTGAGCTACCTAATTCTCAAAAATAAGATCATATTCTATGAATTTACCCTTACTATGTGAATATTCCTCCTCAACATTGAATATCTATAGGTACTCTACCCGATAACTTTTCCTAAAATTTAGGTCCCACTATATAAATATATAAAAAATTATTTTGTGTTCAGTGTGCAAAAAAACCTCTCACAAAAGAGATAATTTCACCTATACATGTATGTTTGAACTACATCTGCAAGTTCCATGAAATGGGTAGGATAGTTATACTCATTAGGTTATAGATAATGTGATCAATAATCTTTTACCAGATCCCTATACATCAGTACTACTCCAAAAACAATGTTATATTCATTATATTATAAATTATATACAATCCCAAGATCAGGATGGATCCAAACTAGATATATATTTAAACACATATTTTCCTCCTGATATGCCTCTTAAAAATTCTCTAATCACTAGAAAATAACATCATTCTTCATTAGTGATGTCCATGGTGCTAATAAATCAGATAATTACTGGATAAAACATCGATTATATCCCACTAGACCCAAAATGATAATTATCCCAAATACATTCTTGGGACATAGCTAGTAAATCAATATATCCACATTCTCTAGGTCCAGAGATATACTTATATCATAAACTACATTCCCCAATAATTATGACTCACAAATCTAAATGTTAAACTTTGATAGCTTACTGTAAATTTTTTATACTAGAATTGTTGTCAATACTATCTCAATATGTCTATCATGCGGTTCATGAGTCGATGATTATATAAGGATGTTACCAATGAAAACCAAAATGGTCTAATCGACATAAACTTGGTATAAGTAGTTCATGAGAAATATGAACACTATCATCATAATATTCCTTACAAAAGGCATCACCAAGTACTCTTATATAACATACCAACTCTGAAATAAATTTTTTTTGATGAAATTATCTATAACACATAATTGGTTTTATATTGATTAAAGATCAATCATAGAGAAACACTATATTCTCTGTAACAAATCAAATAGACTATTGATCATAGGAAAAGGTTATAATTAATTCACCATAACATGATTCATCTATTGGTAATCTGCACAGAGTCAAATAATAAAATCTACCCTCTTGGTGAACAAGATAGGTTCATGGAACTGTACTGTAGTTATCCTTATAAATCCATTCTTCTACAAACCTAAAATTTTTACCTTGATTTCCTTAAACTTGGATGGCTCTATATGTAAAGGGGTATTGAAATGGGTTTCACACCTAGCATGAGATTGATATTAAAGTCCACTCCTCTATCATAAGGGGATATGAAGTTATCTATAAATACATATTAATAGAGATCCATGACATGTGGAAATGAAACGATGGATTCCACTAATCCTTTTGAATGATAAAATATTGGAATTAACACTTTCACCATCCAAAGACTGATCATTTCTAGACCAAGTCTACCTACTTTTAGTTCCTAATATCTATACATAACACATTTCTATACCTTGTGGAAATAGGTGGTAAACATATTTGATAATAATCAATGTGGGAATGGAAGTTGGTCAACACATTCATGCAAAGAATAAAATAAAATATCATCACATCTAGAATCAGGATTTCCAAAACATATAATTAATTTTACTTTACTACTAGATATTCTATTAATCACTAAAGAAAATAGACATTCATGACCATTAATTTATTAAGATAAAGTAAATCATAAAATAACATGACTGATAATTTAATTGTATGAATAACATACACATATACAAAGGAATGAGAAGTGGCAGAATCAATAAAATAGGTTTACAACATAGAAGTGATAATGACCATACCACATACTGTAGATATTTCCTCACCACTATTTACAGGAGTTTGATCTTTTTCATAAACTCATCTTATATAAGCTTCATAGACCTTCCCTTGAGTCACCAAATAGTGGGAATTCTACATCTTTAGTTAGGTTCCTCCAGCATTATAATTCCTTCATCTCCCAACACTCCTCATAGAGGCCCTTGAGAAAAAATAAAAAATATGATAACCTCTTCCACATTTGTGACACTTTACAGATGGATTCACATAAGCATTATTATAAATCCCCATGTCCCCATAATTAAATAACTTATTGGAATTATATTTTATATACGAAACTAAGTAATCCACAATCTAACTCATCTTTCTAATTCCTTATTTATCTTTATTATACTTCCACTTCTTACTGATAGAAAAGGTTCCCATGTAATTGAGAGGAATCTTATTCATTTTTTCACTAGGAACTGGATGCGAACTTTCTACCATGTCCTCCTATATCCCATTCTAAAAATTTAGGTCCATAAGAAGAACTTTTTTACCTCATCTGGTCAAATCCGATAACAAAATGTATGATCTTAAAAGTAAGGGCTATGTGAAACTTATGATCCTTCTAAGCCCCATTTGAAGACAATATAGGACTAATGTGAAGTAACTCCATAAATCAAGAAGAATACATAGGGAAAAATCTGGAGCTCTATTGAAACTCAATGAACTTACAAGAATGGTCTAACTTTGTCTCGATATGAAAATTTTATTTTTGAAATAGTTCCTTAAAGGTCAACCATATATGACATTATCATCTTCCAACATGATTAATACTAGGCTACCATACCCCCTATATGTCTTTGGTAGATGAAGTTTCCCATAACCACTTTCCCCTTCATCAGGGTTCTAATCTAGATTGAAAAGTATCTCAACAAGATCAATAAAATAATCTACATCATATGTACCAACAATATCATTAATGGAAGGATTATATTGGAGCTATAAATACTAATCAAGATTAGTCATGGTCTTTTAAATGTTTCCTCTATGAATGGGAACGATCTAAAAGATTCCCAGATGAACTTTCTCTGCCACATGAATCCTCAGTGATGGTATTAGAGTTTACTGGGCTACATCCTCTTTTACCAATGGTGGTGGAATGGAAGAATCCCATATTTCCACATCTATAGGTCCCATTAAACAACTTCATGATGTAATTTTTTGAAATAACAAAATAAAATTGAAAACATATGAATCTATTAATTCGTGAAAGATCCCAACCAGTCAGTGGGATCAAAAAATACCCTCTTAAGTGTATACGCATGTCCCAAGATATATATAGATTACATTTTCCCTATTAATATTTTGGAATATTTCTATATATATTTTTGGATATATGAGCTAAGACGACGTGCTATTCAGAGGCTTGGTGTTCCAAGAATTAATTTTATAAAAATATTAATTATATTTTATATTACTTGTGCACTATTTATTGAATAAAATGTCATAACTCTTAAATAGAAAATAATATCTAAAATATGAGACCGTGTTTGAGTCCATAATGTGATGTTTACCTGAGTCTCATCCTAAATAGGTCATCATGGGACATTTGGATAAAAGTGGTCTTGGAAGGCTTTCTTTAGATAAATAAATAATTAAATTTATTTATTTAATTAAAATGACCTAAAATAGAAATATTTTATCTAATTCTTGTTAATCTATATTTATTAGTGTTATCCATATAAAACCTTATAGAATTTAGGGTTTGTTCTTCCTTGTTCCATTGGTGAATCATGATCTGGTGATAATGATACTTCAGATATATGAAGATCGAGATATACTGAATGCAACTACCCCTCTCATTCATTAGAGAGAACATTATTTGATGATGAATGATCCCAAATTAGGTATTAGTTATCAATTTTTTCTCTTCCCCTATTTATTAAATTTATATAGTATTATCTTATTACATCTTGATCTAATTTTTAATTAAGACATTTCATTTGACCATGTATTAACATTAATTGGTTTATTCCATTTTCTCACCCCGAAAACCCAATTTTGTATTTTTTTCCAATAACACTTGGTCAAAAACAATTACACCTCTATTTTATTATGAATTTATCCCTTTGTTCTTCTTGTTAGTCTTCACAGGACCATGGGGTTGAGATTCGACATTTCCGGGCAGGACCAACCCTGATCAGACCCCTAGATTCTTGATGGATTTGTGCATGATTAATGGAAAAAATGAATAAAGGATGAAATAAAAGTATTTTTAGGTTTTAGGTGAATGGATTTTTTATCTTGGATCCAAATATATGATGTAAATAAAGTATTTGGCATAGTATGAGGCGTACGAGGCATGAGTGTTCGTATGGGAAGAACTGGCGTTCGATTCCAGACATTAGAGGGTTTTCAATCACAGGATAAAGTAAGATACAATATTTGTTAGTGATTAATTAGTAGATTCAAAGATATAATGGACGGTTCTCAATATCAGAGTTTATAAATGGATTTCTAGAAAAATCCCAACCACACATAGTATAGTCCGAAGAACACATGGTTTGTCGAACCCTTGCTACAATGTCTAAGGTTTTGGGACTAGTTAAGTATAAAATGTTGTTTGGGATCCCCACACACTACGTGGTATTGTTATGGAGACCCATAATGTACTTAGGGATTAAACGAGCATGTTAATGACTAGTAACATGGCCAGGAATCACGGACACGACCTAAGGGACATGGCAAGGAGAACACGACTTGACCCATAGTAGCCTTGGCAGGTCATGTAATCTATTACATGTCATATACTTATAAATTATAAAGTAATCATGCACTATAGAGTAAAATACTGGTAAAAATATTGGTTCCACATCCTATGTGATTCCCCTACACATTGTGTACCCATACCGTCCATTTTAGGATACTTCAATCTCTCATATCTCCTTCTTTTGGACTCATTATTTGGAATGTGAGTAGCCTATCCTGAGTGTTTTTTTCATCATAGAATGAAATGGTAGACTATATATTATATTTTGAGATATTATGTGATCTTTTTCTAGAGAGACTCTAATTTAGGCAGTGCTCAATGAGGGAAATGATCATGAAAGATCATGAGGGACTTTAGAGTGAAACTATATATATGGTCTTGGAAAATGTCATCTACCTATTTATATAATAAAAACATCTTAATGAATATAGAATGGGAAATATATATAATTTTATATTGGAATCATCTTACTTAGATAGGTCATGGGTCCTCTACTTATCCACCGTGTGGCACCCTCATTCGGAGCCAAGGTATGGGTCATCAACTATGAGAGTGGCACCCTCCAACATGATAGGTAATGATTCCTTTATCTTAAATATGAGTGGAACCATCATGTGATATCATGGTATGGGTCCTAGACAATTAGAGAGGAACCTTCTAGTTTGGATTGGCATGCATCCTCTACCGACCATTAGAGTGGAACCCTCTAGCTTGGCCTAGCTTGGGTCCTATACTGATTAAATGAGTGTCACCCTCCAGTGGAGTTAGGGCATGGTTCCTCAATCATAAGAGTAACTCCCTTCTTATCGGTATGGATTGGGTCCTTTATCGACTATATAGTGGAACCCTTTTGTAAGATAGAGCATGGGTTCTCTATTGACTATTGAGTGGAATCCTCTTATTGTACAAAGGCATGGGGACTCTACTTTGAGTTTGTTCCCCTCAACTATGTGGTACAGTGGAGATGTGTGGATTGACATAGACATTTCTACTGGGCCAATGCGTAATGTGACGAGAATCATTAATGGACTAGTGGAACTAATCACAATATTTTCTGAGATGATTTGTGAGATTGATATCCCCTACTCTCTTGTTTGGGTTTCTTTTGTTTGAGAATATATATATTTATCCAAGTTGTTGGATTCTGATTACTTTATTTCATTGTATTGAGTTGTCTACTATATATCTATTCTTATCGTGTATCTTTTTTCTCCCCATTCAGATTTCGAAGAATCCTATTGGGTTTTATATACACACCCATGATGGTTTCTTCTCGCTCATGTTGTGCCTTATACAAATGAAGGACAAATCAGTGGGGACTAAAAAGGACCTTAGGGATACATGGTCCATTAGACCATGTATGGTGGTCAAGGCTTGTATATCATGATCTAGGATCTCTCAACACATCTAATTACCAGTTTTATTAGGTTGGTACATCTTTCAGGTTGAACATGTATTTTTTCACATAACTTTTAGTTTTCACTATGATACTCTTATAAACACTATGGTATTTTCAAATGCATGGTTCAATTCTAGATACTGACTAATTTTAATATTATAACTTTGTACTTATGCATTTGATATGGTTATGTGTTTTCACATAAGTACATTAGGAAAATGCTTCTCATGTTAGATATGACTTTAGGAGCTTTCCTCTATCCCCCGCCCTATGGAGGAGAGCTTATTGTAGTTACGGATCACGTCCCATTAGGTTAGGTCGTGATAGGTCGGTATTAGAGAAGTTCATTCCTTGGGATGGTACATGGAGTAGTATCCTTAAAAGGATTTTTTTTAGATTTAGGGTAACAGTATCTATGTATTTTTAGTATGGATTTCAAGCTAGGTAATACAGTGTTTGTGCGACACCTGATGTACCCATTCACCAGGATATTGACTACCTTCTTATTGACTCAAGATAACTGATACATTGGTTGAAAAGATCAATGGTACATGAATTAAATAGGATTGAGACGTTGAATATCATTATTTATTTTTCTCTCTTTTTGTTTGTATATATATATATATATTCTCATCTGGTCATGGTACCTATTGATTAAATTTTTAGGATTCCTCTTTGACAATAGCCATCCAAAATACCAGTTCCAGATCATGAAGAAGATTCGATGAGTGATGAAGCCTGAGATGAGGGTCCTTGCCATGATATGATTCCTCCATGTGGATAGGTAGTTTCACCCCACCTATTTAGAAGAAAATAATACTAGCAAAGTTGGTTGAGGATGCATTAAGGCTTATCACACTTTGTGAGTTCCAATACCATAGGTTATTGAGGTTATGTAGCGTTCTAAACACCCAGGTAATAGAGTATTGGATACAGTTAGTGGTCCATGGTTTCAAGATTATATAGAAACTAATGGATCAAGTGATTTCACTAGAAGATAGCCTTTTTAATAAAGCATTTGGGTGTTGGTGGATCCTTGTTACACAAATGCATGATGAGTGGACACTCTCATGGCCTGAATTCTAATTTAATTTTTTGTGAGGAGTGATACTCCTCTTGATTTCGTTCAGTTTAGATTAATGATATTATGAAGATTTAGAAGAGAGGGATGACAGTTTGTGATTACACTGGGAGGTTCAAAAACCTCACAAGGTACTCTATTGACATGATCTGAGATGGGTACTTCCGAGCATGGAAGTTTTAGAAAGTAATATATAGAGATATTTGTTCTAGTGTGGTAGCCTTACACATTACCACCTATGTAGGGTTGTTGGAGTGGGAACTTTTGATAGAGAGATTCATGCTATAGGGACACCAAGAGAATGGTGCTGGTAGTTGGAATCACAAGGAAGAGTAATATGTACCATCTTTAATACTCAAGTTGATAGGATCTCAGTTCCATAGATCTTTCTAGGATCAAGCTCGAGAACCTGGTAAGTGATAGAATAGAGGAATAGGTATGACTATAGAGGGGTGGGGCTATTATTTTGATGTGTGAGTTCACCTATCATGTTGTTGTCCAAACAGATTTGGTGAGAAGCACAAGTAAATAATTGACCCACAACTATGGAGGATGTAGCACCGTGATCGGGGATCTACCAAGAGATGGTATAGAGGACCCCTATGAGGTGAAGCTAGAAGACAACCTAGTGGAGATATAGGAAGTTGATTAGTGTGTGGTGGATGATACTATTAGATCCTTCCACCACCACCACTATGCATCCAATGACAGGCAAATATAACTGGCGGTCGAGGTCTAGGACAGCTAAAAGCTATAGAGCCAGACAACTCATCATGACATGATATTGTTATAGGTATGATCTGTATTTATTATACCCTATCATCAGTATTAGTAAAAAATGATATGATTCATTCATTCATCTCTATAATATTGGTTTTATAGATGGATCTCCCAATTGAGGCACCATCTTATTAACTTTTTCTTGAGGTTCCTATGGGGAACTGTTCTTCTATATATTTTATATTCTAGCAGTAAGAGCTATCACTTTTTGGAGAGAGGTTATTGTGGTAACTTGTTTTCATCAAAATGGAACCCTATGTAATCATATTGGGTATTTATTGATTATCTATGCTTCAAGCCCAGATTGACTATCACCACAGATGAATCAGATTCCAACACATAGATTGGATGAGATTCACCATTTTGGGTGACCGAGATATTAGGGAAGGGAAAATGGGTATAGTGAGAAGGAGTATATAGTCCATAATCCATCATTTAGTGAGTATATAACTTGTTGTAGTAGCCACTTCAGGCATTTTGATTCTTCCAGTTGTGTAGGATTTCTTTTAAGTCTTCCCTGAAGACATTCCAAGATTACCTATGAGGTGGGGGATGGAGTTTTGTGTTGACTTTCTTCTCAAGACTTATATAATATGTTTTTTGGCATATCATATAGCTCTTAATGAGCTATGGGAGCTTTGGTTTTAGTTTATGTACATTCAAGATAAGGTTTTTGTTTGGATCAGTGATTCCCCCTCAGTATCTCTAGTGTTCTTTGTGAAAAGGTGGATTGGGGCTTAGGGAATTTCATGGATTATTATCACCTAAACTAGGCCACAATAAATATAAATTACCCTTTTTTAGGGTTAAGGTCATCTTTGACTAGTTTTGAGGAAATATATGGTTCTCAAAGATTGATCTCGGGTCCGGCTACCACTAGTTGAGAGTTCGCAATGATGATATTTTGAAGATGTATTTATAATGTACTATGAAAACTTTGAGTTCCCAGTGACTCCTTTTTGTTTTATGAATTCCCTATAATGTTTATGAATTTGATGAAACGGGTCTTTGAGTTGTACTTGGAATATTTTATAGTGTCTTCATTGATGACATACCCATATACTATATGAAATAGGAGGAGCATGGAGAGAAATTGATAATGGAGTTAGATTTTCCTTGGGGGTACCAACTATGTAGTAATATCTCAAAGTTCCAAGTCTAGATTCATGAGGTTCACGTTATGGGGAAGATCATTTCTCACCATTTATGATCTATAGACCTGAGGAAGATTGATGTTGTGAATGCTTGGGGACCACCCATGATAGAGTCAGAGGTGATGAGTTTTCTTGGCTTAGCGGGTACTACTAGAGGTTTGTGGAAAACTTCTCCAGGATTGTATCAAGTTTGACCACCCTAATGCAGAAATTGAAGTCATTTACCAAGAATGAGTAGTGTAAGTGGGCCTTCAAGAATTGGAGGTTGAGGTTAAAGAGTGATCATATTTTGAGACAACTAGAGGGGGAATTGGAGTACATAGTGTATTTTGATTCCTCAAGATCCAGGATGGGTTACATGTTGATGCAACTATAGGTAGTTATCTCATATAGGTCATGGTTGTTGAGACCCCGTAAGGAGAAATAAATAACTAAAAACCAAGATCAAGATGTAGCAATATTTTCCTTTAAGACACGTAGTAACTATCTTCTCAGATAGCACTTCATAGTTTACTCAAACCATCGGGGTCTCGGGAATATCATTACACATATAGCCTTGAACCTGAAATAGTGTTGTAGGTTTCAGTTCCTACCAGACTATGGTTTTGAGATAATATATACTCTGTGGAAATGAAACATGGTAGATTATTCCCTTATAAGGAAGTCTCAGGATCATTTAGGTTATAAGGCTACTAAACAGTAGGATTCCTTGCAGTTAACCTCGATTGAGCATGGGAGTGCATCTTTTCATCAGTTGATGGTATTGAATCCTCCACTCCTCCGACATGTGATGGATTCTTAGTTATATACATCGAATGTGATTTCATGGATGAATAGACCTCCTCAAGAGATTCACCTGATGGATTTTATGAGGTAGTTAATTACATCATCCTTTTCTAGGGACGAATGGTGGTACTAGTCGCGATGCGGGGGGGTAGTGGTGAGGGAGTTTCAAACTTCTCCTTTGGTTGTATAACCTAATGTGGGAATGATGTACACATAACTTGAGTAGATGTTTTAGTGGGTCGACATGAGATGGAGTGTGGTTGATTTCATCTCTCATTTCCAAAAATTTCACAAAGTGAAGGCTGAGAACCAATTTTAGGAAGATTTGTTTCATCCTCTTGATATCCCATAGTTGAAATTTGACATCATATCCCTCGACATAATGAAATTTAATTCATGGAAATTGATGTCCCATGGCTCTATCTAACTGATAGTTGACCAATTCATGAAGTTGTAATGTAACACCCAAGACTTTTATGAGAAATATTTTGTTTTTATATAAATAATCAAAGGAATATTTCACTACACACAACACTAGCTTGTCTTGCTTTACATGCAACAGCGGCCTTCCTCGATAGCTTGCGTCACACGCAATACCGAGTTTCACTAAACAACGATATGCAATTAAAATATTATTAAAACTAGCTTTTATTAATAGTATTAACAGAATTTTTAATTTTATAACATTTTAATTCAACTTATACATTTTCTAGAATGAGGTATGAAGGCAAAATTAGTTTTTTTGATAAAAGAAGTATTTTTCAAAAAATGCAGTTTTTCCGCCTTTTGATGGCGCACGCATATTAAATCTAGTTTTTGACATGTTTATAAGTTTAATTTGACAAAATAAAATTCTTCTTTTATATAAGGGTATAAAAATTTACTTTTCATAAATTTTTGATATTTTTCTGATAACTTTTATATTTTGATGAATAGTAAAAATATGCTAATTTTTAATTAAAAACAACTTTTTCCATCAAGATAATTTATATGGATAAATTATAATATTGAATGGTTTTAACGTATAAATAGAATATATTTTTACCATTTAATATAATGTATGCCATTAGCATTAATTTCACATTGAATTCATAGGTAAAAACATTTCAATCTTTGGCAATGTTTTAACTTCTAAAACCCGTTTTCTTAACAACATGATTTATTTTAAATTAATTACTACAACTTATATGTTTCGAATTTGGAAAAATGGATTCCTTATTTAGAATAAGTGGGTCTAAATTATTTCAATAGGCCACTTTTTATTGTTGGGCATTATGAATAGTAACTATGGTAAATTTTATTTACCATAGTTAAAGGTAAATCGGGTAATTAGGGGTAAATATAAGATTATAAAATTACCCTAAAACCTACGAAAATCCTATTGGATGACTAAAGGTTGACCCATATAACCTAAGGGTCAGATTATATTCATTTAATGGACTTTGTTCCATGAAAATAATTTAATTATTATTAAAACCAAAGAATGTGAAAACATGTCACTTTCTTAAATCTTATAATTATAATAAATTTAATTTGGTGATAAACTTAATAGAACTTAGAACATGAATAGTATCCAGAAATCTAATACAATTATCTACATCAAAGGAATTTATTTAGTATTTTTAGGGGTTAAATAATTATCATTAATTATGACACAATAGTGTTGTTGAAATTATTTTATTAATTAAAGTATCAAATAAATGGTTTTAAAAATATTAAAATAAATATTATATGAACTATTTAATGTTCTCGACTAATTTTATAGATACATATGACATTTTATGAATCTATTAAAGATTTTATTTTGAACATATATTCTGTATATATTTTATTTAAATTCAAATAAATGAATAGTGTCAAAATTGACACTATTGTTATTTTATAAAAATAACATATTATAAAATTGTTTAAAAATCAAAAAAATATTTAAAAATTATAAATTAAAATTTATATGGTCGAAAATGTCATAAAGTGTCAAATTATGGAAAAATCATAACAAATATGTAATTATTGATAATAATTTAAAATTTCGAATGTTATTACCACAAATGAAATTAAATTGATAAATAAGGATAAATCAAGTTGATAATGTTTAAAATAAATTCCTAACATGTATAAATTTTTTTTTGATGCAATTACAACCCTATCACATCTAATATTCTGATATGAGTCATTTTGGAAGTTTTTAAGTGGGTTTGGGATTTAATATAACTAATATTTCTTATATTTCCAAAGGTTCCCCTCTCCTCCCTTATAAAAGAGAACCTCCTCCCTCTCCTCCTCACACCACTTTGAGCCTTAAAGCTTGGAAAAACCCTCCCAATTTCTCCTCTCCACTTCCCTAGAGACATCCTAGAGGTTCGGGTCTTCTTCAAAGACCAATTTTAGTGCCCTAAAAGGAGGTGTCAAAGAAGCGCATCAAAGAAGAGGTAATGTCCGTTACCGATTCTTTCAACTTTATTTATTCTTACAATTCTTCTTATTTAGTTGTTTCATTATGAAGTAATAACATCAGTATCACTCATATACTGACATGTTATTATAAGTATGAAACAACCTTATTTCACCATCTATCCATCCTACGGAAAACGAAATCACCGCGCGTGCGTACGTACGGAATACCGTCTCCACGCCGTGGTGTAAAATATTTTCCACCACCACCTTACTTGGATGGGTATAATGGTGTAAATAATGACTATATATTATTATTTTAAATTGATACTGATTTTTAAATAGTATACATACACTCCAATACAATTCCACTATCATTGGAACGATATCATCTCTCGTGCATACGTACGGAATACTGTCTCCACGATGTGATGCGACTCGTTCTACATGATCTTCATTTCATAATGATTATATAAATGAATTGAATGAATAAATATGACATATAGTATAGTAATACCATTTTGGAAATGAGGTATCTATAACCTAAAGAGAAGAATAAGAATTTATTCGACAAAACACGCATAAGAACAAAAAGTAATAAACACCCGAATAACAAGTAATAATGAAATATTACAAATAATAAGCTAAGAATATGACCATATATGATATCATAACAATAATTATGATCCTAGAATAAGTTAATAACATTATTTAAATCATTATACAGGAGGTTCGGACACTTACGGAGCAAATCGGACCTAAGGTAAGGGAAAATATCACAATCTCATTTTTATCCGAGATTGTTTTTACTTTGGTATTTATTGGGGTGTATTTTATCATACACATCCTTGTTTCCTTAATATGTAATATTATTTCCATACACCTACAATTGTTTAAATCCAATTTTACCCTTTGGTGAGTTTTTAGTAAAATATATGAAAGGAATCTTTTGTCGTTTTTCGTATGAGGTACTTTTTTACTTTTCCAAAAAAAGTATGAGAAGAATGTTTTTTTAACTTATACGGCATGAATGGATTTTTTAAACATTATTTCAAAGAAGATTCCCTTACAATTTTTCAAGTTTATTTTTAATCAACTTCTTTTAGTTTAGAATTGTATGACATGTTAAGAAAGGAAAAGTGTTTTTGAAGTAGAAAGGATATTTTCCTGAAGAATGGAGTTCAAGTGTTTTATCAAAATTATTTTCCATCTAAGATAATAAAGGGTTATGTTTCTATCCCTATTATTACATTGATTTGATTATGTGGTGATGGAATTATTTTTATGAATTCCATTATCTTATATGAATTGTTTTATGATGTCACGATGTTTAAGATTCCCATTTTTATTACATGGGTTATGCTATGATGTATGGTTTATGATTTTGTGGAACACATAAGAATGGTATCATTATGAGATGGGTGGGACCTATATCTACCTCCAATTAATTGGGTAAAAATTTTATATCTCATGAGATAGACATGGCTGGAATGGCAGGTTAAACCGGTTCAGTGAAACAGGACTGAAACGAGGAGTGAACTCAGTTCAGAAATGGACTTTGTCCACTAAGATAGTCTTGACAATGAGTATTGACTAATAAGAAATGATTCTCTATGATAATGTGTGTATTCCACAAAGTTTCATGTTTTAAGTTATGATTATTGGGATTACACTTCACTACCATGATTTATCCCATGTTATGAAATTATGATCTCTTTTGCAGGATAAGATTTTCAAAATGTTATGTTCTTATGAATTTGATGTAATTGATATTTCTTTTGTTTACCCTTACTGAGCATTTGAGCTCACCCTTTTGTATGTTTTCTTTCCCCAGGTTAGGAAGAAGGATATTAAGTAAGATATTCCAAAAAGGGACTATAGATATGATGAAATAAATGGGAGACAATGTAGATGCTTTATGAACCAGTTGTTGATGTTTCCCAGTTTCTAAAGACACTATACCAATACGGTCCTTTCATGGTTTTGTTATATGTTGTAATAAGTATGATTCAATTTTGAATTATTAACCATGTATGTTATGTAAGGGTTGTTATACGTAAAAATCCCATATTATCAAGGAGCAGATTTTGGGGAAGAGTTTGGGGGAAATTTACAAATCGAAGATTGTTCACCATCATGGGGTGACCATGACTATTGTCTCCAACTGTGATTCTTGGTTCACATTATTGTTATCGAAAGTATTGTAGGAGTAATATGGGACCAATATGAGGATGAGTATAGCCTTTCACCCCCAACAAAAATGGGCATATAGAGTGCACTATCTAGGTTATGGAGGATATGCCAAGGACATATAGGTTAGACACTGGTTGGAGATATGAGGATCACATACCCATTATAGAGTTTGCATACAACAATATCTACCACTCTATTATTATCATGGAACCATTTTAGGACCTATAAGGGAGACCATGAATGCTAACCTTATTCTACAAATATATTAGTGAACCATATCTTGTGGGTCTATAGAGGGTGATGCAGATGACTAATAAGGTAAAATTCATTCACAATCAGATGAGGAAAGACTAGAGTTGGTAAAAATCTTATGGAGATCAATGTCTTAATACCTTTTAAATCTAGGAGATTGACCATGTTTTCCTAATAATCTCCCAATGATGATGATTTAAAAGTGTCTTTCAAGGATGAAATCTATCCGTGAGGATCATTAGACCATTCAAGATCTTTCAGAGGGTTTGAGAGTTTTCATACCATCTCTCCCTACCCCCACACTTGAAGTGGGTGCACGATATCTTCCAAGTGTTGCATCTGATTAGATACACGAATGACTCTATGAACATTATTTCCTAGGGAGAGATGGAAATTTAGAATAGAGACACCATTGTGGATCACCCAATGGTGAATGATTATTTTCATAGGAGGACCACATTAGGATGGAACATTCCACTAGTTCTCATTTTATAGAAGTGTGGGAGCATGTAGGAGAGATCCTAGGAGTGGGAGAGCCAGATACAGGCTCATTACCCTAATATTTTTTTCTTACTTCTTATTTTTAGGGATGAAAATCATGAGGGAGGAAATTGTGTAGAGACCTTGTTTTTTCTTGTAAGAATTCGTAATATTTCTATTAAAAAGTTTGGATCCAGGTGCTAAGATAGATTATGATTCTGAGGCCCATTGTGCCAAAAAATATTATTATAAAAATATTAAATATATTTTATATTATTCACCCACTAATTCTTAATGAAAATGGGATAAATCTTATATGTAAGCTCAAATAAAATATGTGATATCACAGTTGAGTCTGGATAGTGATGTGTACCCTAGGTGTGACCTAAAATAGGTCATCATGGGATGTTCAGATAAAAGTGTCTGTGGGTTGTTGCGATTCGTAAAATAAATATCAAAATTATTTATTTAAATAAAATAAAATGAAATACAAATATTTTATTTTATCCATAATTTTCAAAATTGTATAGTGTTTTATTTATAAACTCTAGGAGAATTGATAGAATCTTCTTCCTCCTTCCAATAGTGAATCAGGATCTGATGATGATGAGTCTTCGGATGAAACATGATCGAGACATAAAGAATGGAAAAACCACTCTCATTTTTTGGACAAAAAATTATTCTATGATGAGAAATCCAAAACTAGGTAGGAATCATCAATTCATGTTTTATTATATATTTATTAAATCTATTAAGTAGTATCATATTACTTTTAAAACTATGTTCGAATTTAGCCATTGCTTGCACCCATGTTTTGACCTTAATTTTTTTATTCAGTTTTATCACACTAACAACCCAATTCACTATTGTTTCCTTACAAACGTGGATAGAAATGGATAAACCTATTTCTTCCTATGAAATTCTCCCTTTTTCATCATGTTAGTCATTATTGGACCACGGTGTCAACATTTTACATTTCCGGGTAGGACCGAGCCCGATCGGACCCCCATATTCATGAACAATTTGTGTACCATGAATGAAATGAAGAATTAAGGATGATATTGTTGGATTTTTTTGGATTTATGGGAATGGTTTTTCAATCCAAGATCCAAAATAAATATGGATGAAAATTATTTTTCATGGTACGAGGTGTACAAGGCATGCAGGCTCATATAGGAAGAACCAATATTTGATTCAAACCAATATAGGTCCAGGAATCATCGACCAAAAAAAGATCCACCATTTTTGGGTGATTAATTAGTGGAATAAAAGGAAGAATTTATGTATTTTTATCATGAATTACGAATATGAAATTCAAAAAAAATATTGCCTACATGTCATGTATCCTGAAGAACAAATGGTGGTTGGGGCCCAAGCTACATCTTCTAGGGTTTTAGGAAAAGTTAATTATAACATGATATATGGGTTCTTAAAATGAGATGTGGTATATTGATAGTGTACTAGTGTTTACTCTAGGAGTATATGGGAATGAACATAGCCAGGAATACAAACATGGTACACAAACACGGTCTGATGGACACGACCATGAGAACACGTCTCAACCCCGAGTAGCTTGGGCACACTGTGTACTCCACTTACATGTCGTGTAATTCTATATGATAAGGGAGAATTTTATAAGTAAGTACATGGATAGGATAAAGAGTGTGAACACACTCCATGTAGGTCCTCTGCACATCATATACCCCTACTTTCCTTTTTAGGAAACCTAAATCTCTCATATCTCCTTCAATTGGACTCAGATTTTGTCATATAAATAGAATATCCTAAGTGATTTTCCATGTAAAACATAATTTTTGAATCTATATATGACTTTGAAATATGATGTGAGATTTTCTAGATGTGATTATTATTTATCTGATGCTCAACATTGAAAATTATTAGGTAGGATCACTAGGGACTTTAGATTAGCACCCTCTAGCTGGGTGGGGCATAGGTCTTATACCTATATATATATAGTAACACCCCTCTATGGGACTGGGCACTGGTCCTTTATCAAATTCAGAGAGGATCACTCCTACTAGAATAGAGAATGGTTCTTCTACCTATGCACTGGGTTTCACCCTCATGTGGAGTTAGTTTATGGGTCATTGACTAAAATGGTGGCACCATTATATTATATAGGGCATGGTTACCCTATATTCTATCTTAGTGGAACCCTCTAGCAGTGTCAGGGTAAGGTTCCCTGATAATTAGAGTGGTACCCTCTTACTATGATATGAAAGGGTTATCTACTGACCCTTAGAATGTCACCCACTAGCTGGGCAAAGAATGTGTCCTCTATAGATTACTTGATTTCCACCCTCCTACAAGGTTAAGGCATGGGTCCTTAGCCATCATAGTGGCTCCCTAATGTTGTTGAGGGCATGTGTCCTCTACCGACAATTCAATATCACCCTCAAATTATCTAAGGGCAGGGGTCCTCTGCTTTGAGTTGGTTCCCCTTGAGTTTGTGGCACATTGTTGTGATAAAAATTTACATGGATATTTCTGATGGGTAGATGGAAATGATGTTGGGAATCATCGATGGACTTCAGGAACTAATGTAACTCTTTATAGGATTAGGCTATGAGATAGAGATCCCCTATACTCTAATTTGGGTTTCTTTGGTTTGACCATATATATATATGTGTATTTTATTGGATTTTAATTACTATATTACTTTTGTGTGATGTCTACTATCTATGTATTATTATCATGTCTCTTATTACTCCCCCATCATCATTTGAGTTGTCCTACTCAGTATGTAAATACTCACCTATTCATTTTATTTTCTCACACATGTGATGTTATACTCAGATAATAGAGAGTTTAACGATGACTATAAAAGAAATTAGGGATACCTAGTGAATTGGACCTTGTATCGTGGTTAGAGAATAGATATCATAAGATCGACTCTATCAGAACTTTTACTTACAAATATTTTTAAGTTGGTACAGCTTTCTCATTGGGAGTATATTTGTTCCCTTTATATTGAGTTTTCACTATCATACTCTCATAAAACCTAGAGGTTTTTCATATGCATAGTTTTATTCTGGATATTTCATATTTTTATTGTTATACCTATACACTTCTTAATTGAGTAGGTCGGGTGTGTGTGTGTGTGTGTTTACATGTACATTAGTTGAATACCTCCCATGTTAGATATTCCTTTCATCACTTGTCTCCAATACTAGACCAATAGAGGTGGGATTCTATTAGGTGCATATTCAACCCCATTAGGATAGTTCATGACACTATATCCCAAATGGAACTAAAAAAGGAGTCATAAAAATATTATAGTCATCCTCACATATATATACAAAACACAAAAAAAATCTCATGTTTAACTAATAAATTATAATTGATATATCACAATATCCTAGGAAACAAATACATTACATATTCAAGAATAAAAATTTATCCTCAACATATAGATTTATCAAGAATTTATATTAATGAACTATTAATCAATACACAACTAGTATATATATTGAATGTGATCTTATATTCCTAATCATGATTCCTAAATGAAATAGAAATTTCTTAAAATAATAACATTAATCTGATCAATAGTTAATCAAATGTATATTAAACATTAGATATCTAAGAACACGAAAACTACCCTTCTTGAGTCCTAAATAGATATATCCTTTCTAACAGGTTCTAAGTTAGTCAAAAATAATAATGAAAACTATGCTATGTCACAATTTGGTAATTACGCTACCCGAACAATCAGGTTCGAGCCGAAGGGTCACATAACCTCATGCACACCTCACCATAAACAAGAAGTTGTAAAAAATTAGTGAAGGTAAAAAATTCCATCCACAAGGAGAATATACTATCAGTACCATATATTTGTAAAAAAAATATAAATAAATTATAAAAAATAGAGAAATCAATTGAAAAAACATAATATCATATGCTACACATGTAATACAACAAATAAACAGGCTCTGAATATGGAAGTCAAAAACAGAATAAAAAATCATGAATATAAATAATTTAATTTAGTAGAAATATTATGAAGTATGTTATTGCATTTCCTCTGATCTCAGGACTTCATCTCCTCAACTCGCCATCATAGGTCCCTTTCCATTACTGAGATATAGAGTCACTAAATCTACACTCTCACCTAGATTCACATAGAAGGGGTGAGTACTAAATCCAATAGGACACGACAAATAAATCATTGACATATGTATAAATAATATATATTATTATATTCCATGAAATAATATAAATTCTCAAATAAACACATATCTACACATGTTTTGAGTTATCTTGTTCAAACCAAGACACCATGAACCCCAATCCTGCTGGCTTTAGAATGACACTGATAATGGTTTCGATGTCTATCAAACCAAGTACCAGTATAAAGGAAACACTCCAAACTCTACCCTACCAATAGTAATCAGTAGTAACACTACATACTAACCCGAATGGTTTTCATATCTAGAACCCCACATGCCACACCCTGATGGTGTTCATATCCAAAACACTACACACCTTCCCCTGATAGTGGTCAATATCCTAAGATGATAGTAAGTCATATCTAACATGATTAATGTAATTATAAAATCACATCCCCCTTGAATGATATTGTCTTACTTTGTTCAGTAGTTGAAATATTATCAACCCATGTATTGTCTACTCACATATATACAATCATGAATGCAATCTAATCCATATCTTCAAATGATCCATAGTCTGAAGCCATTTTCATGTCACCAGACACCCCCTCTTAGGGGTCATCTAACTAAATCTAAGAATCCTATTCATCATAATATCTAAATAATGCTTCCATAGGCTATAAAATAGAAAAACATACACACCATAGAATGGGAAAATAATAAATATTAAGAGAAGTTCACAAGATGATATAAGCAAAGCATAAGATCATATATCGTGCATGGGTTTCAAGGGCCACAGACACACACCCATATAAAAAAACATAAATAAAATTTATCAAGAATAAAAATTCATCATGAAAAAATCATATACATGGAACTAAATTTTAATGAACTCCACCACTAAAGGTTTTAAATGACAATGTAAATGTTTTTCGTAAAATATCACCTGAAACACAACCACATATTAGTTGGTTCAAACAGTTCACTGAGGATTCCAATAACTCATTTAAAATATTTTATTTTCAAAATAACTAAGAATACCACATGAGAGAACAATTTTTCTCTCTTATATTATTTCAAATTTATCTATTTAGGCCATTGAATGTTTTAACCATTTCATTCTTAAATAATAATTATTAAACCAATATGTGACATAGTTTATATATCCTGAATATTTATAAGATAATAATTATAATTATTTATCATTTTTCTAAAAATAATAGGGGAAATAAAGATATCAAATTCATTCATGAACTAAATAGAAGATAAAGTATAATATAGTAACATAACATTTCCTCCTCGCTCAATGCTTCACTTAAGAAATGGGAAAAGAAAAGGGTTTTACAATTACCAAAAACTAGAAGGAGAACCTGTTTTGATAGGGGACACTTTGTAAATACTATATTGAGAGTTATATACATCCTTGAAATTAAGGTAATGAAGAAAAGATAGAAATTTTTTTGGTATTGAAATAAAATACCAAGGCATTCGGGTTCACAGAATTGGAAACCCCATAATTATATAACCATTTAATCCACCTTTAAAGAATATCTCAAACACATAGAGTTAATACAATTTCACAAGTAAAGATAAAATCATTTTATAGATATTAAACCTTTTTAAAACACGAGTTACCCTTTCACAGGACATAGTTCCTAGATAAGGATAAATACAACATTGAAAATTATTAAATTTTAACAAAAAAAAACTAATATATATTATCTAAAAACATATTAAATAATATTTACAAACTAAGAATTGTAAATTTGGTGTGAATATAAATTCAGAATGCCGCAACCAATTATGTCTATAATTTAAGTTCTGATACTTGTAGAGTAATATATAATAAAAAATGAAATTTATAAAAAAATATACACAGTATTCCTCATACCATTATGTGTTCTAGAGGCCACTTAAATAGTTTAACCATAACTACATTGGCCAAAACGAGTAGATGAAATATATTATCTAATTATATATTCTATTATAAAGTTAGGACCACCCTATAATTAATGGATCTCTAAATGAGAAAGATTATTATAGTGGTTCAATAATGAATATTCTAATATTTCATCTCATTACCTCAATCGAATTATTTCCTATAATCATTATCATATGTTACATTTTTTCAATATAAAAAACATGAAATCAATGTCAATAATTGGTTTTATGCAGAATCCTAACTATAATATCCACAAAATATATAGATTGGAAGTGCATATATCATAGAAAGGAATATTTTCTCAAAATGGGTAGGGAATCCCACATAATAGTATTCATGAAACCACAGGAAATAAGGTGTCATAGATAAACATACTTGAACTAATCATATATTGGTATATTTAAAAACTATGAAAATTACACATAGGTCATAGGTTATCAAAGTACCCATCCTTGATATATTCACCAATTCTATAGAAATCATCTTCATATCAATCACATGGAATATTCATGAATAGTTAGACCAGAATCACCATAAATGTACATTGGGAAATTGAAATAACACATCCACTGAAAACATTATGAACAATAATATTAACCATAATAATTGAAAATAATCTACCTAAAATAATCCATCAGTTGAAAAACCACTGCACCACATTGACGAACATCCAAATTTATGTCCCTCTTAGAGTGTGGCTAATATCAGGGATAACATAAAATTTATTTATAATTTCAATATAATAAATAAATATTTTTTAATCATATGATTAAAAAATTTCAAATAGAAATCATAACTCTCTAGGGATACATCATTAAGGTATTGACACAATGGTTTCATGCATATGGACAGGGATTACACCCATTATTGGCGATGAAAATATTACTCTACCATTTGAATGTTATTACCCATTACTATATTATATTACCCTTGGAATAACCCATTTAGAAATTATTCATTACTCACATCAACCCTCATACATTGACTTAACTATTATGGGTCCTCAATGACTCATTATGTCTATAAAAACCAAATAAAAACAAATAATAATGTGGTTAAATCACAAGTTTAACCATAATATAACTATTTTTAGTGTTATTTTATGAATAATAAGTAAAATATAAATAATCAAAGTTAAAACCCATATGTAATCAGTAATGATAACCAAATGAAAATTATATTTATCAAATAACCCATTACGAGTATCCCCCTAGCCCATCACTCTCAATGAAGCACCACATCACCTCAACTAAAAATTTACTAGGTTACATAAGTCATTACCTTGGGTTGCTCACCCATAGAGGCATAATTCACTATTTAACATAATATTATCATCTAATTGGAGATTTGTAACTACTAAATTATAAGTAAATTCATGCTAAGAAACTATCATGATGCTAATAGGTCAAATCTATTTTATGTTTATAACTAAATATCTATCTTCTCTCACATGGGTTTTCAAACACTTCTATCCATGATTGAAATAATTAAAAAATGAAATTTAATATAAAATTAGTTAATTTTGGGAGCACTAATCATAACTATATAGTTACCCCATTACATCAAAACTATTTCATCTTATATAAGACTGTAATAACCAATGTCTATTTCCACTGACCCTTATCTCCTACAAGGACCCAATAATATTAATTATAATAAATTTATAACTCTTTTCAATATTTATTCCAAAGCTAGTTTACTCTTCAATAAATTAAAAAAACTCACCAATCAATATGAACATTATAGAATCCTATTAAATATATTTATGATGGATCATTGGTTACTCCTAATTCCCTAATAAAAATTACCTAAAAATTGATGTTAATTTTTACAACAATTCCGTTGAAAATAAATAGATTTTAAAAAATTATTAAAATAGATATATACCTTGATTATACCAACATATAATTATAAAATTATATCCTTAATCAGTATAATATTTATTTTCCACACAAAATCACTCCAATACTGATGATATTTCACTATGTTCTATTGAAGTCACATCACAAAACCTTATAAAGAATCATCGTGATGTTAGAAGAAAATAAAAATAAGAATAAAGGATGAGGGGGAGAAAATTATTAACCTTAAATTATTTAAAAACACACTCTTAAATAACTAGGATCATAGAAAAATTAGGGGAGTAAATGGGAGAGTAAAGGGGGATATCCTCCAACTATTGTTTATATGGAATAACGAAACAATAAAGGGGATTTAAAAAATCCTCTAAAAAAACTATACCCCTATTATATTATGGTTGGGTAGCTAATAATGGAATCTAGTGGCCTCCAATAGACTTATTAAATTTCATTGAGACTAAATTACCTCCACCAGACCTCTAGTGAAGAGTTTTAAAGTAATTTATGTCCACTAGAAACTCAGTTGCCTCTATAGTGGTTTCAATTTCTACTTCTCTTGTACACCCTGACATCCTCAATTATAGATCATCTAAAACACAATATTTTTATTTTACACCCCAAATTATACCTATAAAACTTACCTTCAAATATCACAAATAAATTGAAAAACTATGTTCTCTTATTCGATCAAAAATTTTAAAAAATCATTGACCCTAATTTAACTAGAATATAAAATTCCAATCTTTACACCAGAACAAAATGGTGATATTTATTACATTACCACACATAAATGTGAAATGTTATGTATTTTAAAGGATCTAAATTAAACATAGAAAAATATAATTCAATTTTTATTTTAACATATATTGTAAATAAAAACATCCATAAAATGTATCAATTTCCATAAAAATTTAGACAAATGACTCATATGAAATTTCTTACATATAAGAACAAATAATATGTAAATTTAATATATAATGAGAAAAAAATGATCCAATTGGAATTGATAACACTTGTATATATTATTGATATGTTTAAAGTGATAAAAACCAAGATAAAAAACATGTATTGTTATAAAACTTTTTCACAAATACCTTCAAATAATTTTTTACTTATAATTACAAAATATAATTCAATTAAAATTATGCTTTTCATGGCATGTTTTCTTCTTGAGACATACTATGGTATATTTTTGTTTTCTATTAAATGTAAAATAATTGATATGGCGTACACTTTTTTACATCATACAAAGACGATCAATATTTAATTAGTTGGTAAGATGATTCTTTGTTTACTATGATATTTTTCTATTGATTTTCTAATTTATAGTGAGTTTAATGTAGGAAAAAATTTAAAATAAAGAGAAATTTTTTATTTTCATAGATTTTTAAAAAAAATAATAAATCAAATTTTTTATTATAAACTCATGTAATTTAAATAATGTTTTTGGTATTTGAAACAATACTTATTTATTATTGATTTAAAAAAATTTATTATGTTTTATGGGTCTTTATTTGGATGGTGTATGGTGGAATTCATAGAATATTTTTGCAATTAAGTATAACCATAACTAGTACCATAAATTGGTTTTAAAAAATGTAATCCCATAATAAGTGCTAAAATTGAGCACTTATAATGAGGTATATTTATTAGTTCAATAAATTAATGTTATTTATAGACATAATTAATGATATTATTAATCATTGATAACTCCATCAATATGATTTAAATAATTAATTTTAGTAATAGAAATATTTTTAAACATTTATAAAATAAAATAATAGACTTATGTTAAGTTATAGTGTAATCCAATATATTGAAACTAATCTATATGGTGATACAAATGTGAATAATCATGAAATTTCAAGGGACCAAATTTTTTTTATTAAAATGTGGTTGAAATCAAGGAAAAATAAGGCTTAGGGAGGTCAAGAAAATTAATTTTATAATAATATAAAGGGAAACCACTAAAAGTTATATAATAATGATCAAACACATATAAGGAATTGGAATTTACGAAAATAATTTTTTTTTGATGAGATAGGAAAGGAAAAATTCAGATAGTTTTTGTACACTAAAACATTTTATTGATCCCTTATAAAATCAATAAAATTAAAAAATAAAAAATGATAAATAAAATTTATATTTTTATTCTGTGATTTATGAAAAATATACAATATATTTTGATATTAATCAATTATTATTAATTTATAATGTTGTTGGGATTATAGATGATTTATAATCTCTTGTAATTATATTTAAATATGATTATTGTTTAATATTTTATTTTTTTTGAAACATTTCATTTATTTTCTATTTTTTTTACTTCATAAATTTATTTCATTTAATTTTATCAAAAATTAATTTTAGTTTATATGACTATTGAATAACAACATTATAAACCACTATATTTTTTTAATTTCCATGATAAAGATGTTGGTTTTGTTAATAATTTAGTGAAACTTATGACTATTGAGTATGATAAATTTTTTATATAAAATTAAAATAATTTGTGTATAAGTTAATATATAAATATAAAGAAAAAAAATTATCAATTTATTTTAAAGTGAAAATATAAATATGATTTGGGGTACATGTTTTCTTTATAATTAATGTTTCATATTATCATCAGTCTAAAGAAAAATTATCCATTTAAAATTTCTTATCAAGAAACATTTCACATTAAGACTATGGATAAATGAGGTTTCTAATGTTTATATATAAAATTAATCAATAATAAAACAAATTTATTTAAGGGAAACATCTTTTGTTTCATTCATGTTTGTGTTATGTGATTATTATTACAATATAATTAAATATGGAAAAATAAAAGTTTACCAAACATGAATAATTAATTCTAATGCATGCCTGATTACACTATATATAATCAATTATGGTGTGAGATATTATTAAAATATTAATGAAAATTTTTTAATAGATAAAATGTTCTATGATAAAATAAATTTTCATGTATTGTTTATTCTTAGTGAAAAATAGTAATAATAGCATTACTAATGAAAATGGAATTGAATTTACTATATTAATGGAATGAATTCATGATAAGACATATGATCAAATTAATTCTTAATAAAATCCATTTCTATATTTCTTGGTCTTTCTTATTCCATATATTAGATTCTCTCATGCATGATTATTACAAATTTATAAAAAGATATTTTTAATTGTAATGGATTAAATACGTAATTTAGGAAATATATTTATATGTTAAATAATTAAACATATTAGATTTAACAATGTTATTGAATATTAATAAAATATATTTTTAGTTATTTCAAATCAATGTAAATAAAGATTTAGTATATTTCTCTTTTTTTCAAACTCAAATGGATTTTAAAATATTATTAATAACGAATTAACAACTCATAGTTAGATCATAGCTAACGATGACCCAATTATAAACATTATCCAAGGGAATTGAAACTTTAAATATAATTTCATTGGTTTAGATAAGACAATTAATTATTCTTATGCAATCCTCTTTGAAATTATATTTTGGTCATGAAACAAAGACATCACATTTATGAACTTTGATTATATCATTTATTTTCCCATAAAACATATACAATTAACTGAAATGAAACAACCAGAAATCATGATAAATATATTTTGATATTAATGAATTTAAATAAATAATAAAAATGAAAAAATGAAAAAATAATCATTCAAAACAACATTTTTGGATTATTATTTTTTTAAAGTACAATTCATATATTATAAAAAGAATATTATTCATAATAATGGTAATATCATGGGAAATAAAATCATTATTAGTCTATAATACTCATATTAAAATGTATGAGCTGAAATATTAAAATATCATTCATTTATAAGATTTATTAATCTAGTTTTCAAATTAATTAAATAATTTTGAAATATTTAGAATGTCTTACATAACCTATGAAATTTCAGAAACAATATAGTTGTGTTGAACATTAAATCGAAAGTAAATGAAAATAAGGGAATCCTGTTTTATCCAATTATGAGATTTTTTATAATAGTTAGTGTAACATAAAAACTTGATCATAGTCTTAAGTGTAAATATATATATATACCGAACACTAAAGGATGATTGAATTGTGTAATAATTGTCCCTTTTGAACATTTTCATGTAATATATCACTTAATATAATTCATGGTGATCAAAAACCTAAACCATTTGATTAATGGTTTGTTTGACCTGTTTAAAAATAGTAAAAATAAATTATAACCTAATTTAAATATGACCTATATTCCAAACATGTGGCCTCTCATCAAATGTTACCTTCCAATAAGGGTTGAAATATCTTTACATAAACTCAATATTTTTATTCATGATAAATGATAAAGAATCATGTGATGATGTATAAACCAGGGATAGTTACTCATGTTCTTTAAAACATTCCTTGTATTGATTATGGTGTATCGCGGATTCTACTACTTTTTAGTACATTACAAGCTTAGATATACATAAGAAACATAAATTAAATTATATATAGTGACTTAATAACTCTATGATAAAATTGATAATAATATTTGAATAAAAATACTTGAAGAAAATATCCTGAAGATTATTTAATTAACAAGAACCACTCATTATATGTATTAAAGAAGTCAAGGTGGCCTAAACATACCATGTTAGGAACTTGGGTTCCTCAAGTGGAATGGTAGGCTTCTCCTTAATAATTCCTCTATTAAGGTACTAGTTAAATACTATAACTAAGGCTATATATAATACCAATATAGAAAATAGCTAGTTAGAAATTGGTAAAATGAGAAAATAATAATATAAAATTTAAAATATACAAGTAAAAGCATATAAAACTCAATTGACATAAGATAAAATTATTAATCATATATATATGTCAAGAATCTTTAAAAACATGTAAAACATGATCAATAATGGGGAGAATATTTAATCTTATATTAATGTATCCCAATGTAAAATGAAGTGGTACAGAAAACATAAATTCCATGAAAGTATTATCCACTTAAAAAATATTAATGCACCCTAAACATCTCTCATATACAATACATGAATAAATAATGACTAATTGTAAAAGACAACAACTGCCAAATACACATATGGATATTATAATATGGGAACACATGTTTTCATTCATTTGTAAGAATTTCTATTTAGTATGATAATTATCATACATCATATCAACTAATAAATTATAAATAATATAATATATATAAAACATGGAAGTATAAAACAATTAAATCTTGAATTTTAACCCAATCATAGAGAAATTCCCACTAAAACTATATCTATATATATCGCTATAAAAAATATCATATAAAAAATGAAAAATATATCAAATCACACGTAAGATAAGCTTTAATGGAGCACACTCACATATTTTCAATATAATGTACACAATTTAAATAAATATTTGATCATTAATACAAGAAAGACACATTTATAAAAAGGAAAAATTTCTTTTATCTCTAATAATTTCAGCCACTCAAAGTGATACGATACTCATAAACACTATAGGGAAAACATTTTCACAAATCATGTCCCACCAACTAGTTTCTAATATCTCATGAGTTCAGTTCTCCAAAACTATTACCATAAAAGGAAAATTCAGTATAATTATCCACATCACATACACATAATATTACACCATTTTCATACTAAAACCAATATAAAATATTTCTTGAAATCTATAGGTGTGGGTTTTATGGAAATTAGGTACATATTAAACATTTATAGGATAATAATTTATAATTTTATTTTTATATTAAATAATCATTATAATATAACATCATTATCTTATCATTGCATAAGATAAACTAAGGAAATATATAAAATAATGTGTGATCCATGAATCCCAGTCGGAGTGTAATATAGGAGAAAAATGTTGTGAGATATCTTGATAGTCCAAATTCAATGCATGGAATAAATCATTGAATCAAGTGATAGAAACAATATTTCATAAAAGCATAATAATGATGATAAAAATAAGGATAAATAATAAAAATATGACATTCCATCCTAAACGTAGGTCAAATATCATCGTAAAAAATCATAAATATAAATTAACTATCAACACAAATATGTTTTAACATAATGCAAAGTAATAAACACAGTGACCTTTTAAACTATGGCAGGATACATAATATGTTATGAAAATGATTTGGGTGTATCATAACTATGGGCCTACCCATTTTTAGAATATATCAAGAATATCTATTACACATAGAAAAGAAACATGTACAAATATTAATCATAAAATAAAAAAATAAATAGGTTACAAAATGATTTTAGAATTTTTAATCAAATGAATAATTATATATATTCCCAATTTAGTAAGAAAATATATCCTTTAGGATATATAATGGTAATAATAAACATGTATAAAATAATATAGGACATTAAAGAAAAACAAATTTTTATTGAATAACAAAAGGAAAATTTTGGAAAACTATAAAAAATATATAGGATTCCTATAAAAGTGTTTCACAGAATGGAATAAGTAAACAATAAATAGTGAAACATAACTGAATTAATTTCATGTGAAAATAGGAGAAATGGGAAGTATAATGGATATAAATTAAGAATATTATAATGGAATAAATTGGTATTGAGATATATATATATATATATATATGCTCATAGATAATAAATCATCATTGATAAGAATGAGTCAGAAATAACCCTTAACTCATGTCTTGGATTACATTGAATACTCTTCTAAACTCTTGAGTAACCATGTTAAAATCATGGATTACATTATTTGAAACCAATTTCATATTTATTTAACCTCTCATCATGCATTTATTATTATTCATTATTTATTTATATACATTAATATTTTTTCTGTTGACTGTTTCAATATTGTATGATACATAGTTCCAATCCCATGTTAATGTAGTAGTAAACATTAAAGGTCACTATTGAATGGTTCTATATGTTCCAATGATCCATGTATTTTTCCCTTTTACTGGGTATTTTTTTTATTTAATACTTAGGGTGTGTATTGGGATTTTTTTTAAAAAATTAATGTTATGGAAGTGATTATAGAGGTTCACATTTTTAACACATCTAGTTTGAGAAATGCACTATCTCTTAGAAACTGTGAATAGAGAAACTAGGAGTCACTAGGTAGCCACATTGTTTAAAAAACCATATGTATGTGTTGGAGAACATGAGAGTTTTTTTGGATTTTAGTGGCAGACAGTTGGTTCAAGGTGTATCCAAACCTTGTGGCACAACCATTCAGGCCCCTAAGAAATATCTAGTAGTAAAAAATGGTTAGAAAATAGTTTTCCCATGCCATAAAAAAAACCATGCATCTAACTAGATATTCTCTACTACAATATGCACGGTTTGAAAAATTATGTGGTCTAACCATGTGATGTACATTGAATTAATTAAAAATAAATATTTTCTCAATTTAGAACACCTTAAAGACTTGATTTTTCTCTCCCCTACAAGTCTCTTGAACTCTTATTAATCCCTATGTGTCTATGGAAAATAATTTTAGCATGAATTTTAAAATTGATGAATCAATGTGTGTTGGATCTCTAAAATCATTAGTATACCCTAGTGCATCCTTGTTCTTATAATATATACTCTTCCCCTCTCTCTCAAGTCCATATATTTAATTATTTATAGTAATATCTCTCTGATTTTATGAAAATCATGATGAAATTTGGTTCAATAATTTTATGGGAAGGTTTAGTAATCCCAGAACTAGAAGTTCATAGTGTTATTCTTCATCATTATTATTTCTGAGAGGTAGATGGATTCCCTCCCATCTCTACTAATTCTATAACGTCAGGATTGGTTTTATGGAAACACATTTCTTGAAATATCTATGGAAATGGTTTAATATTTCTCGAAGGAAACCATTTTTCTTAATATGTATTGGAAATATGAAAATTGGTTGGACTTTTGAAAATGAATTTTATTATAATTCAAAAATAAATGCTTTAAAATAATGGTGTGGTATTGATGTAAGAAAATTTGTTGATATTTTTTTAAAATAATTTTTTATTGGGAAAAATAAATAACCATGGAACATAGAATAACTTAGTTAGGATGTGTACATTTTGATATATTATTTTTGTAGAGTATCACCATAAATGTGGGATAGAGTATGGTCAGGAAGTACCACATTCAATGAGTGACTCCAATATTGATTTTGTGTATGAGTTTTTGTATGTGTGTATGCATGTAAACATGAAAACTATTATCCCAATTGTTGATGAATGTTAATAATCATGTTATGGTATTTCTTACATGTATTTCACATACATATTTTAATAAATTGAATTACTATTTTCAAACTATTTTATATAAAATGAGATAACTCTTTATTATCCAAGTTTAGTGTGTCAGGTTGTCTCTATGGACTACCTACAGAGTATTATACTCACTCCATTCTTCAGAACATTAGTGTGTTTGTTGAATTTTTATATAGAGACACAATAATGGAAAGTTATCCTATTTATATAGTGATGAATATTTTTATTGTGGGCATGGAAGGTGGTATTGGAGCATGGATCTAGTAAGATTGTTTCATGGGATTATGCCACATTTATGTCATTTGGTCATATTGTCTATTGGTTTTTTTAGTTGATGTAACATTTCCATTTTCACTATAATATTATTGTTTTATTAGATTTACCTTTGATTTATATTACTTATAATTATTCATCATATATATGGTTAAGTTATTTATATTTTTTGTTCCTTGATTATTGTATATTTTAAAGGAAAATTGTCCCCCAATGTTCTCATAACCAATTAAAATGTATTGTCAGCCTTTGTTGTATTGGGGATGTCACTTAAGGTTAGTGGAACTCTATATCTTCTCTTTCTAATGAAATGGGTTGGGATTTTACAAATGGAATCAGTCTTGTTCAGTACTTTATCATGGGATGGAATTAATGACATATGAAATTTTAAAAATTAATTGTATAGCATAAAATTACATAGCAAATTTTTTCTAAACATCATTTTACCAGGGTGTCTTGGTACGAAAGTGCTCTATTACACTTTTAGGTGTGTTTTTATCTCTTAATGATAGGATTAAACTATGATTTTATAATATAAAGAATTAGTAATTATAGTTACAATGAGGAATACACTATTCAAAATCTGGTTAATGATGTATAAAAGATAGTTATAATGGTTTTTGATTTTGATTATTCTTAAAAATAAAGTTGTTTATTACTATTATTTGATGACTTTTAATGATATAAGACTTATGTTTCTAGATAGTTATAACTAAATAGTGTATTGTTTTAGTTATATATAATATATCTTTTATATTCTGTTGTAATCAGGGGTATGATGATGTAGAAAATGTTATTTTACTTGATTTAAAGGTGAACTAAAAGCTTTCCAAAAGAATATTTACAGATTTTCTAGTCACTATTGGAGTAAATTAGAATGAAGAGCTAAAATAGGTGTATCCACCTATTCAATTTGATAAATAGAATCCTCTAATAATTTGAGGGGATTAAAAATCTAAAAAATCAGATGTTTTAAAAATATAATGAATCAATTTTTTGAATTACATGGTAAAATGCCCAAGATAAAAGTTAAGATAATAACTTATATGATGGAGGGACTTCCACACCATTATAGGGATTTAACATTCCATGATATTGGTGACCAAGGCATTATATAAGAATTCATTAAATAATTATTCATCATAGAATTATATCATCACATATTCTAGATTATAAGATCAAATTATTTCTTTAGCATAAGGAAAGAGAATATATTTGTGATAGGCTTTGAAGAAATTTATCTAAACATAGTCTGATTTTCCATATTATAGGAATAAAATGCATCCTCGGGGGAATATATCTTTGAGTTTTGGATCTGATCGATGATTCAATCACAAATATGCATTCTTTCTTTAATTGATTATAATGAGATGGAAAATAAAGAATAGGTTGATGAAATAGATATCTATGGATATCTGAATAGAGGTGTTATTTTAATCTATATAGGAACAAGTGGAAACTTAAATAATGAGAATAAGTAAAATTGGGACACCTGCATCTAAAGTGGTGGAGTGTCTCAGAATTACAAGACTGGATAACATAACTTTTCTCCATCACCAAAGAGTATTTCTGGGTAATTTCAATGTGTTTTACATGAGAATATCGAGGGAGATTATATATAACCACCTAGAGTATGTCTCAACCATAATTATCTAGTAAATATCTTGAGTTATTTTCATAGTGCTGCTAAGTCTATATCTTGTAACACATCTCATGTTTTTCAAATATCCTATGTTTTAACTGGGTGATCTCATTTATATAACTATCTTCCCCAGAACCGAATGAGAAAAGGTGAATCTAGGAACACAGTGAGTCCTTATGCTGTGAAATCTACGAATGGAATCATTGACTATAGAGGACCCAATAATCATATTAATGATGTTGATAAGATGATTACATAGGATCAGTATGTTTCTTTGATAGTGTAGGGTAACATTCCTTTAAAATCTAATATCATGAATGTTTTTTTGATATTATATCATCCCAATGTTTTATTTCTTATCATGTTGCGAATCATATGGTTTTTCATTTTCAAATGATGTCTCATGTCTTGAAACATCAAACACCTCTTGTATAATGGATGTATTAATTTGTTAAGTTTGCAACATGTTTTATAAAATTATATGTGGAAGAGTTTTATGGGATTTATCTGTAGTTGAGATGATCCTCTATGACCAGATCTAGGAATGAAATGCCTGACATGCTTCAAGTCCCACATCAACTGTTATACCTAATGGGTTAGTTTTACATCTTCATATAGAATGAAACATCTATTAAATAGAGATTGGTATGTGAATGCAAGAATAAATGGACATTTGGTAATGATGGTATGAAGTATCTCTTATTGATTTTCAACAATATCTTTTGAATTTCCTTATTTAGTCACACATAGATATTTTTCAACTATCATTGACCAATTTCTGGATTTATTTCCACATAAATTCTATCGATTTCCACCCAAAAGAGAAGCATAATATATGATTTATATCCTACCGGGGACCATTCCTATTTAATGTTTGTAATGAACCAATGGAGTTTATAGAATTAAAGGTTCCTATATAAGAGTTAGATATCATCAGTTTTATTTGACTGAGCAAATCTCCATGGGAAGAAATGATTCTTTTTTGTAAGAAACATGTGTAGAACACTTTGGATTTGTGTGGATTTTCATTTTCACCAAAACTTTATGAAAAAGAATTGGTATTATATTAATCTAATTGATGATATTTTTAATAAATTTAGGGGATCTAAAAAATTCTCTAATAATTACTTATGATTATAATATCACCAAAAATGAATTTATAAGGATCATATTCCCAAAAAAATAGATTTTTAGAGTTTTTATGACTATTATGAGTATTTTTTTACCCTTTTTAGTCTTATTAATTCCCCAATGGTGTTAATTAAATTGATGAATCATATTTTTAGATGTATCTTGACACATTATGGAGGAGTTTTACAATGATATTTTAGTGTATTATTGGACTGAGGTTGATAAAAAACAACACTTGGTCATTATGTTGGGTGTATTTTATGACTAACACCTTTATGGTAATATTTAAAAGTTTGATTTCAAGATACAATATGTGTATTTCCATATCCACATAATATCCAAAAGAGAAGTCTTTATAAATTTAGAAAAGGAAGAAGTTTTAATCTCTTGGAAGAAACATATGAATATCTTTGAGATACACAACATCATTGGTTTAAAAAGATATTATTGATGCAACATTTGTGATTTTTTCAGACATACCGCACTAATGAAATTTTTAATGAGGAACCGTTTTCTATCCCAATGGAAAAATGAGTGTTAGAAATATTATCAGGATTTTAATATTTTTTATAGTTCAAAACCCATCCTTATGTTGCGGGATTCAATACAAGGATACGTAGTCTATTGAAATTCATCTAGATCTATGTTTGGATTTGATCTCATGCAAACAAATTAGGTTTTAGCTTATGGATCCTGACAGTTAATGGTGTATAATAAGAATAACCCAACACATGATTTAGAATTGTCTATTGTAGTCAAGGACTTGAAAATGTGGCCCCAATATCAATTTGGATTTAAATTTATAGAGTTTAAGGATGAAAATATTTTTGAAACTCATTTTATCAAAAAGGTATTTGGATTGAAATAAAAAATATTAATGGAATACCTTTAGAAGTTTGAATCTAATTTTACATATAGAATATGTAATGGAAATTTCATTACTGGTTAATTGAGTAGGATTTCATATAATCAAATAATTAAAGATGATTTGGATCAATGAGAGATAATATTGGTCATAAATGACATGCATTTGGATTATGTGTAAATGGTTATAATAAAATTATTTTATACTTTCTATTGTTCTTGATTTTGTTGATCATTTTAAGGTTGGTCATACCTATAGCACTAAATTTATAATTATGTGGTAAAAACACAATAGAGTGGATACCATTTATTGATATATGCTAGATGGTAGATCTAAGATACAATTCAGAGATAAGATTGTGGTTCCCCATACTTATATATAACCACTTCTTTCTTCCTACCACCATTTATGATCGTATTTTAAAACATCCATTCAAAAATTATATAAAGAAAATAGATCATAGTATTGGTGGTATGGAAAGAAAATAAAAGTGTTGTAGTTTATCTAGATATTTCTTAACATTAATAAAATCAAGGAAGATACTCAATGAATAATTAGTATGTTTCATTATTTACCAAAACCCATGTGGGAATGGGAGTTGATAGTTACATACATTATTAAAGGTGTTGTAAGAATGATTCAAAAAACCAATGTGATATGGGTGATTATGGATCAACATAAAAATTTAGATAAATTAATACATATTCATTAATCCAATATATAGGATGAATTTTACAAAATCTACATTATGGATGTTTCAGATATTAATGGGGTACTGGTTTCAATTGTATTTTACTAAGAACCTAGTATTAAATCTCATTTTTGTAAGTCCTTATAGTATTCCCTTGGAATGAAGTAGAACATGATCACAATATATCATTATAAAATATATGGATAGTTTATTTAAAGAATACAAATGTACGATTACATGCATAAAGCTTGTGTTATGGATTTTGGAGTATAATGGGAGGATCATATACCATTGCCAGTGTTCTCAAAAAATAATGTTTATCTGGAAGAGATACATATGGATCCTTTAAAATAATTTTATATTCATCCTTGTCATTATACACATTATTTGTGGAAATATGTAAGACAACACTTATTATACCTAGAAATGTGTAGGAGATGACAAAAAAATTAGTTGAGTATAAACAAAATTGTTAATGAGTAGATCCATTAGAAGTCACATGTGGATCACATATATCAACTATTAAATTTTCATTTCAGTGATCATGATTTCATAAAAATCTATGTAAGTCTTTTAATTCGTCATTTTGTTACAAAATTAAAATTTTATCCCTTGAACATTATCAATTTTGGGATACATTATCTTATTAGTGATGTGTCTTATTTATTTTATTTACATCCAAGATTCTATTTATTTCATAATTTTTTTAATGTATCGCAATTAAAGAAGTACCATAATGATACTTACTATGTAATTAAGTGGAAAAATTTTTCTCTAAAACAAGATTCTACATTAAATAATATACTGATATGAATTTATGGTAGACAAGGGAATATTTTTCATCGGAAAACCATCGGTTTTATACATGATTCATGGAAACACGACTAGATTGAAGAAGGGACATGGAAACATTAAAAGAAGATCCTTTAATAGTTTATAGATATTCCACCTCTATTATAGTCACCCATTTTCTAGGTATGTAAGGAACACTTATGGGTAGAATGTAACAATAATTGTTTTAGCTACTTTACTACTTTATTAATAATTTTTGATATTATATAATACTTGGGTTGATTTTGGAGAGTTTATATTATATTTTGGAATTTTATTAAGTTCTTATGTAGGTTTATAGTTTTTATAAGATAAGTAAAAACCAAACACTGTCTATATGAAACTATATAAGGATAAACCAAAAGTCGCTTGGCAGGTTCATGGTTTATACCTTATATGGCCATAAAGATTGGATTCCCATGAGCCCATATGAGATTTATTTTGTTCAAAAAGTAGTGCTTCATGGTTGGAAAATTTTTGACCAATTCATGTGGAACAACATTTCACCCCCTTGGGTAATTTCCATTAACAACACATGGTTGGCTCATGGTTTTTCAAAACAATGCATCGCTGTCATACCACTTGTTGGATGTTTTTTAGTTGTATGCACATAGTTGGTTCATGGTTTGAAAACCCATGGATCCCAACTGTGTGAAAATAATTAAATGCTCTAAAATTTAATAATTAACATAGATTATGGGGCCAAATGACTGATTTTTCCTATTATATTATTCTCTGGAACTCCACCTTTTTCATTAATTGACATTAATGATTTATTTTGATCTAGAAGAAACTATTAAAAAATAAATGTGTTCTGGATATTTGAAAATAAATAATAATTTGTTTTTCTTGTTTTTTATTCTTATATCAATTGTTATCCCTTATTTTAGACCCATATATTACATCTATTATGATAGATATATAATATGTGACATGATACATGAGGATATATTGTTATTTGAGTGAAGGTTTTATGATCCCATATCTAGAAGTTCATAGTTTTGTTATTCATTTTCATCATCTGTTGAGAGATAGGTTGATTCTCTCTCAACTCCACCTATTGTAAAACTTGAAGGATCAGTTTAATTTAATTTTTTTTCTTTGGATATTATATATAAATGTTTTTTAAATGATTTTTTAGTTAATTTAATGGTAATATGGAAAATTGGATGGAAGTTGGAAAACAACCTTACTAATAATTTTAAAATAATTGATTTAAAATTATGGTATAGTTTTTATTCATGAAAAAAAAATTTAATTCAATTTCTTCAAAGGTATATTTTTTTAATGTAAAATTATTTGGAATATAACTTATCAAAATTGGGATGGTTTTTAATCATTGGGATGGATCATGGTCATGATATACCACCATTAAAGGGTAAAGGAGTGTGGTCATGAAGTATCACTTTCAATGTGTGACACCAAGATTTATTATGTGCCTGTGTGTGTGAGTGTGGTTGTTTGAATATATGAAATGGTTATTCCATGTTTTAATGAAGGGAAATACTATATTTAATGGTTTTTATCATATATATTTCACTTATGTATTTGTATAAAATATTTAACTATTTATCAATTTTGTATGTAATATGTGTAAATTAGTTATTTTCCAAGTGGTGTTTCATGGGATATCTCTAGGTACTAACAACTAGTATTTATACTCACGTCTTTATTTTGAACTTTTTTGAATGTTTATATGTTGTATAGAAAACAAATTAAATGCAAATGTATCTTATTTATCTAGTGATGTATCATGATACTGTGGGAATGAAAGTTGGTATTAGAGCTGGGAGATTATTTTGATGATTCATTATATTATAACACTTTAGTTTCATTGGTTAATTTTTTTTTCTGTTTTTATCAGTTGATGTACCTTCTATCTTTTTCACTCTGATATTGTTTTTTCAGTTTTATCTTTGATTTGTATTTCATATACTCACGGATCATATAGATGGTTCTAATGATTATACTATGTGTTTTTAAATCATTTTATTCCTAAAGAGAATATAATTTCCCAATGTTCTCCTAAGAGATTAGCATTTATTTCCTTCCTTTGGTTCCTTAGGGATTTCATCAATGGTTTGTAAACTCAATCTATTCTAAAGACAATGATTTTTATGGGATTTTATAGGTTCCATAGGTTCTAATGGTTTCAATTTATTATGTTCATTTCATTATATTTCAAAGAGGGTTAAGTATTTTATTACATATATACAATTCATATAATCTACCTCAACATGCTTATTTTAGATTATTAAAAATGGATGTGATTGTTGAAATTTAATGTCAATTTTCCAGGATAATTTCTCGATACATTAAAACAGAAACAAAATTATTTTATTATGGTTTTATGTTATGTCCTAAATTTTTTAATATATCATATGAAAGGCATTGGTGAAAAATTAAAATTCTAGATTCACTTAGGTGGTGAAAAACTACCATGGGTGAAACGTTGATTTTAAGAGTTTTAAAAAGATTTAAATGGGTAAATATTATAGTTTAATAAATAAATATACTTATATATATAACAACTTTTTTTAATTTTTTTTATTTCTTATATTATATAAGGGGTAACATTAGAATTGAAATAGAATCATGGGTTTGAAAAAAAAATACCTCAAAACCTGAGTATCCACTTTTTTATTGATCCAAAATCATTAAGAGAAAGTAAATTAAGTCAAATTTCAAGATTAAAATCAATTATATGAGAGTTTATATTGGTATTATACTAGATAATTATCGTATAAAATATTTTTCGAAGTTATGATAAAAGGGTGTAGGAGGGTAATTTATATAACTATAGGGGATGAGTATTTTTTAATAAAGAATTCAATATTTTAAAATTTAGGCCAAAGAATATAAATATTTTTTATTGTTATAAATTATTTTCTATATGGTCTAAAAATAGTTTTATCTTTTAAATTTTAACACCCTAAAAGATGAAAGGAATCATATTCATTTTTTTCTCAAAGTAATGAATGAAAAAAAAATCTTTCTTACGTTAGAGAATAACATAGGGTTGGAAAATTTGTTTGAAGATTTTGAAATGAAGTGTATATTTTTAGATGAATTAATTAATTTATTAAAATAAAATCAAGTAATTTAGATTTTCTTATTTAATTTTTATTAATAAATATATTATGACGGTGTCAGAAAACATTTATTATTTGTTAATACTAATATTTTTCTAATCAATAAAAAATCAATTATTTTAGTAAAATCCAAAAAAATCATTGTAAGGTAATCTTAATGGAAAATTAAAAAATGATATTCATTTATTAAATATCAATTCCTAACTTTATAAATAAAATTTTTAAATACTATCATAAATGTTTGAGAACGAAATTCTATCTTGAATAATAATTATTTTCTTTTTACAAGAGAGATCAAATTTCTAACTGACATAATTACTAATCATTTTATGATTGATAGTTATTTTTTTATATCATATAACTAAAATAATTATTAAATTTATATAAATTTATTTTAATATAAAAAATAATATTTTACTAAATAAGTTAAAATATTCATTATTGTGATTCCAAATTTATTTAATTAAATTTTTTATTTTAAGGGTAATTTTATAAAAATATAATTTTTATATTAAATAATTTTACAAATTACAAATTTTAATTTTGTAATCCTTATTTTATTCTCATGCATATTTTCACTATTTTAATTAATTTTAATCATTCCCAAAAATGAGATACTTTTCCATCAGTCACATTGTTACTATAATCCTTATAATTATATATTATTTACATCTTTATTCATGACCTAAATTGATATTAATATTATTTAAAATTTATATATTAAAAACCAATTTGATTTCTAATAAATTGTTTTATTTTTATTATGTTCATGTCTACGATGAATCTTAGAGATTGAAAAATCACTAAAATTTCAAATCTTATTTATCCGATTTATATGATATTTCTATTATATTATTTTTTATTTTATGTAGTTTATTTATACTTTAGCACTCCGATATATTGAAAAATATTTCTTCCTTCAAATAAATTTAATCTATTCGATATTTTTTGTTGCACACAACATCGAGTGTGGCTTGCATTACACACAATGCCATATTTAGATTACATTAAATGAAATACCAATTTTAAATGAAATGTGACTTACTATTAAGAAATTATTATTTAATATGATAGTTATCACCTATCCATTAGAATGGTGGGTATAAATATGATTAACTAAAGTATAAAAATATAAGGTTTATAAATGTATATAAAATGAATTATTTTGTAAAAAAATAATAAGAAATGAAAATAGAAAGCATTTCAAAATAAAGGAAATTTTTTGTTTTAAAAGAATATTTTTATGTGCAAAAAAGAATTTCCAATTAGTAAATTAAACAAATAACTGGGGAATAATTTCAGTGAAATGTATATAATATATATTCAATAAAGAATTTGACATTTTTTTTATCTATTTTCTAGAAAATAGATAAGAATAAATCAAATTTCATACTTAAAACTGTATTTTTCTAAAAAAAATTCTTACCTTTTTGGAAACATGTTATAAAACAACTTTTTTACACTTTTTGATAATTTATTTCATATAAATTTTTTATTCAACGTGTAAAAATTATCTTATGCTAATTTTTTGAGACTTTTATGAAATGATTTATTTTTTGATCAATAGGGAAAAATACTGAATTTTAATTAAAAAATTTTGAGGCCCTGAACTCGGTTCACTACTGAGTAACTGAACCTAATCATCCTCATGGACTCAATAATGACTCCCTATACACTAAAGGCTTCTGACTAGCAATGAGGTACTAGGGTGTGTATGGGGGGAGACTATAGCCTCATGTTAGAGTAGAGAACAGTGGAGATAATAACAATGAATAAATACTAGAAGCATAATAAGAAGAATGGAAGTGGAAGTAAGAATAAACATATATGGGAAAAATAAACATCTCAAAAGTGGTAATATGAATCATGTAGAAAATAATGATGATGGAATATCTCAAAAAAAAATTAAAATAGGTATACATTGATCTTGGAATAATATACAATCCAAGAAAAGGGGACAATAAAAAAGAAAAAAATTACCCAATATTCCTAATCATTGTCCCTATCATCTACTTCAAATCTCTAATAAAAAATTGTACATTTGGTGTGTAAAGTGGGACACTTCCCCTTGTCTACACCATCAATCATATAATATTCGTAGGTAACAAAGGTGGTTTGGATTAAGTGTGAGACAAATCTTAGTATTCCACCACCAATGGCATATAAACAATCTAGTCTATAAATATAAACTGAACAGTGTGCAAGTATATATAAAAGAAAATCAATGTTATAATAAATAACACACACCTGCTTCAGCCTCAGTTGATAATTTATTTTAACATGAGATCATTTCATTAATAAAGTGTCATTTTATATATATAAATTATGTTATGGTGAAAAACAACACATAGATAGATCTTGATAATAATAAAATAGGATTTAAGGTGTAACTAAGGAACTATTGACCTCAAGGGATATCCAACGCATAGAAGTATCAAATGCTGTTTGAAAATAAGGGGTTTGTGTATAATCTAAGGGGAACTACCAAGTCATTGGTTAGTAAATGAATCTAACTGATTCCCTAGATAACATCAATTATAATCATATTCTAATAATTACTGGGCCCAATTGGGTGAATATATAGTGTCTCATGTCAGAAGACATCAAGATAAATCCACGAAACATATCGAAGGCATTATAATATCTAGAAAATAATTCAACAAGATCATTAATACTATGCCAATACATTCACATATTAAGAAATTTAAACATTATATGGTTGTTATATCCCACCTAAATCGTCCTAGTGAGTAAAAATGGCATCCTATGAGTGGTCGAGACATTTCCTTGGGGATCCAAGGCTGGTTCATGCCTGGCCATTCCTATAAAGTTGAAAATGGTCCATTGAATTTGGAACCCTATATGTATTCAATTTATAACATATCTAATCACGGTTGGTGTAATAGTCATTTTATTTACTCATTTAACTAGTTCATTCAATTAACTTTTTATAATTAGGACATGATGTATCAAGGACGTCAAACTATTTATGACATTAATTCATTAAAAAATAATTATTTCATTCAATGCCTTTCATTAAACCTAAAAAGGGTATAAGAAATAAACCAATATAAAATCAATTAAATTATAATTTAACTATTCCAAGTGAGATATGTAAATATACATCACATTTAATAATTTAATGATTCATTAAATTATGATGGAAAACTTACCTTAATAATTCCAAGTAAAATCAGACCGAAACTGTGTCTCAAATAATTCAAAAAATGGGGAAACAACATAACCTAGTATGCAGCCTAATTGGGTGGATGGTGTTGAGGTACCAACCTGCAATTACATGAAGAGAATTTATAATTAGGTATTCATTTTACAATATAAACATTTATAAATAAGGAGGATAAATTTTAGATGCATTGCCCAGTGATACCAACATGCGTAAAACAACATAAATTTATGAACAATAAGACTATTATTAAAAAATCATAGACTAACTACATTGTTCTTGAAGTAGATTCCTCACACAATATAAAACTTATATTTGTTTTGAAAAGAATAAAATGGAATAAAGGATGAACACCCTAAATAATAAGGCATAAGATCCTATATCAAAACTAGTATTATCAACAGGAAGAAGAATAATTAAATGAGAATAAGTATTGAATCACTAATTGTTGGTTTGAAATGAGATAGTTAGATCTAGAATTAGAGATCAAATGATGAAATATAATCAAATACTATAAAAAGAGTATTAGGAGGTAATTCAAGATGAAATGTGAGTTTATGACTACCAGAATGTGGAATGGAATAAATGGTGTCATAATTAAATGAATTTAAGGGTGAAATAGTAATATTACCCAAAACCCATGGGTCACATGGTTTAGATGAATGGTTGGGTAAACCATGTTCCAGAAATTCTATACCTACTATCCAAGGAGGGAACCTTCATGGTTCATTCATATAGATTGAAAATTTGTTAAAAGTCATGTTTTTTTCATATGATAATTATTATAGAGCCTTTTCATGGTCACGAATGTCGGGTTGCATGGTTAGGGAAAATTGTGCACCCCACTTCTTCTCAGTAAACACCCAGAAAAGTTAGGAGAAAACATATATACTAGGATGAAAATTTTCTTCTAACCATGCGGATGTGTTCATTCTTCCACCAACTAAGGTTCCAGGCTCCAAACAAGCCCCATTTACCGTGATTTCCTCTATAACCTCACTAGGAATTCATATTATGTCAGAATCAATGAATTAAACCAAAATTAAAATGATTCATCCCTCAAATAATATTAAATTTCTTATAGTAATCCCCTTTTGAGGAACTCATCATCATGTTTCCCTTATAAGGGTAGTAGAATTCTGTATGGGAACAACTCCATCCACTGAGCATGTATGTTGTCCTCCCACTGCCAATTCTCATCATGTACACGGTCCTACTTCCATAACTCCCATACTAAAGGGAAATATATTCTTTGGAGAGAAATTATTATTTGATCAATGATGTGTATATGATAATCATAATAAGAAGCGTTAATATCACATTCAAAATCATCAGGATCAAAAATATTAGACGGGTTGGCATGGTAATAGAGAAGTTTTGTACTATGAAAGAATTCATGTATGGAATGACACCTTTAAGGTAGTAAAACTGATATACCACCATAGTTAATCTATCTTGGACATGAAACATCCTAAAAATTAGTCCAAAGAATACCATTCCTATGTATCTATCTATGTCCATGTCTAAGTGATACCTACAAGAAAACAAGATCCCTAACCTCAAACTCAAGAGTTTATCGATGGTGATCTACATAATATTTTTGTCTAGACTGAGAAGTAGAAATATGTTTTATGATAACTGAACCTATGCTGAAGTCTCTTTAAAAATATGAAGACCTAGTATAAGTCCCTCCCATGAATATAACCATCATAGGGGTGAATGATATGGAATACCATACAAGGCATCGTATGGAGCCTTCTGAACCATTTCCTGAAATCTATTATTATAGGTGTACTCAATGAGAGGGATATGATTCTACGAGGAACTATCAAAATAAAGAATTCATGATTGAATAATGTCCTTAAATAATTGTATCATCTATTATTACAAGACATTTTTTTAAGGGTGAAAATCTTGGCTCGAAAGTAGTTTCACACCCAAATCTCTCTATAACCCCTTCCAAATCCTCGATGTGTAATGAGAATCCCTATATGAAATAATTGTACAAGAGAATCCTTGTATCCATATGATCTCATAGACATACTGTATTTCTAGCTCATCAATTGATAAAGTCTCCTCTATAGGAAGTTTGTGGGATACCTTCTTCAGTCGATGCATAACTACACAAACCACATCATTAACTTGAGTTTAACTCGGTAAACCACCAATAAATCCATCATTATGTCATGCCATTTCCATAACAGGGCTGGTAATGGTTGAAACAAGCTATAGACCATTAGTACTCCACCTTCACTTATTGAAAAGTGTAGCATGAGTAATTAAACCTACTATCTAGAATCTCATCCCTAGCCACCAATATGGAAGATTCATATCATGATACATCTCGGAGATATCTGGATGCACTACCCACCAAGAAGCATGGAACTCTCACATCAGCTCATCTATAATATCTATAGGGACACAGATAATCTCATGTATACACAAGATGTTGTTTCCATATAAATAAAAATGTAGAGGGACATCCACATGAAAAATACTCTCATATTATTCCAAACCATTAGGTTCTGAGAACGGCCTTCTCATCAATATATTTAGGATTAAATAGGTTACTACTTTGTTACTGGTAAAATGATTTGTGTGACTCTTAGGAAACACCATATTCATATTAGAAAGAAGCTCAATCAATTTCCATTCATCACTGGCTTTGTGTATTTTTGGTGCCTATGTTTTCTAGCTCAGTGCATCAAAAACCACATTTCCCTTCCAAGTCAGGTAGAGAAGATCATAGTGAAAAGAATAAAGATATTCGAACCATATTAACCATTTTGTATTAACATAACACTAAATGAAGATATGTTTAAAGATCTTAGGGAATGTATGCACAATAAAGTTCTCACCCATAAGATAGTGTCCTCAAAAATATAAGGCATAGACTATTGTTGCTAGATCAAGGTCATGTATTGGGTAATTATTTTCATGATGTCTCATTTGGAAACAACCAAATGAAATAAATAAATCCACCTGCACAAATACCTCACCCAACCTGATGAAATATGCATAACAGAACACTATATAATCTCTTCTTGGATCTGGAATAATCATAATTGGTGTCAAATAAAACCTTTCATTCATCTCTTGAAGTCCTTATCACACACTTTGAGCCATAATAACATCACAACCTTCATTTCTAGACAAGTAGGAGGTTTATAAAGGCATGATAATTCTAATATAAAGAACATGTAATATCCATACATCCCAAAGAAAATCCTTATATAAAACATGTTCTTGGGATTTTCTTTGGAACCCACAACACTCACCTTCTCTCGGTCAACTAATACTCCAGATTCAGAGATAATATAACCCAGTAAAAGAACAATGTTGATCCAAAACTAGATCTTTATGTGATTAGAATAAATGTTATGTTCTCTCAGTGTATTAAAAACTATCCAAATTTATTTTTCATGGTGAATTTGAGTATTATAATACACTAAGATGTAATCCAAAAAAACCAAGACCATGGAATCCAGGTAGGGGTGGAAAAAACTATTCATAAAGACTAAGAATATAGTAAGTGTAATCATAAGGATGGACATCATAAAAATATACATATACAAATTGTACCAACTATGGAAAGCTACATGTGGTATATATAAAGTATTAACTTACATATGATGATATCTCAGTCTCATGTCAGTCTTCAAAAACACTCTAGATTTTTGATGATGGTCTAAGATAACATTTATCCAAATAAACGGATACATGTCATTAATCGTAAGCTACATCAATCGTCTGTAATCCAATCAAAGTCATAGTTTTTCATCCACTATCTTATCAAAAAGAAAGGATGAACCCCATGATGAATTAATCGGTTAGATATAACCTTTTTATTCTAAATCATCCAACTATATTTTGAGCTCATATAGCTCAATAAGTTTCATCTGGTATGGAGTAATAGATACTGGAGTTGATCATGGAATGATATTTATCATAAACTCTACCTCTTTATTAGGAGGTAAGATGCAAAAAAATAGTTGGTAAAAGCATCCCTGAAATGATCTCCTATAGGCAGAAAATATATCATATGCAACATCTGGTCACCAAAGAAAAGGATTGTAACCTACAAAGTCACACTAACTATCCCACAATTCACTGGATCAACTCTAATGGTCTATAAATTACATTAACCCTTTTAAATATAACTATCACACTTTGGATATGTATACAATACCCTACAATGATATCTGTCCACATATGTATGAAAGGGGACCAACTATTCCATCCTAATAATGTCATCAAAACCCGTCATATTGAGTATGAAGAGGTATCATAAGAAATGATAACTACCTTTATTAAGGGGATAAAATCTTCAGTGGAGTATACCCCCATAATGTACACACAAAGATTTATCCAGGGTAATCACCCCACATAATTACTGAATTTCTAGCCTGATAATTTTCATGGTCGATTAAGAGGTATATGAGTGAGAATCAATTGTATCGAATAATGAAGATTTGATATTAGAGGATACCATAAAAGTTCCTCATATAATTGATTGTCCAACACTCTAATATTTAGGAATTTTCTATATATAATGAATGTGGCCTAATTATAGCCCCTAAGATAGAGATGAAAACCCCTAAATAGGTCTAATATATTGGTGTTGAAATTAATAACTCTAGATACCTTGTGCATTACCACATCTTAATCCTGTTTGGATGGTGCTACTCTAGCTTCCAGCCTGACACGACATAACTGATCCTTCTCTTGATGGTGGAGTTGGTATGGTTTGTCTTCCAATATAATTAGGTGGAAATGTCAAGAAAAATATATGAAGTTGTCCCATATGTCCAAACTAATGGAACTCAAGTGGGTCTTTATCATATTTATGTTTTACATGCCCTTACTTTCCCTACTAATGGCATACAATAGAGCTTACATTCTAGGCACTCTAACATCAACTACTTTGATGAGAAACCTCAAGTATTTTCTTCCTTTTATAGGAATGAATATTTCCCTACCTCAGCACTGAACCTTAATTCCCAATAATCTCAGCTTCTCTCAAGTTATTCTTATTGATAAGAGCATGATTTGTTATCTCGATAAAGGTTGATAAGAAAAATACACTCACCCATGAGAAAATAGAGTAATTGTGCCCATCCTGAAAGAATATTTCTTGATATTACTATTCAGAAAAATATCCCTCACGTTGTTTTATCGTTATGTATTGGGTGAGATTGTGTTTCTTGAAAAATTCAGATGACTAATAATGAGTTTGGTTGATCTCCTTGAGCAGGTTTTTAAGGTTTCATTATGTCCTACTATTTTCCAAATATTGGGGCCGCAAAATTGGGAGTTTGTTTTTGGAAAATAATTATTTTTTCATAGTAGTACATATCATGTAGACCACAAACCATAGTATGCGGAATGAGGAATGAATTTTAGAAAAGGAAGGATTATGTATAGCAGTTTTGTGTAAACCGTGAATCGTGGTACATGGATCGTGTATGGAACCAGTCCGTGGAAAGTCATTCCATTCACGAGAAAAAGATGGTTCATATAAGGATTGTGGTACATGGGGTGTCTTTTTATTGGAAAAAATGAAGTGATTAATATAGGATTCGTGAAGGGGTTCATTTTCTAAAGAGATTTACCACCACAAATGAAGAGTGGTTGTACACATACACCGTAGGGTAGAAAAGTTCGTGGGAGAAGTGATATGCAATGAAGGATGTACCACATCGAAGATTTGGTAAGTCTCAGATTTTTGGATTTTGCAGATCTATTTGTCTCTATAAAGGAAAAATGAACCCATCATTATGAATATTTAATTTTTTATTAGAAAACATATTTTCTCTAAGAAATATTTTATGTGTGAAAGTGGTTCATGATGGGGGATTTTGGGAAGGGTGAAGTAGATTGAGGGAATGGTACGCAAAGTAGTTTATATAGGGCACTATAACCCAAAAAATGAAGAGGTATATGGAGGATAGTTGGTCCATAATGGATAACTGGTCTTTAGATGTAGGATGGTACGCAGATGTAGAGGAAGTCCGCAAAGGTGTGGTGGTCTGCGAATAACTCATGGTACGCTGTGCAACTCAGTTCACGGAAGAGTAAGAGAGTTTGTAGAGGTCTTGAGGATATTCTCAAATATACTAAAATAGTTCATGAAATTAATTTCGGTAAACATATAGTATGAAAAATGGTGGATTTATTCTATGGGTAAAAAATTTACATCAATAGAGCATCCATTTATAGTTGAGGATAAGTATATTCATGAAAATTAATAGACCTATAAGTCCATTAAATGTGATTATATCCCTTAAAAAGCACTAGGTGAAGGAAGTGGAAGATAGTGATCCTTTCCATTTGATGTGATCCAGAGAAAGTGACATAGGGGGAGACCCTTGGGAATGTAGTGATTAGACCCTAAATCATTAAAAGGTAGTAAGCCTGTGAATATAAGTGATATATCCCGAACCTTGTAATTTGGTAGTGAACCTTAGTGGATTTAGTACATGGGAAAAATTTCATTATATGCTCCTTGGATGTATCCCTAGGAGGGTGAACCAAGTAAAAATTTTCATATATCATGAATTATTTCATTTCTATTCGTATATTTATACGAGAAGAATAGATAAGAGAGTTTTATTTAATGGAAAAACAAGATATGAAGGTGCATTTTTTTAATCTGTCATACCCTGATTCACCCCTAGATTATTTAACCTAATTTGTCTAAAATTTGGTATCAAGTGGAATGGTTGAAAGTAAGTGGTTGTCTCTCAGTATAAGAAATGGAGGTGGTTAATCACAAAAGGATTCCAATCTTCGATGGAAAAATCTTTCAACTATGGAAGAATCAGTTGCCGCAATACATCCAATCATTGAGAATGGATTACTTTACAATAGCTATGGATGGAATATAATCTAGTATCAACATTTGGACCTTATTAGAAGTTGATAGAATAGAATTGGATACTATTTATAAAGGGATCAATGATTTATGTGGAGCCCTAACTAATGCAATTTATTTGAAAGTGACGTTATGTAAAACATCACATGATATGTTTGAAAAGCTATTGAACATATATAAGGGTGACTAAAATTTAGATAAGAAAATATACAATTTTTTGGAAAAATATGAGGATCTCATAATGCTCCTTAATGAGTCTATGGATACAATCCTTCCTCGGTTGAATATTATTTTGGAAGACATGTGAGGTCTCTTAGAAATTATTAAAGATACAAAGATTTTGAAGCACATATTTAGAAAACATCCTCCTTAGTTTAATCTAAAGGCTTCTATATAGGAAGATAAGATACAAAGTAGTTTAAATTGGATAACTTAAATATTACTCTTGTTGCAAATGAAATGAGAAACAGTGATAATATTTTTTTGAATTGGGGAAGTCCAAATAAGAGGCATTAAAGTCTATAAAGAAACTCTCTATTTAAGATAGTCTGACTGAAAAAATCTAGAATATTTCATGTCAATTCTCCCTTAAAATAGACAAATATGAAGAGGAAAGTTTAAATGTAAACTTCCACTTTTAAGCTTTTTATGTAAATGGAATGGTCATTTTTCAGCAAAGTGTCTCAAGAAGTTTAAACATGGTGGTGAAGACATTAATGAAATTCCTCAGAATAAGTATTAAACCAATGTGAAAGGTAGGATAAGTGAAATGAGAAATTTCTTCAAAAAAATAATCTACTTTTAAAAGAATATGAAGGGTCAAAATAATTTGAGGCAAAATAGTTGTAGGACTGTAAGGATCATAAAGATCATTCTATGGTGGAAGTTGTGGGAAATTCCCAAAAAAATAAAGAATGAAATAGTGATGAGGGATTCATAGAAGGAAGTGTTGACCTTCAAGATGAATTATAATATTCTCTTAAAGATATATTTATTTGTATAGACAAAATAAATAAATCCAACAAAGTGGTTTGTGATGCCAAATTTTATATGCATCAACAAGATAAAGCAAAGTTTGATCTAAATGAAGAAATTGAAAAACTGAAGACTTTAATTCCAGAAAGCACAGAAAAGGTAGTTGAGTTCAAAATCAAAATTAAATAACAAAAAAGTGATATGGATAGTTTGAATAATATTATAAAAGATCAAATAAAATGTAGAAAAGATCTTAAAGAGGAAGTTTTTAGTATGCGAATAAAAGTGAAAGATTGGGAGAAATGATTGATGCCAGCAAAGTAAGACATACAGGTAACAAAAAAAGGAATAAAATAATTTAGTATTCTAGTAAAGTAGATAAGGTATTTTCAATATAAGAAAATAACTAAAAAGAATGATACAATAGGTATGTGGCTTGATCGAAAAAAGAAAGTAGTAATGGTTGAAGTTATACCACAAGCTCCCACTCCAAGGATGAAGATTGATTTGGGTATGAATCATAATAAGAATATTGAGAGTTTCCAATGTAGAACCATTATTAAAATAATTCCACATAGGAATGTACCCCACATAAGATGTGGTTTTTATTGAAATATTGGAAACTCATAAAAACAATTCCACACCAAAGAGGTACTGAATGGAATGGGACCACTATAGGTATCAATACTGGGCTCAATATTTCATGACATCATTTGATGGTCATCATTTCATGCATGGAGAATTCATTCTCATGGAAGAATACTATTCATTGATAATGCAAATAAATATTCCAAAGAAAAATTAATGTAGTCATAAGTATCATATTGGGGTATTATCAAATGAGATGAAAATGGAAAGTCAATTTTCAGCGTTATAGGATGAAGCTGGTCCAGGAAGATAAAGATTATCAATCTATACAAAGTAGGAATTCAAAAACATGGATGAAAATGAAAGATATAATTGAACAGCCAATGGTTGAAGAGATTTATTTTAAAGCATCAGATTACACCAGAACATGGATTATTGACAGTGGATCCACATCTTATATGGTAGGTAATAAATATCTAGTGACCAGAATCAGGTACAATAAGTAAGATATCATAATATTTTTCAATTATAAAGGTCTGAAGATTGTTGGCTCGAGAGAATCCACATTTGGGGGAAAATTCATGATACATGCCAATGTCTTAGTGGTTGAAAGTCTTAGTCACAACTTGCGTAGTGTCATTCAACTCTATGACACATGACATTCCATAATCTTTTCAAATAAATTATGTGTCATCAAGGGAAAATATGGTGTAGCTGTTATTCAAGGAAATATTATAAAGGAATTATTTACCTTGTGAGTGGAGGAGAAGATATTTGATTTCTGTCTAAGGAAGAAGAAAACAAGTTATGACATAAAACTCTTGGTAAATTTAGACAAATGTCCTTGGAAGATCCGGTGAAATATGATGCTACTTGAGATCTCCCTAGATTATCACATGTACATTCCCATATGTAAGATTCTATCCCATAAGGGAATATCATTAGAAAGACATATAAGGAAAAAGAGAAAAAGATAACAAGATTTCTTGGGTTGGATCATATTGATGCGTGCAGACCAATTTCACCAAGATCTATTGATGGGAGGAGATACTATGTTCTCTTACATGATGTTTTCAGCAGAATGGAGTGGGTATCAATCATCACCCATAAGTCTGATGTTTTCAATTGAATTAAAATATATTGATCGGAGGTTGAAAATATGATAGGTCATAAAATTAAGACGATTAGAAAAAAATAATAGAACAAAGATAACAAATAGCCAAGTGGAGGATTATCTTAAGAAACATTGGTTGATGCATTCTTTTTTATTTATGAGAACTCCACTAAAAATTGGAGTTTTGAGAGAATAGATATAATTATCAAAAAAACAGTTAGAATAGTTCTCATTAAGAAAGTTTTAACAGAGAATTTTTGGAAATAAGTAGTGATGACATAAGTTTACGCATAAAATAGATAATTTCTTTCAAAAGAAGAGAATACTCTATATGAGATAATATATGGAAAAAATACAATGTTATAGTACTTCTGAGTCTTTAGAAGTAAGTGTTTCATTCTCAATAATGAGAAAAAAAGGAAGTTTGAATCCCATGGAGATGAAGGGATATTTTTTGCCTACTCAAAAAAATAGAATAATATAAATGCTTAAATAAGTAACTGGGAAAGGTTGTTGAAAGCCATTATGTAAATAAAATATATATTGAGAAATTAATTTGAAAATATATAATTAGTATTTTGAGGATAGTGGTGAAGAGATAAGAAGATCAGGGAATGCTCGAGATCCATAGGCTGATTCAAAATATAATTCAGATGATGAAAAGGATGATCAAAATTCATTATCCGCATTAATATTGAAGAGAAGATCCAAAATTGATAGAAATAATATTATTTCTGATCAGATAGCTCCATTATAGATAAGTAGGATGAATATAATACAACAAGAATATTATTTATCACATGTAGAGGCAAAAAAAATGTGTGAAGTAACTGGAGATGTGAATTGGGTTTAGACTATAAATAAAGATATTGACCTAATTTAGAAGAATCATACAAGGGAGATTGTTTCAAGGGAAACAGATAAGAAAGCCACTGAGATAAAAAGGGTATTTACCAATAAGATGAATGAAGAAAGAACAATGATTTAAAAAAAAGAATAATTAGTGTGACAAGGTTACTCCTAGATAGAGGGCATTGATGTTGATGATGCATTTTCCCCTGTTGCAAGGCTAGATACAATCATATTATTATTCTCTCTAGAATTTCAAAGAAAGTAGAACGTTTTATAGGTGGAGATAAAGTCAGAATTTATGAATGGGGTTATGGAATAAGAATTTTACATTGAGTATCCATATGGTTTTCCCATTCCTAAAGTTGAGAACATAGTTTTTCGACTGAATAAGGCTTCATATGCTTTGAAGTATGCATCAAGAGCATGGTATTCAAGTCTAGATCAGTTTATGAAGAATCCTGGTTTCTGGTATGGTGGAGTTGATTAAAATCTGTATATAAATAATGAATGTGATCAAAGGATTATGGAGCTGGTATATGTAGATGATAGAATATTTAGTCGATTAAATGAAGCATAGTACAAAAAATCTTCTGAATTCATGAAAAGTGATTTTGAAATGTCAATGATTGGTGAACTAATGTTTTCCTTGGTTTATAGGTTACCCAAGGAAATAATGGCACAATCATTTCTAAATCCAATTATAATAAAGATTATATAAAAAATATGGAATGGATAATTACACGGAAATAAAAACTCTGGTGGCTACTTGGATGAAACTTCCATAGGATGATGAAGGAAATTCATTCAATATCATAGAATATATGAAAATCATTATTAGTCTATTGTACTTGACAGTGACATGACCTGATATTGTTTTTGACACATGTCACATAGAATGATATCAAATCGATCCTAATAAAACCCAAATTCTTTCATTTAAATTAATACTTCGGTATATCAAGGGTATGGTGGATTTAGGTTTGATGTATAATGAAAAATCGTAGCAAAATATGTTGGTATATACAAAGGAGTGTTTGGATGGTTCAGCAGATGATAGAAAATCGACATCTGGTGGTGCATTATATCTTGTGGGGTTATGTTTTCCTTTTCTAAGTATGAAAAAAGATTGCATTTCATTGATCATAACATAAATTGAATATATTTAAGCTACTCAAGAATTCACATAGTTATTGTGGATGAAGCACCAACTTTAAGATATAAGAATTAATGTGAAGTCTATGATCGAAATCTATTATGATAATAAAAGTGTTATAAATCATAAAAAAAATATCATCCATCACACAAGGAAAAAGAAAATTAAAATTAAGTATCATTTCATCAAAGAGAAGGTGGGGAGGGATTGTGAAGTTGGACTGTATACCTAGAGAACTATAGGATGCAGAAATTCTGGAAAAATCCTTACCCAAATAAGAATTTGAAAGGCATCAACTGGATCTTAGTGTTTAGTCAACTCCCCACACTTGAAAAGTGTCGGTGTTTGACCCCCTCTCTCTGATTTCTGTTGTGTTTTCCCGTATGTGTTGATATGAGTTCTTCACCTTGTTTCAGACCTAAAATAAATGGCCATCAGGTTCATTGACAAAGGGGGATATATTATAGCTTTTAAATAGGTGAAAATTTATTAATATAAAAATGGGGAGAAGACATTTAGTGAAAAAATGAGATAGGGGGTGGAAGCTATTAGTGGGAGTATTGAAGTAGGGGGAGTTTTAAATAAATCTGAAAATTCTAGATGTGATCAATAAAAGGATATATATATCACGATAGTCAAGGATTGTGATGCAATTAGAAGAATTATTTTTGAATGTAATAAAGTGATTCATTGATGAAATTGTCATTAGAATCTTGTTTCTCATGCCGATTACGACTCATGTTGGATTAGAGTATGTGTTGATTAAATCATTGATCACTATCATAATCACAAGAAGTGATTGTCAAAATAAGTTGGAAGAAGCTTTAATGAGATATCAAATTATGAAAGTGTTTTCAACAAACCCAAAGGGTTGTATTGTTGGGAAAACTCCCTCAGGGTTTTTATCAGTATTATTTGTGTGGTATTGTTTTTTTTTTGACAAATCCAGATGAATGTGGATGAGTTTGGGTGATGCTGTTGAAGCAGGTTCTTAAGGTCACACAGTTTCCAAATATTTTCTATATTTTGGACCTCAAAATCTAGAGTTTCTTTTTGGAAAGGGAACATTTACACGTAGTACTACATAGTAATTGGAATGGAAAATGAATTTAGGAAAATTAAATATTATGTATAGATTCCCATTATAGAATGTGAATCGTGGTATGCATACCATATACAGAAACAGTTCGCAAGATGGTATGCAATTCTCCAGAGACTGATGGTTTTTGGAAGGATTATGATACATGGGATGATTTTTCATTTGTGGAAATGAGGGGTGATTTTAGGATAAGTGAAGATTTTATTTTTTGGAATAGATCGGCCTCCGCAATGTAAGAGTGGTGGTATGCGGTCCGTGTAGGGTAGAATGGTTCTCGGGAGAAGCATTATATGGTTAATGTTGTACCACATCAATGATTTTGTAAATCTTGGATTATCAGATTTTGTGCATCTATTTTCCTATATAAAAAACACAAAATCCCAACATTAAAAATATAGAAATTTTCATAAGGAAATTTATTTTCTTCAGGAATTTGGATAAGTCCAAATTAGTGGTTTGAAATGGAGGATTCCCCAAAGGGTGAAAGGAGTTTGCAGGAATGGTTGACAAAGGGATTTTTGCAGGGCATAGTAACCCATAAAATGAGAGTTATTTGGAGGGGAGTATGTCTAGGGAGGATAAATTGTCCATTGAAGTAGGATGGTACATGGAAGTGGGGGTTGCTGTAGTGGAGTGGTGGTTCATGAAGCTCTCGTGGTACGTGATGCAACTCAGTTCACAAAAGAGAAAGGCAGTTCACGGAGGGCCTGAGGAAGATCCCAAATGCTCTAAAATAGTTCATTAAAGTAATTTTCATAATATAATAGTATAGGGAAAGGTGGATTTCATCTATAGGTGAAAAGTAATTCAACAGAGAATCCATTTATAGTTGATGATGCATTCATTCATGAAAATTAAGGGACCTACAAGTCCATCAACTATTTGTGCATCCCTTACAAGAGTATTGAGTGATTGAAGAGTATGACTATTATCATTTACACTAAAATTGAGCCAGATAAAGAGACATAAAAAGTGACCCACAAGAATGTAATGAGATGACACAAAATCTTGTAAAGGCAGTGAGCCTGGGAATAGAAGTGATCTAGCTAGAACCTTGTAATTTTTCATTGAGCCTTAGTGGATTTGGTACATCAGCACAACGTTGTTGTATTCTCCTTGTATTTATCCATGTGAGGGTGGACCAAGTAAAAAACATTATGTCTCATGCATGATTTCATTTTTGTTCATATATTTCTATGTGAAGAAGAGAGAAGAGTGTTTTGTTTACAGGAAAAACAATATCTGAAGGGGAAATTTTTTTAATCTATCATACCCTAATCCACCCCCCCCCCCCCCCATTAGAGTATTTAACCTAATTACTCTAACAATGACTCATTATTAGTAAGAAGCTGTGAAAAGTGTTGAAACACATTTAAATGAACCGAACAGTCCATGATGGGAATCACACCCTAATCTAGGTTCTTATACTCTATTGCTATGTTATCTCCCGGAATTTGAGGGAAACAATTAATCATAGGAAGTGGTATGAAATTACACCTAGACCATTCCACAATAGTGATACTCTTATTAATCACATCCCACCTATGATTAGAGGAATAACATAGTATATAAGTGGATATATTTATTGTCCCCTCTGGAGGAATCTCTAGATTCTGAAAGTTAGTTAACCGATCCTCAATTTAAAACTTGACAACCTAATTACCACCATCCATTGAAAATATGGGAGGATGTTGCTGCTAGAACTCACAAGTCAGATCAGACCTTGTGGGAGCAGGTCATGGAGAAAACATCATACACTACATTAAACATATGATACCCTCCCGAAGTTGAGTATTAGATCCCAATTTAGTAATATCATGTGGTGCCTTGTGTGGAACAAGTATAAGCATTACTAGTTTCTCAGGGGACACCACCTATAGAGCATTTTGTTCAACACCCTCTTGGCACGCAACTAGAGAACATCATGGGGGAATTACTCAAAAAATTATAAGAACACGCCTCTAAAAATTTTTTAATGAAGAAATGATCACCAACAGAATCAGATCATAAGGAAAATGGGCTCACAAACCAATATATTATCCCACATACCCTCATATAAGTAAAAGGTATTGGTAATTGTTTCAATTTTAATTTATCAAGGTTCTATTATATGAAGCGTCATTAACGATTCAAGTAGGAATACACAATTTAATTTCCCATGGCCTCTCCATTCACTAGAAAAATTTCATTTATATGTTAGAATTTAATTTTTTTGTTCATAAGTAATAATTTTTTACATAGGATATGGTTGATTAAATGGATTTTCATTCCCATATAATAAAGGCCCATAAACTTTATAAACTGAAATAAATAACCATTTAATTCAAATACACCCTTGTGCAATTTAGTCTCAGAATTTAATGGGTAAAATACGATGGATTGACTTAGTGAATTTCTCATTCTAAATTTTTAAGAGTTCATACACCTCATAAATTTACACTTGTAGTCACTCAATCATTGCCAAAACCTAGCTCATGTTACCAGGGTTACATATCTCACAAGGTTCAAAAGTATATATTTAAGATTCCACCATCAGTCTATATAAGAAAATAGTAGTTAGGTTGATGCTAAAAATTTTGAAAACCAATTTCATTTTCTCGCAGAAGTCAATAGTAGCATAGAAATATATGACAATCATGTTTCACTCAACAATCAGTGGTAACATAGGAAATTCGAGCAATTAAATACACTTATATGGGATGGCATGTGCAAGGTATGTGAATGAAAGGTTCATATAATGATTCATTTACAAATTTTCAGTTCATTAAATGCTAACATAAAATACCCACAAATCATATCAAAGACCACAATTCTTGTGAATCACCCAATGGTGAGAGTATATTAATTTTAAAAATAGAAAAAATAAAAATACAATATTCCTTTCCTAGAAAACTTGGTATTTTCCCCACACGTGGGTTAGCTAATCTAAGGAAAAGCTTATAAAAAAGTTCCAACAAGTTCCTAATTTCCTAATTAATTTCCTATACAATAATATAGAAGAAAAGTAAAATGCTTCTGATACCACTTTGTTATATCCTATTCCCAATTCACTAACAAGTAACCAAGCTCATCTAGCCACATGTTCTCAAGAGTTCCTACCTATATGTAAGAGGATGCTGAAATTTAGTGAGGGATTGGGGTGTGTCATTGTGGAGAATATTACCTCATTCTCGAGTGAAGAATAGCATAGATAATAATAGTGAATAAATATTGAAAACATAATAATAAGCATAAAAGTGAATGTAATCCTAAACATCCATGTATTAAATAAATAACTCAAAAAATATAGTCTAAATCATATATAAAATGGTGATAATTTCTTGTCTCTAAAAAATAGTAAAATAGGTATACAAGTAATTAGTAGGACTCTAAAATACATGCTACAAAAAGAAGGAAAATGGGTAAAATTCTCCAAGAATCTCAAGAACTGGCCTAGTAATCTACTACCATGATCCCATCCTAGAGAAAGAAAGTAAGATGTCCAAAGTGGGGTGCTTCCACTTGTCCACACCTTTGATCATATAATCTACACAAGAATTAATGGATGCTTAGACATGGTGTGAGATAAATCTCATTAGGACACCAAAAATGGCATCAATACAATCTAGTATATAAATATACATTGTACATTGTGAAAGTATATATAAAATAAAAAAATGATATAATAAATAAATCATACCTAATTTAGCCTATGTTGGAAATGTCTTTGAACATGATGTCATTTAAATAATTATGCTTTACTTTATATAGACTAATCATGAGAAGGTACCAATAGGAAATAGATAGATCATGATAACAATAAAATAGGATCCAAGATGTAACCATGGCATATTTGACAACCAGGGTCATCCAACTCATAGTTGTATCACATGTAGTCTAGATATTAGGGGTTTTAGTTTACCCAAAGGGGTACACCCATGGAATTACATTATAAATGTGTCTATCCATGTATATAGAGATTGTCCACGATAATCATGGGTTAATCATGACGGGTCCAAATGGGGAGAATCCTTGGTTTTGTGCATTAGAAGACATCAATCCCAATCCTTAGTGTGTATTCAATGTAGTCTAATATCCTAAAATTTTTTTCAAGTGAATATTGAGTACTATTTTGGAAAATTCATGTAATAATACAATGACCATATTTAATGTTGGGTAACTCCCTCAAAATAATTCTCAATGAATTTGAATGGAATACAATACATTATTAAGGAATTACCTCAGGAATCTAAGGCTCAGTCAAATATTACTATTATTATAAAGATGAAAAGGTCTAAAGCAACAAGAATCCTAAAGTTATTCAATAAATATCACATGTAATCTAGGTGTATTTAATCTTCATTCAATTTATTTATTTAATAGTTTCATTCCCTTAAATTTCAACAATCAAGAAAAGGTGTATCAATGATATAAAACCAATTATCCCATTATTTCATAAACATTTAATAGGTTCATTCCATACCATTCATTAACTATGACAAGGGGTATACGATATACAACCAATATCAAATCAATTAAATTATAATTTAACTAGGCCAAGTGACATGTATAAATATACTTACTTTTTAAAAATTTATTGATTAATACTATGATGGAACACTTAATCTAATAATTCTATTTTTAATCACACCCAAATGGTGTCTCGGATAATTAATCAACAGGAAAAAATGTATAACATGGTACACACCCTAATTGGGTGGATAGTGTTAAGGTCCCAACATCCAATGGCATTAAGAACATCTATAATTAAGGATTTATAATACAAGATAAAAATTTATAATTAAGGTTGATGAATTTTACAATAATTGGCTGGTGAAAATGACGTGTTCACAATTATTAAAACTTATAAAAAATAATAATTTTTAGTAAAATTCATAGAACATTGAACTTATGCATTTATTAGACGCCTCATCAAGTATCAGGCCTTAGTTTTGAATGGATTAGAATAAAATGAAAGAATAGATGAATTCCAAGAAGAAAATAGGGAATTTCATCCATAATTAAAATAGAAACATTGATATAAATAACAATGATGAATTGAACCTAAGTACTGAATCACTTACCAATGGTTATCTAATGAGGCGATCAGATCTCGAATAAAAAATCTAATGATGAAACAAAATCACAGACTATAAGACTAGGATTAGAGGACCATATAGGAGGAAATGGGAGATGTTGTCTACTAGTATAAGGAAAGAAATAAAGGGTGTTAAAATTTTATTAATTTAATGGTTAAATTGTAATTTTACCCAATAAATAGAGGTTTCATGGTTTGGCCACACGATTGGCCAAACCATGCACCAACTATGCTTGACCTAGCATACAAGGAGGTATCTCACACAGATTATGTGAAACGGTTAGAAAATCATTTGAAAACCCATGTGGCTTTCCTCTACAAAAAATTTCATATCCTCCACAAGTTCGTTCTCCCCATTTATGTTCACTAACACCCCACATGTTTATGAGAAACTGTGTGGATTAGGTTACACTATTCCTACTAACCATAAGGCACATTACTTTATTCCACTGGTTAGGTTTTTGAGATCCAAAGAGTACATGGAAACCCTCATTTCTTCTATATCCTCACAAGGAATTCATATTAGGCCAAAACTGATGAATTAAATCAAAATTAAAAGGATTTGTACCTCATAGAAAAACCCATTTCTTAGAAATTGATTTTTTGCTAAAATTATTTTTCAAGATAGATTATATTTTAATTTATTGTTAAATAATAAATAGTTCAATTATATATATATATATATATATTAGTCCCATTTAGGTTATTTCCATTTTTTTATTTAAAATTTTTATATAATAACCCTGTAAACTCTTGATCATTTTCTCTTGGAAAATCAACTTTCTCATTGGGCCTTCAGGATTATTTTTAAATTAAAATTTTACTCTTCTATGAATGAAATTTGGAAAAATGTATTACCTATTTAGTATAATAATAAATTAAATTACCTAATATATTAAACAAAATTATTTACCAAAATTAATAGTAAAAACATTAAAATATATTTACCATGGTTAAGGAAACAATTGGTTTAATAGGGGTTAAAACTAAAAAGATAAGGGTTAAAATGGACAAAAAACTTTTCAAAAATATATTGTATGGATATATTTAGATTTTATCATGTCCACTTCTGGATAATATTTTATTTTTTGAGCCTTTTTCATGAGAAAAATCTAGGAATTCATTTTTTCATAAATTACAAGAAGGTCACAAACATCACTTAGAAAAGGCCACTCCCTCTCCTCCATTCATCACACCATAAAATACACTTGGTTTTAAAAATTTCTACCCAAATAACATACGTACTTCACTAATATAATCCTAAAATAATTATTCTTGGAATACATCTAACATAGTAAATATTTTGGTAAAATATTAAGGAGTGTATATTTAGAAGAGGCAGCGTTCTTCGACAATATTTTTTATTTTTTTTAATTATCCTCCTCCATCAATTATTATTAAATATTGATAGTATTGTAACCTCAATGTATCACATATAATATATAAACTTTTGTTAATTTAATAACCTAAAACTCTCTCCACATTCATTAAATTGTTTATTAAATAATCATTCATGTGTAGGGAGAACTACCATCTCGCAAATCGATGACATTCGTTTTTCTATAACCACATCTAATGGATAGGTATAATGATGTTTATAAAGTATATATTTGATATTTATGACTTAAGTATACCTTTATAATAATTATATCTTATATAATGTTTTTCACTTTCCATTCTTTAGGGGAAACAATAATGCCACTTGTGTGTATGGTAGACTATAACCTTCCAAATTGATGTGATTTGTTCTCACTGAATCATTACATGGAAGATAATATGGTTATATTTAACGAATATATGTGATATAAATGACATATTAATAATAATAAGGAAGTATTTATCATTCTATAAAAATAATGTATCACTTTATTTCTTACCATTTCACTCACTGAATGATGATAACATCATTCCTGTAAGTGTGGACTACTGCTTTCACGAACTAATGTGGCTCTATTTTTATCAAATCACCACATGGACGACATGAATAAGTAAATTTAAAACAAATAATATTGTATTAATAATATTATTATCATTCGAAAAATATAATATATTTCATAATTTTCTCCATAATTATCATTGGAAAATTAAAACATTATTCATGCATTTGTATGTCCTACCATCTCCATGATCGTAACATCCTTCATTTCCCAAAACCACATTTCTGGATTTATCATAAAATTATTCTTTATTTTTAAATATTATAATTATTTCATGATTATTATTATGTATTTGTTAGAACTGTGATCAATTTAAGAGGATAAAAAATTAAAAATCAAAACATATATGAAAAAACAAGAGGGTTATTACCCGAAACATGAATTTATTATGGAATAGTTAATAAATGTGAAATAAAAGGACATAAAGAAATAATATGTGGTATGATATATGTAATTATAATTCATTAATAGAGGAATAATGAACTAATATTTATTATATAGTATCTTTTAATGTGTAAAAATTATTTCTATACTTATAGTAATGGATTTCAATCTCACTTTTATTTTTCATTGAGACACATACCATATTCACCACATGTTTCATTTATGTGGTTTATATACTACCCATTAATGTATTTGATAATTATTATAATTATAAGTATTGATATCTAAATATCTATTTTAGTATATCTCTTCCATTCCCTACTATAAAATAGGTCTTTAACAGTACTAGAATAGGCCTTTATCAATGATAAGAAAATGCTTAATACTACATCACTGTTAAAAGGCCAATGATTTTATCAGTGCTTGAAAATCCCTGATAAATGTGTTTTTTTTAATCACTAAAAAAAGAAATGATAAAAAATTCATTATAATCTCTTTTAGAATCACTAATAAGAGAAAACATTTATCATCACTTTTCTTTAGCACTGATAAAAGGACCCATTATTCATGTTTATTCAAGCATTGATAAAGTAATCCTTTATTATCTCAGATAAAGGAAATGATAAAGGAGTCCTTTATCGGAACCATAAATGCACTGAGAAAAGAATTATTTATCAGTCCATCTAAAAGAACTAATAATGGACCCTTTATCAGCAGTCGTAGAATCAATGATAAATGCTCCCTTTTTCAATTCTTTGAGAAGTGTTGATAAATGTTTCCTTAATTGGACCATTTTGTAGCACTGATTAAGGGGAATATTGTAATGTGATGTTAAAGAAAATTACATCACCAGAAATAGTACATACTGTATTGTGCTCTAATAACATAGTGTATCACCAGAAATAGAATTATAAATTTGTTAAAGCATATAAAAACACAAAATTTAAATGAAATAAAATTTATTACACAAATACAAGAAAAAAGAACTATTATAGAGCCAAAGAACACACTTATATAAAAGAAAAAGCCACCCATGCCACATAAAAATTAATCAACTATATATAAAAAATTATTGTTTTTGTAATAATATTTGGGAATAAATCCCATAGAAATTGTTAATTTCAAACTAAACATGGATTCATACTAGGTACACTATATATCAAATTTCATTGTGGTTGATTTTTACATGTCTCAACATTTATTATTCAAATTCATGAATTATATTTGTAAAAATTAAATTAATAATTACAAGATAAAAAAGATAATGAAATTAATTAATCAATAAAAGATATATAATGAGAAAAAAATCTAGGCTCTTTTTCTCATTTTTGGTAATGTGATGAATATTTTAAACTAAAATGACACTTATATATTGAATAGACACACTTAGATTCATACTGGTCACACCATGTGTTTAATTAAGGTTTAGATGATTCCAATATGTCCTAAATGATTTATTTATCATTATATGAAATTATCAAAACAATCTGAATATGTTTCCTTAGTTTTGAGTACACCACTTGTGGTTTCTACTAAAATGTAATTTTAAACTTGAAACATGTAGTTGGATTCATATAGGTAAAATCATATGGGGGGTTGAAATGGTACTAATTCCTATAAGTAAAAAATTTATTATGAATCACTGTACTAAATTATAAACTAAATCCAAGTAGGTTTTCTCAGTTTTTAGTGAGTGACACATTTCTATATTAAAATGTCATTTTTAAACATATAATAGACACTTTTATTTATATCAGGCATTTAATATATTATAGTTTGGTTTGAATGATTCTTATGTGTCAAAAATTACTCATGGATCATTTTCATATAGTAATAAAACAATAAAAATAGTTTTCCTCGGTTTTAGTATGTTGGTCGTCTTTTTTACTAAAAATAATGTATTTTTTGAATAAAAAGATGCACATGGAGTCATACCAGTCCCACCGTGCATCATATTGAGGTGATGATGGTTCCTATAAGCCCCAAATTACTTATGGATCGTTTTCCTAAAGTATCAAACAATATGAATTTGTTTCATCAGTTTTGAGTATTCCACTTGTTTTTTACTAAAATGTCATTTTAATCTAGAAATGCATAATTTGAGTCATACCGGTCACATCATGTGTGGATTTTATGTTATAATGACTCCTATAAATAATAAATTAATTATTAAATTTTTCTTAAATTAACAAGACAATCCTGGAATGTTTTTTCTCAATTCAGTGAGCGACGCTTTTTTTGTATTAAAATGTCAGTTTTAAGCAGATAACAGACACTTTGAGTCGTACATTGATCATTGAGTATAATATTTAGGAGAGTATAATTACTACACCTGATAAATGACTTATGTATTGTTATGATAATGTACCAAAACAATAATAATGGTTTTACATGGTTCTTAGTATTTCAGTTTTATTACTAAAAATAATAACTGTTTGGAATAAAAAGACATAATTGGAGTTATATCGGTCACAACATGCATAATATTGGGGAGAGGATGATTCTTATACATAGAAAATGATTTATATATTTTTTTAATAAATTATAAAAACAATCTAATGTGTTTACTTGGTTTGGAGTATGCCACTTGTTTTTTTACAAAAATGGCACATTAAACAATAAATGAACACTTTGAGTCATACCTGTCACATCATGTATTGGTTTGACATGATATTTATTCCTACACATCCAAAATGATTTATGAATTATTTCCATAAATTATCAGTACAATATGAGAATTTTTTTCCCAGTTTTCATTTAATGACACTTTTTTTTATTAAAATATCAATTTTAAACTAATAAAGAACACTTTGAGCCATAATGGAAACATTGTGTATCAGATTAAGGTGATGGTAATTCCTAAAAGTCAGAAATTAATTATGGATAATTTTCCTAAAGTATAAAAACTTTTTTAATGACTTATCTTGGTTTTGAGTATGTTCGTTGTCTTTTTTACTGAAATTAATTTCAATTTTGAAATAGAAAGACACACTTGGATTCATACTGGTCACACCGTGCATCAGATTGATGTTTGGATGATTCCCACATATCCCAAATTACATAATAATATTTTTAATAATGTATAAATACAATAAAATTGTGTTTCCTTGGTTTGAGTATGCCACTTGTCTTTTTTATTAAAATTTCATTTTTACTGGAAATGTGCGCTTTGAGTTATATTGATCGCATCATATTTGGGTTTGATGTGAGATTTATTTATAAACATCACAAATAAATTATGAATTTTTTCCTAAATTATCATGAAAATTTGACGGTGTTTTCTCTGTTTTTAGTGAGTGATTTTTTATATTAAAATGTCAATTTCAAAATAATAACTGATATTTCAGTCATACTAGGAACATCATGTATTGAATTGAGGTGTGAATGATTCCTACACATCAAAAATGATCTATGGATCAGTTTCCTACTAAATTAAAATGATCCTAACTCATTTTCCCATTTTTGAGTATGAAAATTATCTTTTTTACAAACATTAATGTCAATTTCCAAACAATATGAATGTGTTTTCTAGATAATGATAAAATCTATGATAACATCATATAATTTATTCATAAAAATTGGAATATCACAATTATAATATGCTTTTTATGGGAAATCATGATGGGTTTTTTATTAATGATCTCTTGAAGATGGATCATTTTATATAATGAATGTGAATATTCATAATGAATATTACTTCTATGGACTTTGCAATTATTTTTAATTTTATATAATGCATATAATTGATAACCAAATAGCCCAAATAATTCCACCACCCACCAAAGTAAAACCACTATATTTTTCCTCTCAAAAAAATCATGATTCAAATAATGAAATTTTGTATTTATTTACTTTTTAAAGGTTTTGGATCAAGATGCCAGATTATTTTTCAAAGGGGTGTTCATTTGGATTTTTAGTGCTTCACGATTTCATTTAATGTGGGATTTTTTAGTTTCAATGATTTCATTATAATGTGGTTTATTTTAATTTTAAGTGATGTTTCCGTAGAATCCATCCCTCTTTGATGACCAAAATCTCCCAAGGATTATTTTCCTTCAATAGTTCTCTCATACACCTTCTCGGTTTGAGGGTTGATTACAAAAATATTTATTGAAACATTCAATTTTGATTATATACCTATGTGATGATTATATTGGTTTTATATGACCCTCAATTGACTATATTCTCCACTACTAAGAGTCTTTTAATGTAGTGTAGAGAAGTTATGGGAAAGCAACTCCATTTGTATTTTTTGTTCAGTTTGTTCTTGTTGAGGGGTCTATTTCACACATTAGTTATATTTAATAGTACATGGAATGTTGTAATTTAAATTTTATCTTATTATAATCATTTTGAAAAAATTAGTGGTGTTTTTTTGTTTTGGAAAAAAGCTCCTCGAATTAAATTCCTATAAAAAGTTGCTTAAACAACTAGTGAAAAACAATTTTACAATAATTCACCTGAAACACATGAAAATTTTATCTTTTCTTAAGTAAAATGTTTTGTTTGCACTTTTAAATAATAGTTCTTAACCAAAATCTTGGTATGATCCTCATTCTCCTCTATTTCCCAATAATTTTATTATTTGAAATCCAGTTCTTCATCTCCTCCTTTACCATGGTCCTAGCCACTACCTCCTCCTCTACCTTAGTCTCTGACTCCGACTCCACCCTAGCCTCTACCTCCACAATTTCCCAACAATTTTATTGTTTTCAATTCATCTATTCTAAAAAAAATTATTTCCTCCATTATACTTATCCTTGATAAATAGAAAAAAAATAATATATAATCATTATGAAACTAATATTCCACCCATAAATATATATTTCTATAATCATAACTCATACTGGACCACTGACATAGAATTTAATCACCTAATTTTTTTCCCGGCATACATTCTAATAACATTTACACTGCCTACTCATATATAAAAAAAATTTACTTCCTCTTTTGAGTATGAAGATTTTTAAAAATATTGATTTGATTTGATAGAATATAGAAAGAAAATAATTATAAAATATATTTAATGAATTTTAAATTACCTTTGGAAATTACCTATTTAGGGATTTTTTTTCATTGCATGTTTTTTTATCTCTCTCATAAATTTTCAGACTTAATATCCCCAATCGATGTCATTATCATGCTTTTGACACTACAAGAACACTGACTAAAATGAATAGATTGATTTGAAATGTTTTAATATTTAAATATTTTTATATACACCTTAATTGTTTTCCATTTTTAGTAATAAATTGGATTCATCTCTTCATATACTAACTGTATTACATTATTTAAACTATATTTAGAGATTATCCTACCATAAAAAAACTTTTCTTAAATCACATAATGAAATATATAATTCTTTGTTTATTTAATGAAAATCTGATTTCGGTGTATTAAAAATTCACATTTCATGCCATTTGTGTCTGGTTAGTTGGATATCCATGCATTAGATCCAAAAATTGAATATTTGGGTTATCCAGATTGGTTGTGTTCATCATATAGTGTTTCCTAGAAAACAAAAACAAACTAGTAATTCAAAATTATCAATATATTTTATTTTATTAGATAGAATATTTTTACTTTTTTATTATAGGCATCAAAAATATTTTATCATCTTGTATTTTTGTCTCAAACACTTCATGTAACTCATCTCTTTTCTTCTCAATTTCTTATTTCTCCAAAGTATGTTTTTCTATATAAATGGTATATGGATTAAAAAATCCAATTAATTTTTTACACAGTTTACATTATATTGTAGTAATATAAATTCCTAATGAAAATATGATTATTCATTAACATTAATAAATACATTAGCTCTCTATTTGAATAAACGTATTATGAAAGTGTACCTTATGTATGTATTCAAAATGGAGACGCCCAAACATTCATGGATGAGAATCTCATTTATTGTCTGGATACCAATTATGTCTTTCTTAAAAGTTCTATATATTTCTATTTCATATGGAATGTAATAAATATTTTCATCTTTAAATTTGGTCATTGTATGATGTTTTAATAATAAAAAATTTTTCTTTGTAACTACTGGTGAGAAGGTTCTGTTGAAATGTCATTTTTATTTCATGTTAGATTCACTAGATTTTCTTGATCCGACCATCCCTATACCTACTACTATATCTATATATAATATCATATTTCATATCATAACTTTTATCATCAATAGTTATAGTTTTTTCATATGAAAAATATTTTTCAAATATATAACTTGTGTATCTTTATAAGATTAGACACACATACTATGAAAACCCCAATAGCATCATTGACCACTGTAAAATCTAGATAATCTACTACAAATAGAAACTCAATGGTCTGGTCATGAGCTGCCTAAATATCTTCTCTCATGTGATATTTTTGGAGGTATTTATGGTATATATTTTCTACAATTATCTTATACACTATACTAATTATAACAAGGTGGTGTGTGGGTGTTAACAGATGAAAATCACACAAAACTATACCATGTAGAATATTAGTAACATAAATTTATCAGAAGATATTTTATTCACATTTAGTAGAAAGAGTAATGAAAAAATTTATTACCTCAGGTAAGGTATGTGGTAGGGGGAATGATTATCCCCAAGTCTAGTGGGTCCATTGGTTCATGTGCAGTTCTTTATTCCACTACTTATTCTCATTGATCATTTCTCATACATTTTTCAACAAAACCAGACTTAACTTTAATATCTTGAAATGATACTATTGGTGTATGTAATCATCTCACTGTATTATATGTATCCTCATGGGATTTTATATTCTCAAAATATGTTCAATTATAGACTCTAAAACATAATCCTATAACACAACCATATTATTTTAGTGGCTTCAACGTGTTAAAAAGTTTCTTTTCTTCTAGTGTTTCCCTTATACTTCTTATGTCTAAATCATATAAACAATATGAACATAAATCGATATATTTATGTAATACTACTATAAAAAATAAATAATTACAATTATTTCATACTTACAAGTGTTTCCTCCACTATTTTGGTTTTTTCTTCAACTAGTTTACCGTAATTATTTACACGAGCCTCCTTCTATTGAACATGAAGTAGTATGGAAGTGGATTCGGATTTTGATTCATCAATATTAATTTAAAACAAGAACATATGTTGTTATATATCACATAATAAGACTTTTTTTGTTGATTTAAAATATACTCCAAATTTTTTTTCTAATGAATATTCATGCATCCTTATTTTGCGATAAGGGTGCTTTGGTTTTGAAGCACGTTCTTTATTTTAAACACTCTTTTTCAATTTCATAAATTGAAAATTTTGAATCAAGTTGCATAAAATAAATAATTTAAAAAAATATATTATTGAATTAAATTCAAATTTAATGATTTATCCCTGAAATGATTGATAAAATCATCCCATGTTTACTACTTTATAAATTGTGGTTACCTAACTTGTGCGTGGGGATTTACATTCCCCTCAGCATCTCTAATATGTAACTTGATAAGAAAAATATGGAATCCTCTATTGTCTTTTATAGTGGCCATTAATTCAATTTTTTATGGAAATATTCTAAAATAAATGTACTTTTCAAAGAATAATGAAAATTAAATCTACAATTCAGTATATACTTTTTTGGAAAAATAGAGAAAGTATATCATATCATTACTGTTATATATTTCTAAAAGATTTCATTAATTATAGTTTGGATGTGGCTCTATTAATTAGTATCAATTGGCATACTCATACTCATTATGACCCCAAGATAACTAATAAAAATTGACTTGTTAGGGTCAATAGGTTTACTGTGTTGGTTCTAACAAACCTCAAATTTTATATTATAATATCTTGCCATGATAATTTAATTCAATACTATGATTCTGCATCATTTTTATTATTTTTCATAACCATGTTTTTAATCCCCAAATAAGAATGGAGTTTCATCATAAATAGTATATTCTTCCTCTGGATTGGTAACATGATCATGTGCATATGACATTGTATGCATGAGTAGTCAAAAAATAATTTCTTTTTGAATAATAATAATGTAAGCACGAAAAAAGGATTTGTAAAGGGTAACATGCATGCTCTATTACAAACTTGATGAACTCTTTAACATCATTTTCATAGCAATTTTTTAAATGATTAGAATGAATTTATTTTTATGTAATTGAATAATTTAATTTAATAAAATAAATTCCCTACTATGGTAAGTGTTTTCCTATTAATTCATAAAAAGGTGAATGTTATAGAAAAATATTATGCTCATCAGCTTCATATCCCAAATAATTATTGTTTTAGTTTTTTGTTTCATACTCATCCCCCACATATTGGGTAAATCCACTTATGTTTATTGAAATATAAAAACCAAAATTCATCCCATACCTGGTACTGGTGATCATTTTGGATGACTGTTATGCACTATAGTTCAAAAAAATAAAAGATATAGGGCTTGAGACTCAAATGAAAATGTGAAATAATAACTGTTCAAGAGATGAAGCTGGTGAGGATGACAATTTTATCCATGAAATTTTTTAAATTACCACATCTTAATTTAAAATTTAAAATTTAAAATCTCATATCAAAAATAAAAAAGGTCTCAGACACTATAATGTCAACATAAACTCATCCCCTATAAGCTGCACTGACTCTAATCTACGTCACTTGTCCTTTCCCACACCTGTATCTCAAATATAAGATCTTTATATCCCTTATGGTTTATGTGTAGGGTGTGAGTATAACAATAAAAAAGTAAATACTAATAGTTCCCCTAAAAAATACACCAAGTTGTATATTTGAGCATATGTTCAAAGTAGTAACACTCAATATACATATGTATGTCAAGTCATTGTGTCTTAAACAAGACACCATGATAATCAAATGTAATAACTTGATTTCATACCAGTGAATTGTACTAATCTTTCCATAATTTTATACCGTGGGTTTTCCATAACATTAAAATCATTTCACTAATAATAGGTTAATATTTTAATTATAGGAGGGGAAAAATTATTTATCTCCCTTTGAAAAAACAACATCATAGGTACTATGAGATTCAACCTCAAACCCCTAGCATCAAAGATTATATTGTGGGGATGACCATCACGTGTACTTATTGCATCCAAATCATGAAATGGGTATACCATATCTATTTTTCTTAGGAAGTTAATTTTAAATATGGGGAACACATAACAAAATTAGTTCCCTAGGAAAGAAATACAATATGGGTTCCACAACACATTAGTAAAACCTAACATCTGAAAACCCATAAAGAAGAACAAACAACAACACAAATGTCACATCTCCCTCACCCTAGTCCTTGATGAACCACTAAAATGTCTATTGCAACTCATATTCTAACATACCATACATATCCCTCACATAATACCCATCATATTCTAAGATATAATAAAAAATATTTGTATCACATCCATACAAGTATTTCTTCAAAAAAAAATTATATTCTTTCATCGATATGTATATTAAAAATAATTTGATATAATATGATGTGATTATAAGAATAAAATTTTAACAGGAAATTTTTATCGAAATTAAATAAAAAACATTAGTCACATATTATGTTTAATACAAAAAAATTCAAAAACATTTACTCTAGAGAACCTATTGTTTGATAAGTAAATAAAAAAATTATTTAAACAGTCATTAAAAATTGTATACAAAGAGAAAAATAAAGACCATATTAATAAAACTCACAAAAAAATTCCACTTCCTAAATCTCTAATGTATAGAAAAAAATTATTCATAAATGTGAATTGGTTCATTTTACAATATAAATATTATTAAAACCATATGAGTGTATGATTATAGTAAATGAATTTGAATAATATATTTATCATATCAACATATATATATTATGAACAATTTTATCTAAAAAAATATTAAATACATATATAAAAACTATTACTAACCAGGTATTTTAAACATAAAATTCCAAAATTGAGTAATAAAACATGACAATATCTTAAATATTTCTATTATATTTTGTGTAATACATAATAATGGATCAATATTCTATATAACTCATTTTTTCTCCAATATTACATAATTAAAACCTTTATCATACTATTTTTTGTAAATATTTTTATCCCATGATACTATAAACCCACTCATATTAAAAAATAACCTAAATAAAATTTTAATTATGTATTCTAATATATTTAATTTCAAGAATATAATTCACTTCCCATCACAACATACCATCAACCACAATGTAATCCCTGTTTACAATTTTTCATTTAGCTTACTTAAATTTATCTTTTCGTTTATGGTAAAAAATACTAAAATCATAAATATAACATAATAGTGCTAAGTAACACAAAATTTTATAATATTTATAAACATTTTAACATAACACCATTAATAATTTTTCATGGTGTATATTATCAACTCATTATTCAATAATATATTCACCATGTGAAATTCTATTCAGATTTTTATTCAAATTGTGTATAGACAACAAAAAATAATCAAATTAAAGAAAATATAATGGAACCACTATAAATATTCTATCATTTTATGATATAGGAAAAAATTAAATTTATTTATTCAACTCTATAACCTATGAAACAATAGTAACCCATTGTTCATTAAGAATAAATTGGCACATATCATTCTATAAAATTTTATTTAGATGATTTGTTCAGTAAGTACACATATATTAATAATTATTCATATTATCTAAGTCTTTTTTCATATTCATGTGCATGAAATATTATGGAAACAATATCCAATAAATTAAAATCCATGCTACCTAATAGTTAATAAGAAATGATAATGGAAAAATCAATAAAATCACTATTAGTTTATTCAACAGATGGAGATGTAGTTCACAGTGGTATCGTATGAAGCTTGTATGAGTTTACAGGAGTATGGGTGGAATTTTGTAGGTATTGGTAAGTGAGTGATATGTATATATCTATATATATATCTATATATCTATATGAGATGTAGGGTTCTTCATGGTTAAGAACCGTGTAAAAACATAAACCCTAAAACCCAAACAATCAATCAAAGAGAGAGAAAATGAGAAAATAACATTCCTTTGATTCAAGCCTAGATTCGTCCAAGAGAACATATGAGGAGTAGCACCAGTAGCATGGTAGTTCCACAAGATCGTGAGAATAGCAACTGAATGAGTTGCAGTTAGGGATCTTTTAAATATATCAGGGACACTTTTTCCACTCATGTAAAAAAGCTTTGATAAAGATCCCTTTGATCAATGATAAATTGATATGCTATGAAAAAAGGAACCTTTATCGGTGTTAAAACTTTAGTGATGATAAATAATTTATAATTACAATTATAAATAAACAATTTATAAATATATTTATATAATTAAATAATTTTATTATAATTTTAATATTATTAAAAAATATAACTATTTATTTATAATTACATTAATACTTTTAAAAAACATTTTTTTAATTGATAATTATAAATATATATGTTTATAAATACAATAAATATACATTAATAAATATATTTATAATTAAAAATATATTTATATCATTATATAAATCTATATATTTATATATTTATTTTTTTAATAAACATATATAAATATAAATATTGTAAATATATTCATTATTCAGATATACTTATTATAATTTTATAATTATAAATATTTATATCATTATATATATTTATGTAACTATACATAGATTTAATAATTATATGATAACATGAATATATTCATTATTTAAATATATTTAATATAATTCTTTAATTCTTTAAATATTAATTATTTATTTATTAATATATGAAAAAAAGAATAAATTTATAAATATATGAATATGACTTTTAAAAAATATTTTTATATATTTATATAATTATTTATATATATATCCCATAGGGTGCATCCTAGTGGTAGTTGCCACTGTGGGTCTCGGTTAGGTCTATGGTTCGAGCCACGAGGAGTACATCCCTACATTGCCAGTTGCCTACTTTTCTTTGTAATGTAGAACCTTTTCTCAAATAAAATATGTCTTCGACCTCAACTTATATATATATATATATAGTATATTCATTATTTAAATAAATTCATTATAATTTTATAACTATTTAATGATATGTGGTTATTTGTTTATAATTATATAAATAATTTCTTGAAAAATAATAATTATTTATTAATAATATTTATAAATATATAAATTTATAAATATAGTAAATATACATTTATAAATATAATTATTTAACAATATAAATTTACAATTAATTTTTTTAATTTGTTAATGAATATATAATCTTAAATATATTCATTTTAAAAATGAGTGAAATTGATTAATTAAAAATAAGAACACTTTAAAAATATTGAAAAATTGATATGTTTTATTAATTAAACATAAATTATTAAACAAAATATTGATATATATATTTATATATATATTGAAGTAAAGACTAATACATAATGAAAATTTTGAAACATGGTAATTAAATATATATAAATAATTAAGAGAAAATGATGAAAATCAAAAATAAAATAAAATATAAAATATTAAAAATATTAAAAATATTAAAAATGAATAAATAATATATAACCATAATAATATTAAAAATAATTTATAAAATTGACCAATTAAAAATATAATATATCAAATGTATTATGTTACAATGAAATTCTAAAATGTACTAAAATTTGAATAAATTACATAAATATTACATGTTTGTGTTTTAGTAAAAGATTTCATTAATTGTGTAAATATTTTTATGTGTGATTTGTATATAAAAATAATTTCATTATGAATATTTATGTGAAATAATTGTAACATACAATGTTTGATATATGTTAAATCAAAAAAATCAAACAACATTAAAAATGAATACAACATTAATATGTTTTTTAATTATTAAATGTTAATCATGTTCAATATATTTATCTTTAAGATATATTATTTTTTACTATTTATAGTTAATAATTATATATATTATACTTATTCATTTTTATTTAAAAATTAATTAATAAATTTTTAAATAAATTTTTAATTTATTCATTTTTTGTTTAATTATTACAAGTTATTCATTTTTTATTTTTTTGTTTAATTATTAAAATTTCATCATTTTTTACATCAATATTAAATATATAATACTTATTAATATTTATAATATATATATATATATATTAAATTTATTCATTTATATCAATAATTTTTTAATTGATAAAATGTTTAATATTTTTCTTAATTTACTCATTTTTAATTTTTAATTATTTAATTATATCATTTTATTCATTTTATATATCTATATATTTAATATATATATATATACTAATTATTAAGTTTTATCATTTATATATCTGTATATTCAATTAATTCATTTTTAGTAATAATAATTTAAATAATAAAAATCTTAATATTTTTTTTATTTTTAATTTTTTTAATAATTTCATTTTTTTAAGACCATTATAAATTCTAAAATATTGTTAATAAAGGCTATGTTTTAGCAGTTCTAGGTGAATGTTCTGATAGAGGTTACCTTTATCATCTCTTTTTTCTAGAACTAATAAATGACAATGCTTTTAGAGGCCTCATTTATAGTAGTGATGGGATTTATGGTTCAAAAAACATACCAAATCAGTAAGGTATTTTTTTATCAATTTTCCTTATATGAGACATCTGATTTTTATATGCACCTATATTCTTATACAAGGTGTATATAAACCCCTTTTACATGTAATATCATGGATTTTTTTTACCCTCATCATATTTTATGTTTCATTTAATGATATTCCTACATGGGGGTTATATTTCAATGTAACTAAATTGGTAAATATTTTATATTATAATATCATAGTTTATTTTGTTTGTTTATGATTATGTTTCTGTTGATATAATACTATAATACTTCTCCCAAATAACTCATGTAAATCATTATCCACTGTTTATGTTCTAAGATAACATTTTTTCCATTCATTTTCCTCTATTTGTGTACTCTTGATTTCAAAAAAAATTATAGAAAATCATATTTTCAGTCAAAAACCATTTTCCTTTAAAAAAAAATGTTTTCTAAAAATGTTCTCAAAAATTATTATTAATTTTTTTTAGAGATTTTTTGAAGACATTTATATCTATGTTTTACTTTTTACAAAATGTTTTAAAAGGGATATTAATATACATTTAAAAAACAATTATTGTTTGGATTTTTAAAAAAATTAAAGAAATATTTATTTTAATTTTTACGAAAATAATGAAATTTTCCACCATCATGACCATTATTGACATTGAATTTACCTTTAGAAATATTCAAGGTCATTTTCAAAGAATTGTATTATAATTTTTTTTAGGTTTTCAAATTTTTTAATATGGATAGGATATTTTCCTCAATAATTTTTTAAAATGATAGTTAAAGATTCCTTTATAAATTTAAAAGTTTATTTTATAGGAAAATAATTTCAAAAATATTTTATAAACATAAGTTTTAAAAATTGATCTTCAATGAAAGTCTATTTTCATCAAGAAACATTCCACATGATTTTTCATTCAAATTCATTCTCTATCTAAGATGATATAATTTGTGGTTACTTATGCTTTACTAGGGATATGATACAAGGATTCAATAATTATTCTTTCTATGAAGGATTTATTTTTAGGATGACATTATTTTTATGAAACCGATTTGTCTTCCACATGTTATACCTTGATATAACTTTTACCGACCAACTTATTTTAATGTGCTATTCTATGATGAAATTATTAGGAATCCTATATGTCTTCCACATGTTGTGATATGATGAAATATTAATGGAACCCATTTCATTTCATGGGTTATTTTATGATTAGTGATTTATTATATTATGTCACACATACTAATGATTTTCAATATATGACGTTCGATAACTATATCAAACTCCAATGCGTTGGGTAATGATTGATTTTATATGAATATAAAGGATAGATGAGAGGTTATCCCAATCCCAAAATAATTGGTTTCATTGGAGGTTATCCTAATATCAAAATAGGAGGGTACATGAGAGTTTATCCTAATCCTGAAATAGGTACATGGGTGATTATACTAGGCCTGAAATGTTATGATGGTCTTGGGAGATAGTATTGTCACAAGTTATTTAGAAATTATGGGTATTCCACAAATTTAAATCTTAATCCAATGTTATTATCTCATGGGTAATATTAATTTTTTCCATTATGATTCATGTCTTATGAACTTTCAATATTTATGTTATTAATTAATATTATGATCTTTGATATATAGTGTATGTTGTTCAAATGTTATGGACATGTTCTCAAACCCTTATTTATTTTATTCTTAAAAATATCCCTAGTTTACCCTAACTCAAAATCTGAGCTCACCCTTTATTATTTTACCTTTCCTTAGGATATAAAAAAATAATTAGGTTATGTATTTGATGAGTACTTAATGGGAATATCTTTATGTGATATATTTAAGATCTTTCATTAAATTAGGATATGGTGTATCTAGTATCCAAATGCATTGAACTGTTATCGTCCTTAGAAGTGTGTTTATGTAATGTATTCAATATTCATCAAAAATGATTTAATATCCATATATGGATAGCATAGGTCACTATAATTAGTATTGAAGAAAATATTTAGTTTACCTTTAGAAACTATGATGATTAAAAATTAGTGAGGTTCATAGGGATATTTCTAAGGATATGTCTTTGGATGTATCTAACGATAAGTCTAAGGATGATTTAAAGTGTAATAAAATATCCTGGGGTTTTGGTAGAGGATAGAGAGATTGGTTTCCAAGAAATTTAATCAATTTATATACATTAAAAATGGATTTAGCTCAAACACAGATGTACCTCGGGGTAATAACTCTGAAAAGGGTGAATTAAGTGGGACTCAATCATCATCGAGTGCACAACAACGAGCCTTGTTTCACACATAGTTTGACACTCATAAGGGATATGATTTGTAAATTCACATACTCGTTATGAACCATATTAAAGAATTTAAATAGATTATTGTTATTAATAAACTAGGATAATCCTAAGGTATCATAGATTAAAAATAATTTTCAATGATTTATACATCTTATAAGATATTTTTTCATGATTATATGGTTTTCCAATATGATTAGTGTTTATCACACTATGATTTTTCATTTTAGTCAATAGCTGGAACCAAAATGAATCATGATAATGTTGAGTTTTATGGAAAATGGAATGGTCATCTTCATGAGAATACAAATGTTACGTGAGCTAGAAAGAAAAATATTGTTTTTATACACAAACAAAATTTTCATTCTATGAATCATACAGAACATCCAAATTAACAAAAATGGAAAACATTATGTGGATTCCTTTATAAATAAATGTCCACTTTCTTTTAGTGGTTATTGTGATCCACTAGTTACTAAGAAATAGATCGATAACATTGAAAATATATTATTTATTCTCTATTTTTTTGAGAAAAAAAAACTTTTAGATGTTTATCGTTTGGATAGAGAAGTAGATCAGTGGTTGACTCTTATCTTGAATACAAGGCAACATAATGAGATGTAATCCATGGATTGGGAAGAGTTCTAGAAATCATTTTTCAATAAGAAATTTTTACATATTCATCATCAAAATATGGATAAGTAGTTACATGGGAAAATGAAAAGTGGAGATGAATATATTGGTACCTATGAGACAAATTTTACAAGTCCTGTAAGGTACGCTTCTAGTATTGTCACCAAAACTAAGATTAAAATTGATTGAATCTTCAGTGACAAAAAACCAAGTATCTAAAAGGTATTAGGTATAAGAGACCTAAATATCTATGAAGATATTATTTTATGTTTTATTAAGGTAGAAATCGGGGTTGGAGTTACATATCAATCTAATGGTTTAAATAATAATAGAAAATTTGAATTAAAATGAAAAATATAAAAAACCATGTAGAGAAAAAGGTAATATTTCTTTTATTCTCAATGAGTGTAAATAAACATAGAGGAAATTTCATTAAGGGAACTGGTAAATGTTTTAATTGTTGAAGGTAAGGTAATCAAGAGATTGAATATAAAAGTGATGAGAAGAAGTTAGATAATGATGAAAAAAGATAGAAAGCTATATAGAATGCACCAACAACACTGTAATGTTTCATATTCTAGGAGTATGGTAATTATTAAAATCAATTCCCCAATCCAAGGTTAAATGATAATGATAATCCATAATGACCTCTAAATAAAATGAAATACATGAAATCTTATGTAATCACAGTGGTTGAAATGAAGCCTAAAAATTAGGTCACATTTTCCCTCCACTCCTTAATTGGGAATTTCCTATTTTTTTATGACTAAGCCCTATAAAAATATTATTGTTCCTAATTTAGTTAAATTTCATCAGATTTTAAGCCTTGATTATCTCCCTTTACATGGATTATGGAATAATGAAATCACATTTCATGTTAGATAAGTTTAAGTTTGAACCCAATATAAAAATTGAAATGTTTTTTTATAAGATAAGATATTAGTTGAGAAATAAATGGTCAGTTATCTTTTAGAAGAATATATGAAACCATATAATATTGACTTCCGATTTATAGATACCATCACAGATTTATGAGTTTAAATTTAATCCTAATTTCAATTTCCTTAACACACTTTTCAGGATTAATGTGATTGGAGTATATTAAGATTAATGATATTTTGATTGATATTTATTGAAATATAACCCTTTGGTTCTATATATGTTTTATTGACAAAGTATTATAAGGATAAATTCCATTACACATTTTGGAAATATGATTAATGTTATGGGTAACCATGAAGGATTATATTATCATTGATGTTGAGGTAGTTATGGGTTGTAGTCAATCACCTTATAAGGATAGAACACTTAATTGCATTCAGATAAGACTTATCTATTGATAATATTTCCAAAATATACATTAAATATTTCTTAAGGTTACATGAAGTAAAATATTTAATTATATCTAATAGGGATCAAAGGATAACCTCATAGTTCAAGTCAATTATTCCCTAAGATCTTGATATAGAATTTTTTTTCAACAATTCATTTCATCTTTAGATAGATGATGAGTCTAAGAGAAAAAATCAAACCCTATAGGATTTCGTATGACATTGTTTTATGGATTTTAAAAGTTTTTTGGGATTAGCACCTAAATAAATGAGTTATTATACAAAAATAGCTTTCACTAAAGAATTAAAATGGATCTTTATAAAGTACATTATGGAATGAAGTATAAAACTCCAATATAATTAAATAAAGTTGTAGAAAGAAAGATATTGGTACCTTATCTAGATAATAAAATTGAAGATAATGTTAGATCCCTTCAATTACATGTACGGAAAATGTATAAAAAACTATTAGGAAAATAATCATTGTTGATATCTAGAATTTGATTTCAGTGAGAATGTATATCAATAAATTTATACATGTAAGAATGAAGAGAAAACATTGCCCAAGGTATAGTGGTCCCTTTGAAATTCATGATTGTATTGGGACCATAGAATATCACTTACAACATTCACCGGAACTCCCTCAGGTTCATGATTTGTTCCATGTATCTCTCTTAAGGAATTGCATACTTAACGTATCGCATGTACTAAACTCAAAGGCCATACAAATGGAGCATGATATTTCGTATGAGGAAAAAATGGCAGATATTATAGATCAAATAGAGAGTGACCTAATAAACAACACCACACTCCTAGTCAATGTTTTTTAAAAAAACTTCCACAATGAGGAGGCTACTTAACCATGTAATCAGGAATATGTACCCACAATTATTACTGATAATGTTAATAATTTTGAGGGAAAATCATTTTAGCAGTTGTAGAATGTAACACCCCAGAATTTTGAAATATGTTTTTTATTCTAATAAATGTAATATTTTTAAAAAAATTGTTATACACAAAATAGGTCTTATCTTTCATTACACACAACATTTATTTTTCTTGAGTTACACACAATGTTGATTTTAACCAAAACTTGAATAAAATGTTAATAAACTATTATTTAATATGATAGTTATCACCTAGCCATTGGAATGGTGGGTATGAATACGATTAAATTTTTTTGAAAATATATGCATCAAAAAAGTTTATAAATTTAATTCTATGTTTTCTAATTAATTTTAAATGAAAATTAAAACCATTTCCAAATAAAGGAAATATTTTATCTTGAAACAACTATTTGTATCCACAAAAACACTTTTTACCTCAATAAATTATGAAACAATTTTTTTTCAATAATTTTAAAAAAAAATTATATATTATAAATTCTATAATCCTATTAAAATTAATCTTTGGTTCTTTCTTTACAGGGGATAATAATAATCCAATTTTACGCTTAAAAACTATATTTTTCTAAAAAGTTATTTTTTTTCCTTTTTTCGCACTTATTTTAGAACTTACTTTATAAAATTTTGGAAAATAAAATTTGAAAAAATAAAATTAATTTCTTAGATAAAAATTTAAAAAATATCATATGGATATTTTTTGTTAATTTTCTGAAAATATTATTTTTTTGATTAATAGTGAAAATTTTAAAATTTTAATTAAAACTAATTTTTCATTTAAATTATTTATGATGTAAAATTATATTTTAATTTCTTTTAAATTAAAATAAAATATCTTTTATTTATATTAGTCAAATTTTGGTAATTTTAATAATTATCATATTCTATTTTAATATAAAAACTTTGTAAACTTCAGAACATTTTCTCTTTTAAAACCTGTTTTCTTGTCAAATCAATAGGAATAATGTTTAATTTAATATCATAAAATAAGTGAATTTAATTTTTTTTTAAAGGTTTAAATATTTATAATAATATTAATTTATATTATATAATAAGTTCAAATAAATTTTTTACTATAATGAATATTAAAAATAGTAAAAATTATTTACTATGATTAGGGTAAAAATGGGTTTATTATGGGTCAAACGAAACATATAAGGGTTTAAATGACATAAAAACTTGACTAAATTAGATTTGAAGATTTATTACAACAATATAATTTCTAATTCTAGATATTACACTAATTTAGATACTTTTTTATGATAAAAATGGGGTTACAACTTTTTCTATTCAAAAACATACAAGTGTTCCACTCACCTCCATTATAAAATGCCACCCACAATCCTCTAATATTCACACCTAAAAACCCTTTTGTTTTAGCCATAACCTTACAAAATAACTTCACAAATTCCACTCTATAATCATATAAGCATTAGTTTCAAAATAAATCAGACTTATTAGTTCATTTGCTTCAAACCAAAGGACGATACCCAGAAAAGTGGTAAAGTTCTTCTATAAGGGATTTTATTTTATTTGTTCCTCTTCATCCTTAAATTCTTTTTAAATAACATTTATAAAATAAAATAAGCATATTAAATATAATTATATGTTTATAAATAATGTTAATTTCTTAAAACCATGTATAATTCTACTAATCGTTCATTGAATACACCATTCATATGAATGGTGGAAAATAACCTCACAAAATGATGTCATTAATATTTCCATTTCCACCAATTATGGTTGGTTATAATGATGGATATAAATTATATAAATTATATTTATATCGTAATTGTCCCTTTGGATTGATTATATCATATATAAATTTTTTACATTCCATTATTTAGGAGATATAATAATGTCTCTTGTTTGTATGGTGGATTGTCGACTCGCGAAGTGATGTGATTAGTTATCACTAACACTTTACATAGAAGATAATAGAGATAAATTTAATAAATATATGTGTTATAAATGAAATAATAATAAAATTCATTATATATTTATCATTATGAAAGGATAATATATAACTTTCTTTCTTACCTTTTTAATCACGGAGATATTATAGCTTCATTCTTGTATGTGTGGAATACTGCCTTCACGAAGCGAGGTGACTCTCTTTACATCACCACACAACACAGATGATTTGTATAAGTATATTTAATGAAATAATTCAGTATTTATGAAATTATTTTCATTGTTTCATGATAATATATTAATTACCTTCTTCCAGTAATGATCATTGAAAAATTAAAAAGTTACTCATGCGTATGTACGACCTACTGTATTCATGATCGTAACCTACTAAGTTTTAAAAAAACATCTTTCATGATTGGCATTGAAAATATAATTGATTTATAAATATTATTATTATATAACGATTACTATTGTGGATATTATGGAACCATGATCAATGTATGTGGACCTAAATTAAAAAAAGAAAACATATATGAAAAAATAAATTGGTTATTTATTGAAAAATGACTCTAACATTTAATTGTTTAAAAATAGGAAATAAAAAGACACAATTAAGTCATATATGTTATTATATATTTATTATTGTTTCTTTATTATATTTATAATAAACTTTTATTTATTATATATGAATTTTGAAAGAGTAAAAATGAATTGAAGACTAACGATAAGAGATTTTCATCTCACTTCTACTTTTATTTGAGACACATGCCATATTCACCAAATTTTTCATTAATAGTGTGTTTATACTACCAATGAATTTATTTTATGATCCATATAAATAAAATTATTAGAATTTAAAAATCAATTTTTTATCTATCTTTCATTGTGCTTACAGTTCAAAAGATACGAAACTAGTAACATATTTTTTATTCATGTTTTGTTATTTGAGAGATTTGATAATGTTATACACCTACCTTCTTATATGAGGTGAATATAAAGACCCTTTGACATGTAAAATAAAGAATTTATTTATCATAGTAATATTTTTTATTTTATTTAATTATATTCATTAATGGTTCTTATGTTTCAATGTTACCAAATTGGAAAAGATTTTATGATATAATTTCATCATTTATTGGGATTATTTGTGGTTATGTTTCTGGTGAAAGAATCTTGCGATCCATATCTCAAAGAACTCATGAATTTCCTTATCCATAAGTTATTTAAAATATTACATGTTTTCCCAAAATGTTTCTCTATTTATTTACTCAAGATTATAAAAATAAATTTGTTATGAAATATCTTCTTTTATACCAAAAAGTATTTTTATTCAAAAACCATGTTTTCTAAAACAAATTCAAAATTTTAAAAAAATTATTTCTTTATTAAGATAATTTATACCCATTTTTTGAAATTTTAAAAAGTGAATAAAAATTAATCTTCATGTCCCATTCAAAAATATTTCCCATTTGTATTTAACTAAAAATGTGAAAAGAATCATTATTTTAACAATTATCTCATGAATAGAATTTTCCATCATCATTACCATTATTTTCTTATAATATCCACTCATATGATTTCTTGTTTATTTTCAAATAAAATTATTTTCCAAATGTTTTATGTTTTAATAAGTTTTCTACAAAGTGGAAAGGATATTTTTCTCAATAAATATTTATAAATACTTTTGATGATTCTTTAATGAATTATCAATTTTATTATAAAAGAAATGGATTTCCAAAATATATTATGAAGTTTAGTTTTAAAAATTTGTTTTCAAATAATTTTTATTTCCCCTATAAATGTTCCATATGATTTTTCATTAAAAATAATTCTCTATATAAGATGAAATCCTTTGTGGTTACTTTTTATTTATTGTTGAAATCATTCTTATTAATTCTATGAATTTTTTGTATTTATGATAATACGATATTTATGAAACTCATTTCTCTTATACGGGTTTTAAAATTGTAGAAATTTTATAAAACCTACTTATTTTCTTTGGTTATGATGTGATGTAATATGAAATGATTATGAAACCTATCTATTTTAAATAGGTTATGATATGATTAGATTTTTATAAAACCCACTTAATTTCAATGGTTATGTTGTGATGATTTTTTATGATCTTGTAGTAAAAATACAAATGATATTACATATATGATTGGTGATGACTATATATCTCTCTAATGTATTGGGAAATGATAAATTTTATATGATTTCAATGGGTACATGTGAGGTTATCCCAATCCCAAAACATGAGGATACATGGGAGGTTATACCAGTCCAAAAAACAAGTGGGTACGTTAGAGGTTTTCAAAAGCCCGAATTAGGTACACGAGTGATTATCCCAAGCCTAAAATGTTATGAATGTCATGGTAGATATCATTGACATGAGATTTTATATGATTATGTGTATTCCATGATTTTATGTCTTATTCCAATTTTATTCTATCATTGATCTTGTTATTTTATTCCCATATGATTCATGTCTCATGAACTACCAATCTTTATTCCATGACTCAACATTTTTCCTCAATCCATTTTTTATTTTATTAAGAATACTCTTTGTGGAAAAGTGGAAACCCTACAAAAACAATCAAAAACCACATGCACAAACCCACTTCGACATCAACGTACAGTATACAAACTTCAAAAATCAAAATCCAACTTCACCTAGAACAAAAAATCGCCATACCGCCTTCAAAGAAATTAATATTCCAATTTAAAATTTAAAGTAATCATCACCCATCTCCGTAAATGAGACTTCTCAATTCATGTATTGCCTTTATTTTCACTCCCATCACGACAACCACCTTTTCCTAGAGATGCACCCATTTCCACATCAAACCAAATCATCGGCAAGCTTCTACCGGCATCTTCCATCGCTGTTGTTGTCAAAAGAAGCTTCATCATCTCCACCATACTCAAAACATGAACCATAATGACATCATCAATTGATTTATCCAATTCCCAACAACTGACTTCCAGCGGCGACATCACCATATTAACACCACCATCATCATCCTCGTCCAAACACCACACTGGACACAACCTCATCGTGGCCAGACTATACCAAAGAAAAACCTTACCAGATGTAGAAGCTGAAACCATCACAAAAAACCTCTTTCATATCCACTATCTTAGAAGGAACACACAAATCATTATACCATTTTGTTTATGATATTCAAACATGTCTCTCTGGTTTACCCATATTGAGTATTCTATCTCACCCTTTCTTATGTTCCCTTTCCAAGTATTATGAAGAAAGGTTTTAAGTATGGTATGTATTGGAAGTGTAATTAATTGTAAAATATTTATGGGTGAAATTGAATATGTTTCATTAAATTAAAAGATAGCGTATATAGTCACCAATGTCTTGAAACTATTATGACCCATAGGCATTTGATTTTGTAATGTATTTAATATTAATCTAAAATGATATAATATACAATTATGAAAATCCCAGGTCTCCATATATACAATATATATAATTTTTATATCGATTAAGTATAATATTTTTATTATTATGAGGGTGTTTCTTTTTCATTACATCCTCAGGTTTCAATGTTTCCTCCATAAACTTATGATTTCTTAAAATATTATGAGAATATGAGGGGTCATGTTTTTTATAAAATTATATCTATAGGAAAATATTTATATTATTTTATACTCGTATAAGATATCATGGTCAATTTTTACCACCATTGTATTCAGTTCATGTTAAGGATCTTTTATATTTTTCATCAAGAGAGTTACATGGAACACATTATGTATATAACCCATTTTTAGTGTATTATGGGATCAATAGAAAACTAATATAACATGGTTATGAATCTAAAAAAGTATAATATACCTAGAAAAAACCATACCATTATTATAAAACCTCATAACACTCTTTTATATAGATATTCTAAGGAATACTTTATCCCGAACCTCAAACTCCTTCTCACTTTGATGATTTTTAGCATTGGTCTTCTATTGACTTTGAGTTTCTTTAAAGTGTTACATAATGGATTGACCTTTTTTATTAAATCTTTAATAATTATGGTCCCAATAAAATCTTTCTTCCAAATTCATCCAAGAAAGATAGAGTTATATATTTCATCCCTGTAGATTTTAATATGGATCCATCTAAATCTTTGAGTAGAATACACTATTGTATGAGAACTCATCTAGATTATTGTGTTGATCCCAAAATCATATAAATTTTATAAATCTGGATATGATAAATCCCAATATATTTTGAATGATCCTTTCATATTGAAAAATTGTGTCAAGATGGTATTCTATAATAATGTTTATCGATGTGTTAAATCCATTCTATATTTTCAACAAATTATTTATATAATCCTTTGACCTCAATATAATAAAATAGAAAGTGTTATTCTATAAAATATCACAAATTTTCTAATATAAATATTGTTATTATGATATAGTCACAAGACCTCCTAAATAAAATAAATTTAGCTATCCTTTGTAATATTATCTACCAAAACCCATATGGAATTGTTTCCCTTACATGTAATTATATAACATGTGACAAAGCTCATGGTGATGTTCTCTTATTTCCATAATGGTATTATTAATGGTGGTATAATCACATTATACTTCTATTATAATTCCTTGTATTTTTAGCATACCATGCACATATGGACATACTCAAAAATATTCTTATTTTTTATTTTCCCACAAAATTAATCTTGGATATATCTGTATGTGTTTTACTTTCCTATGTGGGTAAGGAAAATTAGGATAAATTAATCTTTTAATTGTTACTAATTTAGGTATGGTTCAAATGATAAATGCAATCATGTCCCAAATAATACAAATATATAATTATCAATGTTGAACAGTATGATTTTCCTCTTACATATGAGTTCCTCCTTACTTCATATCTCTACATTATTCCATTTTATCACCCAAATATTCTCTTAGAGATATATTTTTGAAATTATTTTATAATGGTAAGATGTCATAGCATCCTTTATGAATTAAATGTATATGATTTTCATGTCTAACAATACAAAAAAAAATTAAATCCTCACTATGGATAATGTTGTAGTTCCCTTTCTACATAGATAATCATACACATATTACTTATTTCTAGGATATTAGTGGAATGAGTAGTCACAAACATTAATAATATTTAACCAAATTTGGTTTTGCATATTGATCTTTTTTTGTGTGAACTTATACATAATAAATTTCTAATTAGAATATTGGATACACTTTTTTCAATTGATATAGTACCTAAAAATATTTGTGGAAAACACAATCACATCCAAATCATAAACCTGAGTCATGTAATTTTACTCATGTAAATTAAATGGCCTTGTATTATGGTCTATGAATTTTTCATTTTACATAACAATAGATCTTGTTCCATTTTCTATGAATTTTTTATATCACAAATATTTCCCTACTTTATTTTAGTATGTGTACTGGTGTTGGTACTATTTTTCTCCATCTCTGTGAAGTTTTCTTCACATTAATCTTAAAAGGGAAAAATTATTTTTTTCTCAAGTTAGTTTTATCAGTAGTTTTTAGAATCATCTTATTTTCTCACAACCCATGCATAGTACCCTTCTAACACATAGATTCTATGGTTTAAATAATTTTTTTTGTTCAGTTATATCAATCATTTTACAAAAACTTTGAATTATTTTAAAATATATTATCACTTGTGATTATATTAACAGTGACTGTGAATTTTTTTATATATAATTATCATTTACTAAAAATTTTCTACAACTTCATATTTAAAAAAAATCATTAATATTATTATCACATATTCTTTATGTTAACTTCATTATGTTTGGAATATTTTAGAATATTGTCTATAAATTCCACTATACATATATTGATATAATCTTGTTAGTGAATTAGAATAGAATTACTATATACTAATTATGTCTATATCTTGAGTAGGGGTACGTCCTAAGAATATCATAATTTTTCACCATCAATTGATCATATCCTAATCAATGATTCACTATAGGGAAGTATAGATCCATATATAGTTGGTTAAAAAATTCATAAATATTTGGTTTGAAACTCATTTTCTCTATCACTATTCTATAAGGGTCACTATAAATATTTAATAATGAATTGAACCATCCATCATCATTAAAAAGAAAAATGGGTCACACTATTGAAAATTAATAGGATATATTATTCCCTTTTCTATGTTTCTTTCTAGTTTCTTCATCAACTTTTCTTATTCAATGGGTTCCATTATATAGGGACTCTTTGTTATCGATGAAGCACTAGGAATGTGTTTTATAGTAAAATCAACCAACTAAGAAACTATTTTGAAAAAAAACTTGTAAATTACATTGAAATTAGTAAATATTAAATTTCAATCCTTTCCTTTAACACAATAATTAATTCTAGATACACTTACTTATATATAAAAATATTTATTATTGAGAATTAATTTCAAAAAAAAATTATAATTCTACATGATGTTCAACAATACTGATAGATGTCATGGGATATAGAATTTTATTTCCCTATTTTTGTAATTTCTATTTTTACTTCATAATTAAAACTATTCAATTCCTACAAAAATTTATATTTTAAAAAATGATGGATTTATAACCTTTAAAGAAGACCCCCACCCCTGTATAATTTAATAATAATAGAGTTTTAAACAAAATATATTCGGATTTATCCACCTGGTTTTTCCACTGATAACCCAACCTCCCTGTATTTTGGTAGTGATTGACAATTTCTATAAATATTTCACGATATGAATGAATTCATATAACCTAAATCAAATTTGAAATTTTTTAATATTGAAAAAAATTATACTTCTCAAAATTTAATTTTAATTTTCCACCTCTATGGTAGTTATTAAATAAGCTATATATTTCCCCTTATATCGTTAGGGGCTAAGGTAAATGATTATCCTATATGACCACTAGCATGATAAAATTATTTCCACAATTTCCACATTCTTTAGGATTTTATCATTGAATATTGGTGATAGGTTTTAGGGGAACCTTATTTTAATTTATCTTATTAGATGGATTCTATATATTCCTTTTAGGTTTTAAAACTCGGTTATCTTTTCCAGTAGTTGAATAATATCCTTAATTATTTGAGTTAGCTTTCATGATTCTTCTTCCCATGCTTTTGACGTGTGTGTAGTAAGATCTTCCTCCCACTATGAGGTTTATCAGCTGAATATCCATAGTTAATGTCCATTAATTTTTCCATATCTTTTGTATAATAGAACCATTGTGATTCACTAAATTCCCCCTCATCCTTAATAGTACATCACATTATGTCCTGATACCTTTCAATGTCTCAAATTTCTAAAAAAATAAAAAATTATTTTAATAACTGAATGAAGTGGTTAAACACAATTTCAAGGTCAATTAAATAATTATAGTTTCACCATTAAATCCCTGTGAAGTTTGATTTTTACAAACATAGTTTATTCTTTCTACCATATATATAATACATGAAATGGAATTTAATTTTAACACGGATGAAATTAAAATAGTCATTGAATTTTTTTTCATGATTTAATTATATTCAATTAAGTTTACATCGTCCTTAGGTTTGGTATTCAAGATCAATAATCACCACATACTATATTATCCATCAAATAAATACATAGAAAAACATTTCTCTCTTTCATGGTGAATTTGAGACTGAAAAATGTTTTCTTTAATGATAATATCCATCTATATGTGATTAATGTAATAGAGGAAACACAAAAATAAGGTAGTCATTACAACATAGAGGTCTCAACCAAATCATGATTATATTTATATTTTTTGGGTAATCCAAATGGTTGGATTTATTATTCATTTTATGATTCATGCTTATAAGTACCATCATTTGGTTTTTGACCACACATAAAATTATATAAGGAGTCTCATTTTGGGAAATGTTTCATTACCATAACATTTTTCAAAAGGGTTTATTCCTTATATTTAAATGTATTTCTTAAATAAAAAGTGGGATATGGATTAAAATAATTGAATTAATAAAACTATATTATAGTGTTAGCATTGGTCACATTTGAATTGATAAAAATCTATGGGAAAATTTAGTTCATAAAAAATAACACAAAATTAAATTTTAATCAAATCAAATGATTTCTTAATTTCTAATTAATGTTATTTTGGATGAATTTCCTATTAGGTTACCAAATATAATCCCAAAAATATCTATAAATTCCTATGATTCTAATAACAATTACCAAAAACCCACACACATATTATTATAAATTTTTGAATAATTTTTTTTTGAAACATGGATAGAAATATTGTGGTCACTAGTCTTTGGTAAATTGCGTACATTACTAAACATATAAAAAACTAATGTCTAATATTTTATTTCTATATTTATGAGTTTCTCTTAAGGAATTCCATATAACTATAACTATAGAAGATGAACTATTGATATGTACAAGATAAGTGGTGGAGAATATATTATAATAAGGGTATAATATTTGATAAACATGGGGTCAGATTTCATGACAGTCAATAATCAAATTATATAATCTATCATAGAAACACGGTATAAAATATATATTAAAATAGTTTTATGGTTGTAATGAGAAACATAAGGTTATATAATATCCTTAAGGCTTGTCATCATAAACAAATGTCAATTCTTATTTCCCTTAATTCATAAGCATAAGTCATGGATTTCTATTTTGTCCCCATACACAATAATCATGGATCATTACAAAGATTTCATAACACAATAGAAATTTATAACCACTAAAAATATTGATAGTGATCTCATAAGGTATAATTAATTACAAAATCGATTGGGATAGGTATATAAATTTTGGTCCAAAATTTCACCATAATATGTCATACATATGTGTGCCACATGGAAAACAAACATACACACATAATTATCATGAAATATACCCCTAAAAAGAAAAAAAGATACATAATTTTTCTAAAAGGTTTAATTAAAAAGAGAATCACATTTATGCCCAAAGAAATAAGAAAATATATAATTTTTTATACTCAATGGATAGTAGGAATATAAAATAAAATATTTTAATAATTTAAAGAAAACCTATGGATATGGTAATAACAAAAGAGTAATTTTTTTTAAAAAAAAGAGATAACTATAAATGAATCCCTTATAATCAACATATGGTTAGAAATAAGAGAATTAAAAAAATAGAAAACATAGCTTGAATATACCAAAAAATTGAAAATTTTGAAGGGTATAGGATATAAGGTAAACATACTAGAAAAATATAAGTTTCTGGACAGGTAGATTGATGGTGATAGAGAACATATCATCGAGGGTGAGAAAGGGTGGGAGAATCACTTACCTGGAGTCTTGGATTGATTTATATACTATATTATCCCCTTGATTAGTTTTTTAAAATCGGTTAATTACTTTCATAAAAAACATTTTTATATTTATTTCATCTCTTATAGTTCATTAAATATCATTTTTTATTAAATTATTTTTCTAATATTGTTCACATCGACTATTTCAATATTGTTCAGACCACAGTTCGAAGAACACATCAATATAGTAATAATAATTAAAGGACACCTTATAAGGGTTCAATATTTTTCAGAAGTGTCAATTTATTGTGTTCATTTAAATTTAGTTTCAATAAAGTTAATATTAATTTATATTATTATAATTTATTAAATCCTCTTCGTGAATGTTTTTTGAGATACTAAACCCCAATAATATTGTCTACATTTAATACAATTATAACCATGCCTACTTTCTCATTCTATAATAGTAGAAATGATACTTCTTCTATTATATTATATTAAATAATTAAATCAATTTTCTATATTCAAAAAATGGAATAATTGGAGAATAAAACATTGCTCTTCACTTTGATTGTACAAAACTACCATGCGTAAAATGATGCTTTAATAAGTGTTTATAAATAATCTTTAAATGAGTAATGTTGGAGTTCAAAAAATGTTCATCGAAAATTCTATTTTATATTTATTTTTTATTAATTACTTTTGTGATGGAATTATTAGGAATATAATAAAAAAGGAAACATTGTTATTAAATCCCATACCCCCACACTTTGATTCCCCACCTTTCGATTGATCCTAAAACCTTTAATGCAGTGAATTTTGGTCACATTGTGTGATTAATGATGTGAATAAGATATTTTAGAGTGTTATTTTAATAAGTCATTTTAAAACTAATGTTTTTTGGAATTATTGAGAAACTATTGGAGGTCGAATGTTTATCTTTCCAAGGGGGATATTTTAGAATAACGTACTTATTATTTTAATATTTTGGACAAGGACTATGAATAATATTGAATCTTCTAAATTTTGTTACATTCTAACTAAAAAATGGTGAATTATTTTCAATTTAAACACCCTAAAAACCTAAAGTAATCATATAAATATTTTATTCAAAGTAATTAATACAAAATTATTCATTTATTAGTGTAAAATATAATATAGGTTTTGAAAATTGATTTTCAGGTTTGGAAATTATGTATATTGTTTTTAGATACATTATTATACTCATTAAATGCATATAATTTAATTTAATATATTTTTATATACTTATACTAGTAGTTATATCCAAATAATTTCATCAATTTTACAGTGTTTATAAAAACTATATTCCTTAGTATTCCCCAAAAATTCAAACTTTTCAAAAAAAATATCATAAAATAATTTAAAATTATTTATTTTAAAAATGGGTTTCAATTGATTAAATTCAATTTTTACATATTTATATATAATTATTTATATAAAAGCATCAAATTAAAAGATATTGTTTTATCTCTAATAAATACTATTTCATTTTCCATGACTGATTAAATATTTTCTAATTATCATTGATAATAATTATATGATTGATGCTAAATTTTGATATATATTTGGACTAATGTATGTTTTAAAATTATTTAACAAACAATTTATGGAAAATTAATATTTTAGTAAAGAAATTAGAATATATATTATTAAATTTTTTACAAAAATATTTTATGTTATAAAATTTGAAAAATAATTTTATAGAAATATAGTATTTATGTTCACTTAATTTAATCATTTTAAATATAGTTTTTTAGTTATTTTTTTATTCTCATTGATTTGATTACCATTTCAATAATTGGTTTTTATTCCCTACGATGTTTTATTATTCCAAAGAATAGTAAATTATTATTCATTATATAAATATATTTTATTTCCATTATTATTCTTTGAACCAATTTTTATCAAAGTTATATACAATTTAGTTATTAAATTATACTCTTTTTTAAATATTACATTTAAATTTTCAGTGTTTTAATGTCTATTAAAAATCAAAGAGACTGAAAAACACCAAAATTCCAAATTTTTTTAATTTTATTTGAAAACATTTATTTCCCCATTTTTTTAGCCTTGAGGTATATATTTATAGTTTATAAGAAATTGTAAATGTTGCTAAAAAATGATTTTTATTTTCTATGATGTGTGAATGATATATACTATACTCTATACAAAACTTATATTTATAGAGAGTAATTTTTTATAATTGAAAATTTAGGGTCCTAACCATCTCACCCTTAAAAAATTTCATCAATGATATTTAAAATCAATACTAATACATAAATATATGATTTAATTTTAGTTTTATTACATCCTCAGTTTCTCTTATTTCCTCTTTATAATTATGATATTTTTTCAAATTACATATATAGGACGAGTGGTCTAATTTTTATCACTTTCACTATGATACTATATTTCTACTCACGAAACCACACAAGAGTGTGCATGACCCGACTATACCACCTCATAATTTAATACAAGTTAAGGATATATTATGTAATTACTCAATAGAGATATATGGAAAAATTAAGTACTTGGTCCATGATTGGTGGAGAATAAAGTTGATAAGAAGTACTTCAAACATGATAAATAACATCAAAAGGTCTATGTTGTCTAGGACATAACTTTTTATTGGGAGCCTTATAGTTTAAGGTGGTGTTTGATTTTGATTTTTTTTTTATTTTAGAATCCATTTTTTTGGATCATCAAATTAATTTTAATACCTTGATTTAGATTTTTTTTGATAATGGAATCATGGTGTGGGGACTATAGTAGTTTTCACAATGATTTTTTTCCACTATTTATCAATTTTTGGGCCTGAAAAATTAGAGTTTTCAGAGGTGATATGTGAAATATGTGGGTCAATGTAATTTATCTCACATGATTCAACATTTAAATGAAATTTTCATGTACATGACCCACATAGTGAAGCGCACATTTTGAAATAGAAAAATGTAGTCTCAGAGAAAATAAATGTGGTTGATAGTGAAGTTATGAAAAAAAAATTAAAATGGTAGTTCATAGTATCTATGTGTATATTTTTTATCCATAACAAATATAGTTATATTCTAAACATGGAAATTGTACTATTTCTGAATGGTTCTTTTTGATGGACCACAAAATCAATTATTCAATCGAAAAATAGAGTTTTTAGTCGGATGGTGGAGATTGGTTTTGCCTCATGAATGGTATTTAAGAAATGATTTAATATTATTTACATTTTTTAGAGAGTTTTATGAACAAAATTCCTATAAATACCTATCCATTCCTTTCATTAAATATTAGTATGAAGTTAAGGAAAATCCAGAGAGAAATCAAAAAATCAAAGAAGGCCAAAGTTTCCTGTGAAGCAAGAGCTACATGGTGGGTACTTGGGGATCAATTTATAGAGTACATAGAGTGATCCATGAATATATATACATAGTCCTAAAATTTTTGAACATAGTTGATAGATTTATCAAATTATTAGTATCCTGAAAGTTTATTTTGTATTTTGTAATGGGTTGTATGTGGTCTATGAGGTTGAGTATGTGGTGAATGGGTTTCTTCCTGGTTACTTCAAATAAGATAATATCAAATGGGAATTTCATATTAAGATGACATGTGTGTATTTATGGAGATTGTAGATTTTAAAATAGAATAAAATATATAATCTATTGAGTTAAATCAAATTTCTATTTCATGGAAACAAGGAAGTTTCCATAAATTTGATAAACATAGAAATCCATTATCTAGTGTAGTGCATAAGGGGGAATCGATATAAGTGATTTGAGGAAAGTAGTGTATTATCCTAGAATACTTTTTATTGGATATTCATCTATAATTTAGTGAAAATAGTTGAAAAGTTTAATGTAAAAATATCTATTAAATTAGAGTAGATTTTTTATGACCAAAAGACATTGGTATATGATCCTTCAACTAGTCTATAGTGGTGAATCAAGTAAAATTTATGCAATCAATTTTTTTCTCAAAATTTCTATATTTGGTTAGTGTGAATTTATTTATGTGGGATTAATGAGTTCCTAAAAACATGTGGACAACATACATTAATTATAAATTGAAAAACTTGATTCCCTAATTTACACATCCCCATTTAGGTTGTCCTAGTGTATTGAATGTGGTATCAAATCATAGGTCTAAGGAAAAAATATTTCATCATAAATTCTTCCTGATAGATAATTTTGTAAATTATAAATTAGTGTATATATTTTATTCTTATAATAATAATATTTTAAAAAATATATCACATCCTCAATCTCTTGAGATGAAATTTCATATGGATAATTTGAATTTGATGGAATTCATTGATCAAATAGGGTATTCTATGACTGATGCTAACATGAAATCTTTGGATTTTGATGGTAAAGATCAATATAACTTATCTAAATCCATTTAAAATGATATTTATATGAATTTCAAGAGCTAAAATTTTTTGAAATCCATTAGGGGAATATTTTCCAATATATATGATGTTCATGGTAAGGTGATGTATTTTAACATGAATTCCCTCCCATACATATTTGAGTACTAAAAATATATTTTGATAAGAAATATGCAAGATTATATAACTAAATCACTAACATATTTTTATAATTCAATTAATTTTAGAATAAATAAATGTTATGGATATTTTTAATAGTATATCGTAATGGTTTTAACACTCTATAATCTAAAAGTATTATCTCTAAATGGGTTGGATTTTTCCAATATCTATATCAATAATCTATTAAGAATATATGTGTATTATAGAATTCATGGTTTTATAGAATATACCAAAATTACTGTGAGTAAGGATATGGTATTAAAATTCATGGAAAATATTAATATTTTATTTAATTTGAAAATAGAGAAGTGGAGGTGGATGATAGAATTTTATATGTTGTTTAAAAAAAATACAAGAGTGGAAAGATTAGATTGAAAGTAAATTAACCTTTCGATTAATTATTATATATTAAAGTAGAGAAAATTTCATCAGGGTTCCAATAATATATAATTAAAAAAAGTTAAAGTAGTTATTACAAAAAATACACAAATAATATTCTCTCAATGAATGGACTCTAAAATTGGGAGTTCATCAAGAGTAAAATTTCATAGAAATTACTTTTTGATTAAAGAATAAAAATATAACAAAGTATACTTGAAGGTAAATATTTATAATTTGATAAAGAATATTCGTTTATGATTACTATTGATGATGAAGTACTTGAACTGTAAAGTTTCAATGGAGCTGAAATAGTAGATCATTTTATGGTAAAACAAGAGGGTTCTCTTAGAAATATTTAAATGAAAATAATAATAAAATATTAATATTAATATACCATTAATGGAATCCTATTACTATTTGGATCATCTAAGAGAGTAAATTTAATTGATTAAATAAGTTTTAGATAATTATGTTTTTTCTTGGTGAAGTCAGAAGAGGTCTTGATATTAAATAATAATAATAAAGAACAAAATGAGGTGATTGCTGACCTTAATGTGAGTATATAGGGGAGAGAGAATATGGTTTTGTTCCTTGATTAAGTGGTTGATTAATTTATAATTAAACTTTAATCAACATTCAAACCGTGTCATCTACAGAAGAATATAAACTCTAGGAGGTTCATAAATAGATAATTGATTGAATGATCTATGTAAGACTCAAAAGGTGTTGGTAAGATTATAAATGAACAAAAATTCGATTTTTTGGATAAATCTTTAACCAAATTTGATTCCTTGACTTTAAAATAAGTGATTGATAATGATGTTTACATGGGAAACAATATGGTTGGTAATTCTAGAATCAAAACCAAGTAACCATAAAATCTAACTATGATTTCACTAATTAATTGAAATCATAGGGCCGATAACAATCCATGATTCATTGATTCTCTTCAAAAATAATTTTTATATAAAGTGGTTGGGAATATCTAGAGAAAATTTTTCCTCTTATAAATTGTCAGTTAAATTGACACCATGGACAAACTATTTCATATGTGAAGAAGAAAAAATCTATTTGAATAGGGAATCTCTCAGTAGTTATAAATGAATAATGATGATATATCATTCATAAAAAAGAATAAATAATTTATATTAATATTGTTTCCAATATTTCATCTTTGGGACAAATCGATTGAATATATGAAAAAAAGTATAAATATTAACTGTAGAGACCATAGAAAAATAGTTGGTCAATCAAGAAAAACTATGAAAAAAATAATTACGAATTACTGGAAGATAAATAAGAGATTGATTTTAACATTCTTACCGTGTGAATTTATAGTTTCCATCAAAAGTCTATACATTAACATGTATCTCATTGGTGAAAAAATAATATGATTGAGAAGGTAAATTTAACAAATATTTATACCAATTCATTGTGTAACGCCCCGACCCTAGTTACCCAGTGTTGGTGCCTTATTACATAACATTGGTATGATCACAAGAAAGATCAAATCTTGAAAGACCAATTGGTTTAGTAGCCTTGGAAACACTAGATATATTCATAAAGTTTTACATTACATCATAAAGTGAAAAACTACTACAACAACATAGTCTCCATATTCCACACTCATATCCCCACATAAAATCCATGCTGGTCATTCATAACTTACTTCTTCACATCCTGGGAAAAATAAAACATAGAAAAGGGGTGAGCTCAAATGCCCAGTAAGGATAACATTATAGCGGAAACTTTCAAAAATAAGCATAAACATTTAAGGCAAAGAATTTCTAAAACAAAAGCCTTTTAAACTTGAACTTCAACATAGTATGGAAAAAGTAAAATGAAATAATTACATTTACTTATTCACATGGATATTCTACTAATCGAATTATCACATGTAATATCAATAACCACTTTCATAATGATGGAATACATAATGCCAGACTATCATAACCCCATAGCCAAGGCCTCGTTCCAAGACAACAAATAAGATTTTTCCAAGGCTTTGTGCCAAGACACTAGTTTGTCTCATGAGACCTACCGATGCATCGAGGAGCTATAGCGGGCTCCACCCATCACATATTAAGTCCAATGCATTCCCATATGAAATGGTTTAAACATAACATAAACATTCGTATTAAAACTAGCATACGAAATGTCAATACTTTCACCATAAACCATGAATGGTATAAAAATAGCACATCCACAGTCAAACATATCACAAAAACTTCAATACAATACAGAAGTTTTGTATCATAATAAATCAACTTCAAATAAGCGTAAAATCCATCAAAGGATGTTGACATAGATGAAATCAAAACTCTTTTTAGAGAAATACCTCTTTCTATTTTGAAATCATTTAAGAGTCATATATTTATAAAATAAAACATTTTCTTTGAAAATATTCTTATAAGCTTGTAAGGGAAGCTTCGACGATTTTATAACGGCGGAAAATAGCCGCACCGGCCGTATAAGTTAAAAAAACATTCTTACCTTAATTTTGTCGAAAAGGTTAAAAAGCACCTTGTTTGGAAAATGATGGAAAGATTCCTTTATAAACCTCTTATAAAAGTAAAACAAGGGTATAAATGACTTTAACCCATATTCTTGTAAATAGTAAAAATGTTTTGAAATACATTTTTAAGAAACATGGATGTGGATGATAAAGAGATCCCAGTAGATTATTACGTATAAACAACCTCGGAAAATGAAGAGATTGTGAAATAACCCTTACTTTGTACTTTTCCTTGGTTGGGGTAGTTTAAACTCCTGTATAATAGTGAAATAATTGTTATTAAATTATACAATAATCATATACATTCATATGATATCATATATGATCTTTTAACATTTCTTTGTTAATAATATCTTAGTATTATCGTTGTTTCGGGTGTTAACTTACTCATTTTCTTTTATATGTTTTGTTATATAAGACATGTTTGTCATGGATAAGTTGTATCTTATTCATATCTAGAATTATATCAAGTCCTTAAACATCATTTTTAAATCATCAAATGATAATTATACTTGAATGGATACGATGGAGAATGAATCTCATCGCGTTCGTGGAGACGGTAGTCCGTACGTACGCACGAGCGACAATATCATTATTTTGATATAATATATAAATGAATGGTATATAATATATACAGAATCATTAAAATTTTATATTTATTATTTACATGAGTTACACATCATTATTATACCCATCCAAATAAAAATATATTTAATATCAATTACACCACGACGTGGAGACGGTAAGCCGTACGTACGCACGTATGGTGACATGTTATTCAAAGGGTAGATAGAATACTGATTATGGTTTTACCATATTTATAATAACATCACAGTATATATATGATACTGGAGTTATTATTTTACAATGGTAACAACAAAGGAAGAAGAAGTGGAAGAAGAAAGGAACTTGGAAAAGGGTGGTGAAATCATTACCTCTTCTTCGGGTTCTTCCTTTTGATTTGATCAAAAGGGCTCCTTAGGTTGGCTTTCTAATCAAAATAAAGCCTCTATGTAGTAGTTAGGGAAGTTTGGAGAGTATTTGGGTAGAGTTTTGCCGAACCAAAAGGCTTTGAAGGTGTTAAGAAATGAGAAGGAGGAGTGCCGTTTTATGAGAGGGGTGAGGGGCACGTTTGGAAAAGCTAGAAATATTAATTTATAATAAATTTATATTCGGTTTATAATGGCTCCAAAGTTTATTATTTAAATTTTAAGGTGGGTATGGGTCGAAAACAACTCAACCAATATAATTTAGACAGGTTTGGGTACTCATATTAACCTTATCTTTAAGTATTAACTCTAAGTTAATTAGTTTCACTTTTACAATGTCTCTTTGTATTTTTATATAATATGGTTAATAAACTTACTATATACATCCAAGAGACCCCCAAGTGGTCAATTAATTATACACCTATCATGATATAAGCCTCTTAGACTAACCTTATATTTTTAAGAATTTAATATCAATTAATAATATAATATTTGTTTTAAAAACTCTTTTATGTCAATTTTGACACTATTCAACAGTTGATTTTTGAGAAACTCATAACAGAATGATTACTTCGAACACATTTAATTAAATCATTCCTAACATGACATATTAACTTATAAAATTAGTGTAATTCATAAAAAGTCTCAAATTCTATTTATTTTTGTATTTATAATATCAATTATTTTAATTTTCCACTATTATGGTAATTACTGCATCATCATTGTGTCATAAATAAATTAAATTATTTAATGTCTAAACATTATAAATAAAATATAATTATGTATTAAATATTTTTAGATTTCTAATGAATATTTATAGTCGAAAATATAACATATATAACCCTATGTAAAAAATTGTATTGCTAAAGGATATATGCTTGTGTCATTTTTGTATTCATTTAACTTAATTAAAATAAAGTGTCCCTATCACCTACAAGTGGCTCCATGGGATCCCAAAATCGACCCAATGATTCCTATGGTCGAACACGTATCAACCAATAAGGTTAGGACACGTTATAGGGTAATTTATTATTATTATAATATTATTTTTTAACCCTTATTTATCAGATTTACCCTTAACCATGGTAAATAAAATATTTACCGCAGTAATTATTCAAAATGTCTAAAAATAAATGTTACCTATTTGAACAATTTGAACATCGTGATTACAAATATGGAATCCATTTTTCCAAATTGAAAACACAGAAGTGGAAGAAATTAATATAAAATTAATTCCCGTTGTTAAAACAAAAAGCGTGTTTTTAAGAAATAATAACTATCAAAAGATTGATACTTGTTTATGTTCAGTTTAATTGTGAAATTATGTCCAATGACCAAAATTGTATTAAAAGGTAAAAATATATTATAAATATACTTTAGGACCACTCAAATTCATAATTTATCACTATTAATTATTTTGATTAAAAAATTTGTTTTTAATTAAAATTTAGTAATTTTCACTATTCACCAAAATATTAAAGTTATCTGAAAGGTACCAAAATTTCACCTTAGGCTAAATTCGATATTCCGAATCCAAAAATGAAGTACATTTTGAAATATAAAATATATATAATTTCAAAAAGTAGGTATTACTATTTATAACGGCTAGTTTGATCGGTTGTGGTGTGTGTTAAAACTCGAAGTTGCGTACAACACACGCTACTGTATAATTCAAAGGAAAGCGTACCGTGGAATCTTGGGATGTTTCATTTTAAATTTTTGATGTCCCCATTTAGTCAAAAAGTTTAAAATATTTTATTTAAAAAGGGTTCACTATTAAAAGTTTATAAAAGTGCAATACTGAAAATGAATTTGTTCTTGCATTATATCTAAGAAACTCATAATATGGATTCTAAAATTATAAGGATTATATAAAGTTTAAAATTTAGTTAATACTATTCATAACCTCTTTTGAATCAGTTTTTTTTTGGTAAGTCATGGTGCGATTGAACTCAGTGTTGCGTGTAGTGAAAGTTATTGAATTATTTTGAAGAAATAACACACTCTGAAATCTTGGGGTGTTACATTCTCCCCTCCTTCAATAAATTGTGTCCTTGCAATTTGAAATTGTTCTTCGAAAATAAAAGGTTGAAAATGGAAAATATATTTGTGGGAAGACCCACATCGGAAATTGGGTTACTAAAATTTAGTCTTAATATGAGGAAAAGATAAATGAAAGTGTCACCACCAAATTATGATCTCAATTAGGAGAACATTGGTGTAAATTAGAGACATATAATTAGAGGAAAAATGTAAATATTTATATGTAGTGATTGAGGTCATCAATCACAAACAAGTATAAAATTGAGTTCCTTAAATTCATCAATCTATGACGATTTGAAATACCATCGGTTCAATAAAACATAGGGTATTGGGATAACACATTTTTGACGTTTCAAAATATCTTAGTTGAAATCCCACATCAAAAAATGAATTAATGAGGCCTCTATTTAAAATAAAGAGTGGAAAGTATGAAGATTATCGAAAATAACGCATACTTGGGTTCCATGTAGGAAAATATGGATATGGAAGAAAAATCTAACCATCAATTATCTGATGGATAGTGGTAGAGAACATGGCTATGAAAAGGCCAAAAATCCCAAAGCCATAAATTAGTGATGATTTAAGGTACCATCCAGGACAAAATTTTTGTTCTAAGTTCCTTTTCTTAATGTTGACGAATTTATTTATGAGATTGGCTAAGATCATAAGGAGATATACTTACTTTATAAATAGAGTTTTATCCATTAATAAATTTCTACAAAAAACTCATCTTTCACTCTAAAAGATAATAGAACTTAAAAAAATTCTATTTATACTATTGATATAGGGTTCTAAAATAAACGAATTTATAATTTATATACCAGATCTTTTAATAAAAACTACATTATTTAATCCAGGACATCTCGTGGGCCAGTGGTAGGTGATACACCCTTTTCTCCCTTCTGTTGCGGGTTTAAGTCTCGCAGCCTTGCCGGTCGCGACTGGTTTCCACCCGACCTCCGAGTTGTCCTTTTATGGCAATCCAAAATTAATCTCAAACTAGATTTTTTCCAAAATACTTCTGTCCAAACTCACAGTCCAACATTTATAAGGAAGGTAAACATAATGTAGATCCTTTTTACCCCGTAATAGCATATTAATACCTTCATCATGTATTCTATTAAAACACTGAAACATCCTGAATTACCATAATCCTTATTGATTACAATCATGCTCCCTTATTCCATATAGAATGCTAGATATACTTCATCAATCCAAAAATGTTTTAAACCCCAACAATGATGGAATATACAAATCATTAATCAGATTCAAGGTAGTCAAGAATATCCAATATAATTTATCCAAATCAATCATGTATTATTCTAAAATCACTTCCTCGGTATCAGAACCATATTATAGTTTATCTTTCTCTCAACCATATATTTTACAAAAATTTAACCTGCTATTGAGTCACTTTTATTTGTTCCATACAGTCTCAAGTCCATAATGAAATAGTACTGCAGTACAATCCTTATATACTCCATAATTATTATAACAAGTACATTGTTGATACAACACTCAAATGACATAATCAACATAAGAACTCTAATCATTCCTATTCATCTGTGGTAGTATCATAACTTGATTATTATCCAATAGCATCATTTGCAGCATAGTCTTATGACTAGGACATAGGTTCGTGTAGTTTTCAAACTCCATGGAAATGAAGCATTGTACATTTCAAACCATTTTCTTACCCTTGAAGTCACGTACTTTGTTCCCTTTTCCTCCACACTTATAACAAACTCCCATTCCTTTCAGGAAAGTTCCAGGGTGTTTCTTTCCACAGTTATCACATATGGTAAAATTCTCATTTTCCCTCTTCCCTTTATACATCTTTCTCTCTTCCATCCTTTTCTTCTCTTGCTTCCCTTCAAAGCCATAGGACTCAGTAAACTCTTTACTTATCTTATCAACACATGATATTATTTCTTCATATGATGATAATACATGCGAGACTATTTCTCTTATAAATTCTGGCTTAAGACCATGAAATATATGATCCTTATTTCTCTTTGTATCATGTACATTGCTAGAGTTCTCATTCCTTCTACTGGGTGCCATTTCTAAACAATGGCATAAATTAGATTAGTTTATGAATAACAATACCAAATCCCAAACTTGTAAAACACATAACATAAATTAAATAGTTTATGGATATAATCCATAATCATAAAAAAAATTTCTTTGAGGAATTATATACTCATAAACCCTTCATAATGATTTGTAAAGAAAATGAGTGTTATCCTAAGCATATCCCCCGGGAGTGTCGTAACCAAGAGTGCAGCAAGGCCCGTTGTCGTTCACCAGTTCCCATTCGAGTCTAGCTCAAAGCGGTGTTTTCAAGTTTTACCCCTAGGTACATCTGTGCCAGAGCCGCCTCTACCTGCTCGTATCCAAACAGAGATGTATTGCTCGGAAAACTCACAAAATCTCTATAATACCAAAATTCTAGGAAGTTCTTCTATACTAATCCTCAAAGTTCATCTTAGGTCTACATGCTCTAATCAGAGTTTATCTAAATCTAGCTTCCAAGGTTTGTACTAAACTTCCTCTGATACCAACTGTAACACCCCGACCCTAGTTACCTAGAGTCGGTGCCTTATTACATAACATTGGTATGATCACAAGAAAGATCAAATCTCGAAATACCGATTGGTTTAGTAGCCTTGGAAACACTAGATATATTCATAAGGTTTTACATTACATCATAAAGTGAAAAACTACTACAACAACATAGTCTCCATATTCCACACTCATATCCCCACATAAAATCGATGCAGGTCATTCATAACTTACTTCTTCACATCCTCGGAAAAATAAAACATAGAAAAGGGGTGAGCTCAAATGCCCAGTAAGGATAACAATATAGCTGAAACTTTCAAAAATAAGCATAAACATTTAAGGCAAAGCATTTCTAAAACAAAAGCCTTTCAAACTTGAACTTCAACATAGAATGGCAAAAGAAAAATGAAATAATTCCATTTAATTATTCACATGGATATTCTACTAATCAAATAATCACATTCAATACCAATAACCACTTTCATAATGATGGAATGCATAATGCCAGACTATCATAACCACATAGCCAAGGCCTCGTGCCAAGACTACAAATAAGATTTTGCCAAGGCCTTGTGCCAAGAAACTAGTTTGTCTCATGAGACCTACCGATGCATCGAGGAGCTATAGCGGGCTCCACCCGTCACATATTAAGTCCAATGCATTCCCATATGAAAAGTTTTAAACATAACATAAACATTCGTATTAAAACTAGCATACGAAATGTCAATACTCTCACCATAAACCATGAATGGTATAAAAATAGCACATCCACAGTCAAACATATCACAAAAACTTCAATATAATATAGAAGTTTTGTATCATAATAAATCAACTTCAAATAAGCATAAAATCCATCAAAGGATGTTGACATAGATGAAATCAAAACTCTTTCTAGAAAAATATCTCTTTCTATTTTGAAATCATTTAAGAGTCATATATTTATAAAATAAAACATTTTCTTTGAAAATATTCTTATAATCTTGTAAGGTAAGCTTCGACGATTTTATAACGACGGAAAATAGCCGCACCCGCCGTATAAGTTAAAAAAACATTCTTACCTTAATTTTGTCGAAAAGGTTAAAAAGCACCTTGTTTGGAAAATGACGGAAAGATTCCTTTATAAACCTCTTATAAAAGTCAAACAAGGGTATAAATGACTTTAACCCATATTCTTGTAAATAGTAGAAATGTTTTGAAATATATTTTTAAGAAACATGGATGTGGATGATAAAGAGATCCCAGTAGATTATTACGTATAAACAACCTCGGAAAATGATAAGATTGTGAAATAACCCTTAATTTGTACTTTTCCTTGGTTGGGGTAGGTTAACCTCCTGTATAATAGTGAAATAATTGTTATTAAATTATACAATAATCATATACATTCATATGATATCATATATGATCTTTTAACATTGCTTTGTTAATAATATCTTAGTATTATCGTTGTTTCGGGTGTTAACTTACTCGTTTTCTTTTATATGTTTTGTTATGTAAGCATTTTTTGTCATGGATACGTTGTATCTTATTCATATCCATAATGATATCAAGTCCTTAAACATCATTTTTAAATCATCAAATGATAATTATACTTGAATGGATATGATGGAGAATGAATCTCATCGCGTTCGTGGAGACGGTAGTCCGTACGTACGCACGAGCGACAATATCATTATTTTGATATAATATATAAATGAATGGTATATCATATATACAGAATAATTAACATGTTATATTTATTATTTACATGAGTTACACATCATTATTATACACATCCAAATAATAATATATTGAATAACAATTACACCACGGCGTGGAGACGGTAAGCCGTACGTACGCACGTATGGTGACATGTTATTCAAAGGGTGGATAGAATACTGATTATGGTTGTACCATATTTATAATAACATAAAAGTATATATATGATACTGGAGTTATTGTTTTACGATGGTAACAACAAAGGAAGAAGAAGTGGAAGAAGAAAGGAACTTGGAAAAGGGTGGTGAAATCATTACCTCTTCTTCGGGTTCTTCCTTTTGATTTGATCAAAAGGGCTCCTTAGGTTGGCTTTATGATCAAACTAAAGCCTCTAGGTTGTAGTTATGGAAGTTGGGAGAGTATTTGGGCAGATTTTGGATGAACCAAATGGATTTGAAGGTGTGAAGAAATGAGAAGGAGGAGTGCCCTTTTATAAGAGGGTTGAGGGGAACCTTTGGAAAAGCTAGAAATATTAATTTATAATAAATTCATATTCTGTTTCTAATGGATCAAAAGTTGATTATTTAAATTTTAAGATTGGTATGGGTCTAAAACAACTCAACCAATTGAATTTATACTGGTTTGGGTACTTATATTAACCTTATATTTAAGTATTAACTCTATGTTAATTAGTTTCACTTTAACAATGTCTCTTTGTATTTTTATATAATATGGTTAATAAACTTACTATATACATCCAAGCGACTCCCAAGTGGTCCATTAATGATACACCTATCATGATATATGTCTCTTGGCCAAGCCTTAGATTTTTAGGAATTTAATATCAATTAATAATATAATATTTGTTTTAAAAACTCTTTTATGTCAATTTTGACACTATTCAATAGTTGATTTTTGTGAAACTCATAACACAATGATTACTTCGAAAAAATTTAATTAAATCATTCCTAACATTTCATATTAACATATAAAATTAGTTTAATTAATAAAAAGTCTCAAATTATATTTATTTGTGTATTTATAATATCAATTATTTTAATTTTCCACTATTATGGTAATTACTGCATCATCATTGTGTCATAAATAAATTAAATTATTTAATGTCTAAAAATTATAAATAGATTATCATTATGTATTAAATCTTTATATATTTCTAATGAATATTTATAGTCGAAAATACATCATATATAACCCTATGTAAAAAATTGTTTTGCTAAAAGATATATGCTTGTGTAATTTTTGTATTCATTTTAACTTAATTAAAATAAAGCGTCCCTATCACCTACAAGTGGCTCCATAGGGTCCCAAAATAGACCCAAAGATGCCTATGGTTGAACCTGTATCAACACATAAGGGTTGGACACGTTTTATGGTAATTTAGTATTATTATAATATTATTTTTTAACCCATATTTACCGGATTTACCCTTAACCATGATAAATAAAATATTTACCGCAGTAATTATTCAAAATGTCTAAAAATAAATGTTACCTATTTACACAATTTGAACATCCTGATTCCAAATATGGAATCCATTTTTCCAAATTCAAAACACAGAAGTGGCCGAAATTAATTTAAAATTAATTCGCATTGTTAAAACAAAAAGTGTGTTTTTAAGAGATAATAACTATCAAAAGATTGTTACTTGTTTATGTTCGGTTTAATTGTGAAATTATGTCAAATGACCAACATTGTATTAAATGGTAAAAATATATTCTAAATATACTTTATAACCACTCAAATTCATAATTTATCACTATTAATTATTTTGATTAAAAAAGTTGTTTTTAATTAAAATTTAGTAATTTTCACTATTCATCAAAATATTAAAGCTATCCGAAAAGTACCAAAATTTCACCTTAGGATAAATTCGATATTCCAAATCCAAAAATGAAGTCCATTTTCAAATATAAAATATATATAATTTCAAAAAGTAGTTATTACTATTCATAACGGCTAGTTTGATCGGTTGTGGTGTGTGTTAAAACTCGAAGTTGCGTACAACACACGCTACAGTATTATTCAAAGGAAAGTGTACCGTGGAAGCTTGGGATGTTTCATTTTAAATTTTTGATGTCCCCATTTAGTCAAAAAGTTTAAAATATTGTATTTAAAAAGGGTTCAATATTAAAAGTTGATAAAAGTGAAATACTGAAAATGAATTTGTTCTTGCATTATATCTAAGAAACTCATAATATGGATTCTAAAATTATAAAGATTATATAAAGTTTAAAATTTAGTTAATACTATTCATAACCTCTTTTGAATGACTTTTTTTTGGGTAAGTCATGGTGTGATTGACCTCGGTGTTGCGTGTAGTGCAAGTTATTGAAGTATTTTGAAAAATAACACACTATGAAACCTTGGGGTGTTACACAGTGAAGAAGAACAACACCTAGATTCTCGATATAATGTTTCCATTTCATATTGAAATAAATAAAAATATATTAATTAATATGAAAGGTAGATTATATGGAACTATTACCTTTGGAGATAATGGTTCATTTAATATCAATTCAGTTAGAATACTATTTGGAAGATGTTGAACTGAAGAAGACTGAAGTACTCTTTCTAGATGGATTATGGAATAACATTTTATATATGAATCAAATTTATGAATTTAGTATTGAGGGTAAATTTAATTACAAATTATGTTTAATAAATGTAAGATATTAAATCTATCTTATGATAGTAATCATAATTAATTGTAATCTATACCAGGTGTGCATTCATGAAAATACATGTCTCTTTAATGTGGATAAAGAAAACAATTAGTGGAATTAGATTTTATATCACATTCATATAAAAATCTTGGAAATATTATACATACTAAGTGTTTTAGTATACAAAAAATGTCTTAATAAATATAATAAAAGGATATTTGATACATTTATGTGAGAAAGACTTGTATGGAGTCATTATTGGTCAACGAAAAATAGGTTATATAATTTACTAGATCAATTCCACATAGATTTCTACGGGATGATGAATATAACTAGAAACTATAGAGAAATATATTTTAATATTTTCATAGAAGGATATACCAAACTTGCTTACTCCATGTTTATGAAAATAAAGAGAGATATCATGGGATATATAGATATCTATCTAAGAAGAGTCCAAAATGAGAATGGGTCCACAATAAAGATATCATGGTCTGGAAATGGAATAAAGTTTAAAAATATTTCGATTGATAACAAAATTTAAAAAATATAATAAATCATGATTATTTATTAATGAGAACTCTATAGAAAATAGAGTTATTAAGAAAATAAATCAGATAGGGAATAATATGGCCAAATATTACTCATTAAAGGCTAGATTTCTCAACACTATTATAAAGAGGTAGTTTAACTTCTAGTGTACACTAAAAATATGGAATTGTTAATCCCTAAGTAAGATAGGATATAATATGAAAATATTTTATATAAGGAGGCCTTCATGATAACACTTCCATGTCATTAGATGTAAAGGCTATATTAAAAACATAGAAGTACAATAGGGCATGTATGGTAATGCTACATGTAGAGAATTATATCTATGATACTCAACAAGGTAAAAATAATATAAATTAAAAAAAATGGGAGGAGTAAAATTGTTTAAAATAATGACATCAATATCATTCAAAATAAATGAACAGTTGTTGAGGTAAAGAAATATTACATTTTATATGATGAATAAAAGTAAAAAACAATAAATTTCATGGAATTATAGAATATGTATAGAGCTTTATGGATAATGAATAATCATGGATTGAGATAGATGATGAAGACAATTTTGAAGAAAGTAAATATGAGCCTAAAATAATAAATAATAAAATAGTGGTTTATCCATCCAATATAATTGGATATAGACCTTCCCCAACACATAAAATAAGAAAGATAAATATTGTTTAGGTGATTCTAATGTCAATCATAAAACCAACATTATATGATGAAGTGGTTAATGATGAATCATGGAAAAATACATGAATGGAGAATTAGAATATATTTTTAAAACCCATATTTGAGGGCTTCTTGAAATGATATAAAAATAAAATTTTATCAAAACAAAGTGGATCTTAAACGAAAAAAATTGATCAAGGAAATGATGCTAGAAAAAAGGTGTTCTTGGTTTGTAAATTATGTGCATATATTAGAGACATATATGTTGAAGAAAAATTTCTCTATTAGCCTAAATAAAGAGAAAAATGATCAATATGGTTTTTGAAATATCAAGATAACATAATTTTTACCAAATATTTTTAAATAAATATATATTAAATAGAATTCTTGAAGAAACATTTATCATATAATAACAATTTGTATTTCAAAATGGAAACAATGAAATATTGGTTTTAATTTTTTAGATGGATATATATATTATATAGTATGAACCAATTGATTTGTATTATTAACTATATTCATTTTTGTAAAATATTAAATTCATAAGTGATGGTTTCGATTGGAATTTGATTATGAAGACATCTAATAAAGATCAATTAGTGGTCCTTGTATATGTCGATGATATAATATTTCGAAAAAGAAAACTGAAATCCATGGAAGATATTTCAAAATAAATTAAATAATAATTTTAATGTCAATGATTAGTAAACCCACATACATTATGGGTATACTGGTGATACAAAATAACGAATGAACCTTTATCTCTTAAGAAAAGTAAACTATAGAGCACCTGAAGGAGTTAAACATATATAGACCCCAACTAATGTTGAATCTAATTAGGGTTAAAAAAATCATGGAAGTATGGAGCGATAAAATCTATGGATCCCACTTTATATAGGAATAATATTGAAAGCTTAAATTATTTTAATAAAATGGAACCAAATACCATTATTCCAATATCTTTTAGTATGTTTTTTCAAGAGTAACCCAAAATAATATCATTTCAGAAGAGTTAAATTAATAATGTTATAAATTATACCATCCTGACCCTATCCCATTTGATATGTAAGGGTCAAGGTTATATATAACTTAAGAGACATTCCATGGACACCAAAGTATGGAAATCAATGTTGAGGGTTTAATAGTAAAGATTATGATTGGGTTAAACTATTTACATTCACACAACTCACACTAATAAAGACAATAATAAAAAATAATAAAGAGAACTAAATGCATTATGCATGAGAAAGAAAACAAAAAATCTAAGTATAAAATAGTAAAAAATCATAGTAATAGTGTGAATAATTAAAATAGGGAATATTATGCCTCCAATGAAATTTAATACTAAGGAACCAATGTTGTACAATTTTAGGCATCAAGAACATGAGAAACTATTAGTAACTATCTCCCACATCAATGAAAACTACTTCAAGAA